>CM035772.1:35016313-35352625 GCA_020466155.1 Pachypeltis micranthus | reverse complement strand
AGGTTTTTTGCTTCCCCTGCGGTAACGGATGGAGCGAAACCGGATTTTGAAACATATTTGGAATCGGTAGGTCATAATCTACCATACGCAATTTGAAAATTTCCAAAATTGTGCTCGGTTACCGAGTAGTGTCGATGTAAAGGTTTCTCGCTTCCCCTGCGGTAACGGATGGAGCGAAACCGGATTTTGAAACATATTTGGAATCGGTAGGTCATAATCTACCATACGCAATTTGAAAATTTCCAAAATTGTGCTCGGTTACCGAGTAGTGTCGATGTAAAGGTTTTTGCTTCCCCTGCGGTAACGGATGGAGCGAAACCGGATTTTGAAACATATTTGGAATCGGTAGGTCATAATCTACCATACGCAATTTGAAAATTTCCAAAATTGTGCTCGGTTACCGAGTAGTGTCGATGTAAAGGTTGTTTGCTTCCCCTGCGGTAACGGATGGAGCGAAACCGGATTTTGAAACATATTTGGAATCGGTAGGTCATAATCTACCATACGCAATTTGAAAATTTCCAAAATTGTGCTCGGTTACCGAGTAGTGTCGATGTAAGGGTTTTTTGCTTCCCCTGCGGTAACGGATGGAGCGAAACCGGATTTTGAAACATATTTGGAATCGGTAGGTCATAATCTACCATACGCAATTTGAAAATTTCCAAAATTGTGCTCGGTTACCGAGTAGTGTCGATGTAAAGGTTTTTGCTTCCCCTGCGGTAACGGATGGAGCGAAACCGGATTTTGAAACATATTTGGAATCGGTAGGTCATAATCTACCATACGCAATTTGAAAATTTCCAAAATTGTGCTCGGTTACCGAGTAGTGTCGATGTAAAGGTTTTTGCTTCCCCTGCGGTAACGGATGGAGCGAAACCGGATTTTGAAACATATTTGGAATCGGTAGGTCATAATCTACCATACGCAATTTGAAAATTTCCAAAATTGTGCTCGGTTACCGAGTAGTGTCGATGTAAAGGTTTTTGCTTCCCCTGCGGTAACGGATGGAGCGAAACCGGATTTTGAAACATATTTGGAATCGGTAGGTCATAATCTACCATACGCAATTTGAAAATTTCCAAAATTGTGCTCGGTTACCGAGTAGTGTCGATGTAAAGGTTTTTCTTCCCCTGCGGTAACGGATGGAGCGA
The DNA here is from genome assembly GCA_020466155.1 of Pachypeltis micranthus. Lineage (NCBI taxonomy): Eukaryota > Metazoa > Arthropoda > Insecta > Hemiptera > Miridae > Pachypeltis > Pachypeltis micranthus. Next base: position 35,351,474 of record CM035772.1, on the reverse strand, counting down.
AACCGGATTTTGAAACATATTTGGAATCGGTAGGTCATAATCTACCATACGCAATTTGAAAATTTCCAAAATTGTGCTCGGTTACCGAGTAGTGTCGATGTAAAGGTTTTGCTTCCCCTGCGGTAACGGATGGAGCGAAACCGGATTTTGAAACATATTTGGAATCGGTAGGTCATAATCTACCATACGCAATTTGAAAATTTCCAAAATTGTGCTCGGTTACCGAGTAGTGTCGATGTAAAGGTTTTTGCTTCCCCTGCGGTAACGGATGGAGCGAAACCGGATTTTGAAACATATTTGGAATCGGTAGGTCATAATCTACCATACGCAATTTGAAAATTTCCAAAATTGTGCTCGGTTACCGAGTAGTGTCGATGTAAAGGTTATTTGCTTCCCCTGCGGTAACGGATGGAGCGAAACCGGATTTTGAAACATATTTGGAATCGGTAGGTCATAATCTACCATACGCAATTTGAAAATTTCCAAAATTGTGCTCGGTTACCGAGTAGTGTCGATGTAAGGGTTTTTTGCTTCCCCTGCGGTAACGGATGGAGCGAAACCGGATTTTGAAACATATTTGGAATCGGTAGGTCATAATCTACCATACGCAATTTGAAAATTTCCAAAATTGTGCTCGGTTACCGAGTAGTGTCGATGTAAAGGTTTTTGCTTCCCCTGCGGTAACGGATGGAGCGAAACCGGATTTTGAAACATATTTGGAATCGGTAGGTCATAATCTACCATACGCAATTTGAAAATTTCCAAAATTGTGCTCGGTTACCGAGTAGTGTCGATGTAAAGGTTTTTGCTTCCCCTGCGGTAACGGATGGAGCGAAACCGGATTTTGAAACATATTTGGAATCGGTAGGTCATAATCTACCATACGCAATTTGAAAATTTCCAAAATTGTGCTCGGTTACCGAGTAGTGTCGATGTAAAGGTTTTTGCTTCCCTGCGGTAACGGATGGAGCGAAACCGGATTTTGAAACATATTTGGAATCGGTAGGTCATAATCTACCATACGCAATTTGAAAATTTCCAAAATTGTGCTCGGTTACCGAGTAGTGTCGATGTAAAGGTTTTTGCTTCCCCTGCGGTAACGGATGGAGCGAAACCGGATTTTGAAACATATTTGGAATCGGTAGGTCATAATCTACCATACGCAATTTGAAAATTTCCAAAATTGTGCTCGGTTACCGAGTAGTGTCGATGTAAAGGTTTTTGCTTCCCCTGCGGTAACGGATGGAGCGAAACCGGATTTTGAAACATATTTGGAATCGGTAGGTCATAATCTACCATACGCAATTTGAAAATTTCCAAAATTGTGCTCGGTTACCGAGTAGTGTCGATGTAAAGGTTATTCCTTCCGCTGCGGTAACGGATGGAGCGAAACCGGATTTTGAAACATATTTGGAATCGGTAGGTCATAATCTACCATACGCAATTTGAAAATTTCCAAAATTGTGCTCGGTTACCGAGTAGTGTCGATGTAAAGGTTGCTTCCCCTGCGGTAACGGATGGAGCGAAACCGGATTTTGAAACATATTTGGAATCGGTAGGTCATAATCTACCATACGCAATTTGAAAATTTCCAAAATTGTGCTCGGTTACCGAGTAGTGTCGATGTAAAGGTTTTTGCTTCCCCTGCGGTAACGGATGGAGCGAAACCGGATTTTGAAACATATTTGGAATCGGTAGGTCATAATCTACCATACGCAATTTGAAAATTTCCAAAATTGTGCTCGGTTACCGAGTAGTGTCGATGTAAAGGTTTTTGCTTCCCCTGCGGTAACGGATGGAGCGAAACCGGATTTTGAAACATATTTGGAATCGGTAGGTCATAATCTACCATACGCAATTTGAAAATTTCCAAAATTGTGCTCGGTTACCGAGTAGTGTCGATGTAAAGGTTTTTGCTTCCCCTGCGGTAACGGATGGAGCGAAACCGGATTTTGAAACATATTTGGAATCGGTAGGTCATAATCTACCATACGCAATTTGAAAATTTCCAAAATTGTGCTCGGTTACCGAGTAGTGTCGATGTAAAGGTTTTTGCTTCCCCTGCGGTAACGGATGGAGCGAAACCGGATTTTGAAACATATTTGGAATCGGTAGGTCATAATCTACCATACGCAATTTGAAAATTTCCAAAATTGTGCTCGGTTACCGAGTAGTGTCGATGTAAAGGTTTTTGCTTCCCCTGCGGTAACGGATGGAGCGAAACCGGATTTTGAAACATATTTGGAATCGGTAGGTCATAATCTACCATACGCAATTTGAAAATTTCCAAAATTGTGCTCGGTTACCGAGTAGTGTCGATGTAAAGGTTTTTGCTTCCCCTGCGGTAACGGATGGAGCGAAACCGGATTTTGAAACATATTTGGAATCGGTAGGTCATAATCTACCATACGCAATTTGAAAATTTCCAAAATTGTGCTCGGTTACCGAGTAGTGTCGATGTAAAGGTTTTTTGCTTCCCCTGCGGTAACGGATGGAGCGAAACCGGATTTTGAAACATATTTGGAATCGGTAGGTCATAATCTACCATACGCAATTTGAAAATTTCCAAAATTGTGCTCGGTTACCGAGTAGTGTCGATGTAAAGGTTTTTTGCTTCCCCTGCGGTAACGGATGGAGCGAAACCGGATTTTGAAACATATTTGGAATCGGTAGGTCATAATCTACCATACGCAATTTGAAAATTTCCAAAATTGTGCTCGGTTACCGAGTAGTGTCGATGTAAAGGTTAATTGCTTCCCCTGCGGTAACGGATGGGGCGAAACCGGATTTTGAAACATATTTGGAATCGGTAGGTCATAATCTACCATACGCAATTTGAAAATTTCCAAAATTGTGCTCGGTTACCGAGTAGTGTCGATGTAAAGGTTTTTGCTTCCCCTGCGGTAACGGATGGAGCGAAACCGGATTTTGAAACATATTTGGAATCGGTAGGTCATAATCTACCATACGCAATTTGAAAATTTCCAAAATTGTGCTCGGTTACCGAGTAGTGTCGATGTAAAGGTTTTTGCTTCCCCTGCGGTAACGGATGGAGCGAAACCGGATTTTGAAACATATTTGGAATCGGTAGGTCATAATCTACCATACGCAATTTGAAAATTTCCAAAATTGTGCTCGGTTACCGAGTAGTGTCGATGTAAAGGTTTTTGCTTCCCCTGCGGTAACGGATGGAGCGAAACCGGATTTTGAAACATATTTGGAATCGGTAGGTCATAATCTACCATACGCAATTTGAAAATTTCCAAAATTGTGCTCGGTTACCGAGTAGTGTCGATGTAAAGGTTTTTGCTTCCCCTGCGGTAACGGATGGAGCGAAACCGGATTTTGAAACATATTTGGAATCGGTAGGTCATAATCTACCATACGCAATTTGAAAATTTCCAAAATTGTGCTCGGTTACCGAGTAGTGTCGATGTAAAGGTTTTTCTTCCCCTGCGGTAACGGATGGAGCGAAACCGGATTTTGAAACATATTTGGAATCGGTAGGTCATAATCTACCATACGCAATTTGAAAATTTCCAAAATTGTGCTCGGTTACCGAGTAGTGTCGATGTAAAGGTTTTTTGCTTCCCCTGCGGTAACGGATGGAGCGAAACCGGATTTTGAAACATATTTGGAATCGGTAGGTCATAATCTACCATACGCAGATTGAAAATTTCCAAAATTGTGCTCGGTTACCGAGTAGTGTCGATGTAAAGGTTTTTTGCTTCCCCTGCGGTAACGGATGGAGCGAAACCGGATTTTGAAACATATTTGGAATCGGTAGGTCATAATCTACCATACGCAATTTGAAAATTTCCAAAATTGTGCTCGGTTACCGAGTAGTGTCGATGTAAAGGTTTTTGCTTCCCCTGCGGTAACGGATGGAGCGAAACCGGATTTTGAAACATATTTGGAATCGGTAGGTCATAATCTACCATACGCAATTTGAAAATTTCCAAAATTGTGCTCGGTTACCGAGTAGTGTCGATGTAAAGGTTTTTGCTTCCCCTGCGGTAACGGATGGAGCGAAACCGGATTTTGAAACATATTTGGAATCGGTAGGTCATAATCTACCATACGCAATTTGAAAATTTCCAAAATTGTGCTCGGTTACCGAGTAGTGTCGATGTAAAGGTGTTTTGCTTCCCCTGCGGTAACGGATGGAGCGAAACCGGATTTTGAAACATATTTGGAATCGGTAGGTCATAATCTACCATACGCAATTTGAAAATTTCCAAAATTGTGCTCGGTTACCGAGTAGTGTCGATGTAAAGGTATTTGCTTCCCCTGCGGTAACGGATGGAGCGAAACCGGATTTTGAAACATATTTGGAATCGGTAGGTCATAATCTACCATACGCAATTTGAAAATTTCCAAAATTGTGCTCGGTTACCGAGTAGTGTCGATGTAAAGGTTTTTGCTTCCCCTGCGGTAACGGATGGAGCGAAACCGGATTTTGAAACATATTTGGAATCGGTAGGTCATAATCTACCATACGCAATTTGAAAATTTCCAAAATTGTGCTCGGTTACCGAGTAGTGTCGATGTAAAGGTTATTTGCTTCCCCTGCGGTAACGGATGGAGCGAAACCGGATTTTGAAACATATTTGGAATCGGTAGGTCATAATCTACCATACGCAATTTGAAAATTTCCAAAATTGTGCTCGGTTACCGAGTAGTGTCGATGTAAAAGTTTTTTGCTTCCCCTGCGGTAACGGATGGAGCGAAACCGGATTTTGAAACATATTTGGAATCGGTAGGTCATAATCTACCATACGCAATTTGAAAATTTCCAAAATTGTGCTCGGTTACCGAGTAGTGTCGATGTAAAGGTTATTTGCTTCCCCTGCGGTAACGGATGGAGCGAAACCGGATTTTGAAACATATTTGGAATCGGTAGGTCATAATCTACCATACGCAATTTGAAAATTTCCAAAATTGTGCTCGGTTACCGAGTAGTGTCGATGTAAAGGTTTTTGCTTCCCCTGCGGTAACGGATGGAGCGAAACCGGATTTTGAAACATATTTGGAATCGGTAGGTCATAATCTACCATACGCAATTTGAAAATTTCCAAAATTGTGCTCGGTTACCGAGTAGTGTCGATGTAAAGGAATTTTGCTTCCCCTGCGGTAACGGATGGAGCGAAACCGGATTTTGAAACATATTTGGAATCGGTAGGTCATAATCTACCATACGCAATTTGAAAATTTCCAAAATTGTGCTCGGTTACCGAGTAGTGTCGATGTAAAGGTTTTGTGCTTCCCCTGCGGTAACGGATGGAGCGAAACCGGATTTTGAAACATATTTGGAATCGGTAGGTCATAATCTACCATACGCAATTTGAAAATTTCCAAAATTGTGCTCGGTTACCGAGTAGTGTCGATGTAAAGGTTTTTGCTTCCCCTGCGGTAACGGATGGAGCGAAACCGGATTTTGAAACATATTTGGAATCGGTAGGTCATAATCTACCATACGCAATTTGAAAATTTCCAAAATTGTGCTCGGTTACCGAGTAGTGTCGATGTAAAGGTTTTTGCTTCCCCTGCGGTAACGGATGGAGCGAAACCGGATTTTGAAACATATTTGGAATCGGTAGGTCATAATCTACCATACGCAATTTGAAAATTTCCAAAATTGTGCTCGGTTACCGAGTAGTGTCGATGTAAAGGTTTTTGCTTCCCTGCGGTAACGGATGGAGCGAAACCGGATTTTGAAACATATTTGGAATCGGTAGGTCATAATCTACCATACGCAATTTGAAAATTTCCAAAATTGTGCTCGGTTACCGAGTAGTGTCGATGTAAAGGTTTTTGCTTCCCCTGCGGTAACGGATGGAGCGAAACCGGATTTTGAAACATATTTGGAATCGGTAGGTCATAATCTACCATACGCAATTTGAAAATTTCCAAAATTGTGCTCGGTTACCGAGTAGTGTCGATGTAAAGGTTATTTGCTTCCCCTGCGGTAACGGATGGAGCGAAACCGGATTTTGAAACATATTTGGAATCGGTAGGTCATAATCTACCATACGCAATTTGAAAATTTCCAAAATTGTGCTCGGTTACCGAGTAGTGTCGATGTAAAGGTTTTTTGCTTCCCCTGCGGTAACGGATGGGGCGAAACCGGATTTTGAAACATATTTGGAATCGGTAGGTCATAATCTACCATACGCAATTTGAAAATTTCCAAAATTGTGCTCGGTTACCGAGTAGTGTCGATGTAAAGGTTTGATGCTTCCCCTGCGGTAACGGATGGAGCGAAACCGGATTTTGAAACATATTTGGAATCGGTAGGTCATAATCTACCATACGCAATTTGAAAATTTCCAAAATTGTGCTCGGTTACCGAGTAGTGTCGATGTAAAGGTGTTTTGCTTCCCCTGCGGTAACGGATGGAGCGAAACCGGATTTTGAAACATATTTGGAATCGGTAGGTCATAATCTACCATACGCAATTTGAAAATTTCCAAAATTGTGCTCGGTTACCGAGTAGTGTCGATGTAAAGGTTTTTGCTTCCCCTGCGGTAACGGATGGAGCGAAACCGGATTTTGAAACATATTTGGAATCGGTAGGTCATAATCTACCATACGCAATTTGAAAATTTCCAAAATTGTGCTCGGTTACCGAGTAGTGTCGATGTAAAGGTTTTTGCTTCCCCTGCGGTAACGGATGGAGCGAAACCGGATTTTGAAACATATTTGGAATCGGTAGGTCATAATCTACCATACGCAATTTGAAAATTTCCAAAATTGTGCTCGGTTACCGAGTAGTGTCGATGTAAAGGTTTTTTGCTTCCCCTGCGGTAACGGATGGAGCGAAACCGGATTTTGAAACATATTTGGAATCGGTAGGTCATAATCTACCATACGCAATTTGAAAATTTCCAAAATTGTGCTCGGTTACCGAGTAGTGTCGATGTAAAGGTTTTTTGCTTCCCCTGCAGTAACGGATGGAGCGAAACCGGATTTTGAAACATATTTGGAATCGGTAGGTCATAATCTACCATACGCACTTTTGAAAATTTCCAAAATTGTCCTCGGTTACCGAGTAGTGTCGATGTAAACGTTTTTTGCTTCCCCTGCGGTAACGGATGGAGCGAAACCGGATTTTGAAACATATTTGGAATCGGTAGGTCATAATCTACCATACGCAATTTGAAAATTTCCAAAATTGTGCTCGGTTACCGAGTAGTGTCGATGTAAAGGTTTTTGCTTCCCCTGCGGTAACGGATGGAGCGAAACCGGATTTTGAAACATATTTGGAATCGGTAGGTCATAATCTACCATACGCAATTTGAAAATTTCCAAAATTGTGCTCGGTTACCGAGTAGTGTCGATGTAAAGGTTTTTTGCTTCCCCTGCGGTAACGGATACCCGAAACCGGATTTTGAAACATATTTGGAATCGGTAGGTCATAATCTACCATACGCAATTTGAAAATTTCCAAAATTGTGCTCGGTTACCGAGTAGTGTCGATGTAAAGGTTTTTTGCTTCCCCTGCGGTAACGGATGGAGCGAAACCGGATTTTGAAACATATTTGGAATCGGTAGGTCATAATCTACCATACGCAATTTGAAAATTTCCAAAATTGTGCTCGGTTACCGAGTAGTGTCGATGTAAAGGTTATTTGCTTCCCCTGCGGTAACGGATGGAGCGAAACCGGATTTTGAAACATATTTGGAATCGGTAGGTCATAATCTACCATACGCAATTTGAAAATTTCCAAAATTGTGCTCGGTTACCGAGTAGTGTCGATGTAAAGGTGTTTTGCTTCCCCTGCGGTAACGGATGGAGCGAAACCGGATTTTGAAACATATTTGGAATCGGTAGGTCATAATCTACCATACGCAATTTGAAAATTTCCAAAATTGTGCTCGGTTACCGAGTAGTGTCGATGTAAAGGTTTTTGCTTCCCCTGCGGTAACGGATGGAGCGAAACCGGATTTTGAAACATATTTGGAATCGGTAGGTCATAATCTACCATACGCAATTTGAAAATTTCCAAAATTGTGCTCGGTTACCGAGTAGTGTCGATGTAAAGGTTTTTGCTTCCCCTGCGGTAACGGATGGAGCGAAACCGGATTTTGAAACATATTTGGAATCGGTAGGTCATAATCTACCATACGCAATTTGAAAATTTCCAAAATTGTGCTCGGTTACCGAGTAGTGTCGATGTAAAGGTTTTTGCTTCCCCTGCGGTAACGGATGGAGCGAAACCGGATTTTGAAACATATTTGGAATCGGTAGGTCATAATCTACCATACGCAATTTGAAAATTTCCAAAATTGTGCTCGGTTACCGAGTAGTGTCGATGTAAAGGTTTTTGCTTCCCCTGCGGTAACGGATGGAGCGAAACCGGATTTTGAAACATATTTGGAATCGGTAGGTCATAATCTACCATACGCAATTTGAAAATTTCCAAAATTGTGCTCGGTTACCGAGTAGTGTCGATGTAAAGGTTTTGCTTCCCCTGCGGTAACGGATGGAGCGAAACCGGATTTTGAAACATATTTGGAATCGGTAGGTCATAATCTACCATACGCAATTTGAAAATTTCCAAAATTGTGCTCGGTTACCGAGTAGTGTCGATGTAAAGGTTTTGCTTCCCCTGCGGTAACGGATGGAGCGAAACCGGATTTTGAAACATATTTGGAATCGGTAGGTCATAATCTACCATACGCAATTTGAAAATTTCCAAAATTGTGCTCGGTTACCGAGTAGTGTCGATGTAAAGGTTTTTGCTTCCCCTGCGGTAACGGATGGAGCGAAACCGGATTTTGAAACATATTTGGAATCGGTAGGTCATAATCTACCATACGCAATTTGAAAATTTCCAAAATTGTGCTCGGTTACCGAGTAGTGTCGATGTAAAGGTTTTTTCTTCCCCTGCGGTAACGGATGGAGCGAAACCGGATTTTGAAACATATTTGGAATCGGTAGGTCATAATCTACCATACGCAATTTGAAAATTTCCAAAATTGTGCTCGGTTACCGAGTAGTGTCGATGTAAAGGTTTTTGCTTCCCCTGCGGTAACGGATGGAGCGAAACCGGATTTTGAAACATATTTGGAATCGGTAGGTCATAATCTACCATACGCAATTTGAAAATTTCCAAAATTGTGCTCGGTTACCGAGTAGTGTCGATGTAAAGGTTTTTGCTTCCCCTGCGGTAACGGATGGGGCGAAACCGGATTTTGAAACATATTTGGAATCGGTAGGTCATAATCTACCATACGCAATTTGAAAATTTCCAAAATTGTGCTCGGTTACCGAGTAGTGTCGATGTAAAGGTTTTGCTTCCCCTGCGGTAACGGATGGAGCGAAACCGGATTTTGAAACATATTTGGAATCGGTAGGTCATAATCTACCATACGCAATTTGAAAATTTCCAAAATTGTGCTCGGTTACCGAGTAGTGTCGATGTAAAGGTTTTTTGCTTCCCCTGCGGTAACGGATGGAGCGAAACCGGATTTTGAAACATATTTGGAATCGGTAGGTCATAATCTACCATACGCAATTTGAAAATTTCCAAAATTGTGCTCGGTTACCGAGTAGTGTCGATGTAAAGGTTTTGCGCTTCCCCTGCGGTAACGGATGGAGCGAAACCGGATTTTGAAACATATTTGGAATCGGTAGGTCATAATCTACCATACGCAATTTGAAAATTTCCAAAATTGTGCTCGGTTACCGAGTAGTGTCGATGTAAAGGTTTTTGCTTCCCCTGCGGTAACGGATGGAGCGAAACCGGATTTTGAAACATATTTGGAATCGGTAGGTCATAATCTACCATACGCAATTTGAAAATTTCCAAAATTGTGCTCGGTTACCGAGTAGTGTCGATGTAAAGGTTTTTGCTTCCCCTGCGGTAACGGATGGAGCGAAACCGGATTTTGAAACATATTTGGAATCGGTAGGTCATAATCTACCATACGCAATTTGAAAATTTCCAAAATTGTGCTCGGTTACCGAGTAGTGTCGATGTAAAGGTTTTATGCTTCCCCTGCGGTAACGGATGGAGCGAAACCGGATTTTGAAACATATTTGGAATCGGTAGGTCATAAACTACCATCCCGAATTTGAAAATTTCCAAAATTGTGCTCGGTTACCGAGTAGTGTCGATGTAAAAGTTTTGCTTCCCCTGCGGTAACGGATGGAGCGAAACCGGATTTTGAAACATATTTGGAATCGGTAGGTCATAATCTACCATACGCAATTTGAAAATTTCCAAAATTGTGCTCGGTTACCGAGTAGTGTCGATGTAAAGGTTTTGGCTTCCCCTGCGGTAACGGATGGAGCGAAACCGGATTTTGAAACATATTTGGAATCGGTAGGTCATAATCTACCATACGCAATTTGAAAATTTCCAAAATTGTGCTCGGTTACCGAGTAGTGTCGATGTAAAGGTTTTTGCTTCCCCTGCGGTAACGGATGGAGCGAAACCGGATTTTGAAACATATTTGGAATCGGTAGGTCATAATCTACCATACGCAATTTGAAAATTTCCAAAATTGTGCTCGGTTACCGAGTAGTGTCGATGTAAAGGTTTTTGCTTCCCCTGCGGTAACGGATGGAGCGAAACCGGATTTTGAAACATATTTGGAATCGGTAGGTCATAATCTACCATACGCAATTTGAAAATTTCCAAAATTGTGCTCGGTTACCGAGTAGTGTCGATGTAAAGGTTTTTGCTTCCCCTGCGGTAACGGATGGAGCGAAACCGGATTTTGAAACATATTTGGAATCGGTAGGTCATAATCTACCATACGCAATTTGAAAATTTCCAAAATTGTGCTCGGTTACCGAGTAGTGTCGATGTAAAGGTTTTTGCTTCCCCTGCGGTAACGGATGGAGCGAAACCGGATTTTGAAACATATTTGGAATCGGTAGGTCATAATCTACCATACGCAATTTGAAAATTTCCAAAATTGTGCTCGGTTACCGAGTAGTGTCGATGTAAAGGTTTTTGCTTCCCCTGCGGTAACGGATGGAGCGAAACCGGATTTTGAAACATATTTGGAATCGGTAGGTCATAATCTACCATACGCAATTTGAAAATTTCCAAAATTGTGCTCGGTTACCGAGTAGTGTCGATGTAAAGGTTTTTGCTTCCCCTGCGGTAACGGATGGAGCGAAACCGGATTTTGAAACATATTTGGAATCGGTAGGTCATAATCTACCATACGCAATTTGAAAATTTCCAAAATTGTGCTCGGTTACCGAGTAGTGTCGATGTAAAGGTTTTTGCTTCCCCTGCGGTAACGGATGGAGCGAAACCGGATTTTGAAACATATTTGGAATCGGTAGGTCATAATCTACCATACGCAATTTGAAAATTTCCAAAATTGTGCTCGGTTACCGAGTAGTGTCGATGTAAAGGTTTTTGCTTCCCCTGCGGTAACGGATGGAGCGAAACCGGATTTTGAAACATATTTGGAATCGGTAGGTCATAATCTACCATACGCAATTTGAAAATTTCCAAAATTGTGCTCGGTTACCGAGTAGTGTCGATGTAAAGGTTTTTGCTTCCCCTGCGGTAACGGATGGAGCGAAACCGGATTTTGAAACATATTTGGAATCGGTAGGTCATAATCTACCATACGCAATTTGAAAATTTCCAAAATTGTGCTCGGTTACCGAGTAGTGTCGATGTAAAGGTTTTTGCTTCCCCTGCGGTAACGGATGGAGCGAAACCGGATTTTGAAACATATTTGGAATCGGTAGGTCATAATCTACCATACGCAATTTGAAAATTTCCAAAATTGTGCTCGGTTACCGAGTAGTGTCGATGTAAAGGTTTTTGCTTCCCCTGCGGTAACGGATGGAGCGAAACCGGATTTTGAAACATATTTGGAATCGGTAGGTCATAATCTACCATACGCAATTTGAAAATTTCCAAAATTGTGCTCGGTTACCGAGTAGTGTCGATGTAAAGGTTTTTGCTTCCCCTGCGGTAACGGATGGAGCGAAACCGGATTTTGAAACATATTTGGAATCGGTAGGTCATAATCTACCATACGCAATTTGAAAATTTCCAAAATTGTGCTCGGTTACCGAGTAGTGTCGATGTAAAGGTTTTTGCTTCCCCTGCGGTAACGGATGGAGCGAAACCGGATTTTGAAACATATTTGGAATCGGTAGGTCATAATCTACCATACGCAATTTGAAAATTTCCAAAATTGTGCTCGGTTACCGAGTAGTGTCGATGTAAAGGTTTTGCATTCCCCTGCGGTAACGGATGGAGCGAAACCGGATTTTGAAACATATTTGGAATCGGTAGGTCATAATCTACCATACGCAATTTGAAAATTTCCAAAATTGTGCTCGGTTACCGAGTAGTGTCGATGTAAAGGTTTTTGCTTCCCCTGCGGTAACGGATGGAGCGAAACCGGATTTTGAAACATATTTGGAATCGGTAGGTCATAATCTACCATACGCAATTTGAAAATTTCCAAAATTGTGCTCGGTTACCGAGTAGTGTCGATGTAAAGGTTTTTCGCTTCCCCTGCGGTAACGGATGGAGCGAAACCGGATTTTGAAACATATTTGGAATCGGTAGGTCATAATCTACCATACGCAATTTGAAAATTTCCAAAATTGTGCTCGGTTACCGAGTAGTGTCGATGTAAAGGTTTTTTCTTCCCCTGCGGTAACGGATGGAGCGAAACCGGATTTTGAAACATATTTGGAATCGGTAGGTCATAATCTACCATACGCAATTTGAAAATTTCCAAAATTGTGCTCGGTTACCGAGTAGTGTCGATGTAAAGGTTTTGCTTCCCCTGCGGTAACGGATGGAGCGAAACCGGATTTTGAAACATATTTGGAATCGGTAGGTCATAATCTACCATACGCAATTTGAAAATTTCCAAAATTGTGCTCGGTTACCGAGTAGTGTCGATGTAAAGGTTTTTGCTTCCCCTGCGGTAACGGATGGAGCGAAACCGGATTTTGAAACATATTTGGAATCGGTAGGTCATAATCTACCATACGCAATTTGAAAATTTCCAAAATTGTGCTCGGTTACCGAGTAGTGTCGATGTAAAGGTTTTTCGCTTCCCCTGCGGTAACGGATGGAGCGAAACCGGATTTTGAAACATATTTGGAATCGGTAGGTCATAATCTACCATACGCAATTTGAAAATTTCCAAAATTGTGCTCGGTTACCGAGTAGTGTCGATGTAAAGGTTTTTTTGCTTCCCCTGCGGTAACGGATGGAGCGAAACCGGATTTTGAAACATATTTGGAATCGGTAGGTCATAATCTACCATACGCAATTTGAAAATTTCCAAAATTGTGCTCGGTTACCGAGTAGTGTCGATGTAAAGGTTTTTGCTTCCCCTGCGGTAACGGATGGAGCGAAACCGGATTTTGAAACATATTTGGAATCGGTAGGTCATAATCTACCATACGCAATTTGAAAATTTCCAAAATTGTGCTCGGTTACCGAGTAGTGTCGATGTAAAGGTTTTTTGCTTCCCCTGCGGTAACGGATGGAGCGAAACCGGATTTTGAAACATATTTGGAATCGGTAGGTCATAATCTACCATACGCAAATTGGAAATTTCCAAAATTGTGCTCGGTTACCGAGTAGTGTCGATGTAAAGGTTTTTTGCTTCCCCTGCGGTAACGGATGGAGCGAAACCGGATTTTGAAACATATTTGGAATCGGTAGGTCATAATCTACCATACGCAATTTGAAAATTTCCAAAATTGTGCTCGGTTACCGAGTAGTGTCGATGTAAAGGTTTTTGCTTCCCCTGCGGTAACGGATGGAGCGAAACCGGATTTTGAAACATATTTGGAATCGGTAGGTCATAATCTACCATACGCAATTTGAAAATTTCCAAAATTGTGCTCGGTTACCGAGTAGTGTCGATGTAAAGGTTTTTGCTTCCCCTGCGGTAACGGATGGAGCGAAACCGGATTTTGAAACATATTTGGAATCGGTAGGTCATAATCTACCATACGCAATTTGAAAATTTCCAAAATTGTGCTCGGTTACCGAGTAGTGTCGATGTAAAGGTTTTTGCTTCCCCTGCGGTAACGGATGGAGCGAAACCGGATTTTGAAACATATTTGGAATCGGTAGGTCATAATCTACCATACGCAATTTGAAAATTTCCAAAATTGTGCTCGGTTACCGAGTAGTGTCGATGTAAAGGTTTTTGCTTCCCCTGCGGTAACGGATGGAGCGAAACCGGATTTTGAAACATATTTGGAATCGGTAGGTCATAATCTACCATACGCAATTTGAAAATTTCCAAAATTGTGCTCGGTTACCGAGTAGTGTCGATGTAATTGCTTCCCCTGCGGTAACGGATGGAGCGAAACCGGATTTTGAAACATATTTGGAATCGGTAGGTCATAATCTACCATACGCAATTTGAAAATTTCCAAAATTGTGCTCGGTTACCGAGTAGTGTCGATGTAAAGGTTTTTACTTCCCCTGCGGTAACGGATGGAGCGAAACCGGATTTTGAAACATATTTGGAATCGGTAGGTCATAATCTACCATACGCAATTTGAAAATTTCCAAAATTGTGCTCGGTTACCGAGTAGTGTCGATGTAAAGGTTTTTGCTTCCCCTGCGGTAACGGATGGAGCGAAACCGGATTTTGAAACATATTTGGAATCGGTAGGTCATAATCTACCATACGCAATTTGAAAATTTCCAAAATTGTGCTCGGTTACCGAGTAGTGTCGATGTAAAGGTTTTTTCTTCCCCTGCGGTAACGGATGGAGCGAAACCGGATTTTGAAACATATTTGGAATCGGTAGGTCATAATCTACCATACGCAATTTGAAAATTTCCAAAATTGTGCTCGGTTACCGAGTAGTGTCGATGTAAAGGTTTTTGCTTCCCCTGCGGTAACGGATGGAGCGAAACCGGATTTTGAAACATATTTGGAATCGGTAGGTCATAATCTACCATACGCAATTTGAAAATTTCCAAAATTGTGCTCGGTTACCGAGTAGTGTCGATGTAAAGGTTTTTGCTTCCCCTGCGGTAACGGATGGAGCGAAACCGGATTTTGAAACATATTTGGAATCGGTAGGTCATAATCTACCATACGCAATTTGAAAATTTCCAAAATTGTGCTCGGTTACCGAGTAGTGTCGATGTAAAGGTTTTTGCTTCCCCTGCGGTAACGGATGGAGCGAAACCGGATTTTGAAACATATTTGGAATCGGTAGGTCATAATCTACCATACGCAATTTGAAAATTTCCAAAATTGTGCTCGGTTACCGAGTAGTGTCGATGTAAAGGTTTTTGCTTCCCCTGCGGTAACGGATGGAGCGAAACCGGATTTTGAAACATATTTGGAATCGGTAGGTCATAATCTACCATACGCAATTTGAAAATTTCCAAAATTGTGCTCGGTTACCGAGTAGTGTCGATGTAAAGGTTTTTGCTTCCCCTGCGGTAACGGATGGAGCGAAACCGGATTTTGAAACATATTTGGAATCGGTAGGTCATAATCTACCATACGCAATTTGAAAATTTCCAAAATTGTGCTCGGTTACCGAGTAGTGTCGATGTAAAGGTTTTTGCTTCCCCTGCGGTAACGGATGGAGCGAAACCGGATTTTGAAACATATTTGGAATCGGTAGGTCATAATCTACCATACGCAATTTGAAAATTTCCAAAATTGTGCTCGGTTACCGAGTAGTGTCGATGTAAAGGTTTTTGCTTCCCCTGCGGTAACGGATGGAGCGAAACCGGATTTTGAAACATATTTGGAATCGGTAGGTCATAATCTACCATACGCAATTTGAAAATTTCCAAAATTGTGCTCGGTTACCGAGTAGTGTCGATGTAAAGGTTTTTGCTTCCCCTGCGGTAACGGATGGAGCGAAACCGGATTTTGAAACATATTTGGAATCGGTAGGTCATAATCTACCATACGCAATTTGAAAATTTCCAAAATTGTGCTCGGTTACCGAGTAGTGTCGATGTAAAGGTTTTTGCTTCCCCTGCGGTAACGGATGGAGCGAAACCGGATTTTGAAACATATTTGGAATCGGTAGGTCATAATCTACCATACGCAATTTGAAAATTTCCAAAATTGTGCTCGGTTACCGAGTAGTGTCGATGTAAAGGTTTTTGCTTCCCCTGCGGTAACGGATGGAGCGAAACCGGATTTTGAAACATATTTGGAATCGGTAGGTCATAATCTACCATACGCAATTTGAAAATTTCCAAAATTGTGCTCGGTTACCGAGTAGTGTCGATGTAAAGGTTTTTGCTTCCCCTGCGGTAACGGATGGAGCGAAACCGGATTTTGAAACATATTTGGAATCGGTAGGTCATAATCTACCATACGCAATTTGAAAATTTCCAAAATTGTGCTCGGTTACCGAGTAGTGTCGATGTAAAGGTTTTTTGCTTCCCCTGCGGTAACGGATGGAGCGAAACCGGATTTTGAAACATATTTGGAATCGGTAGGTCATAATCTACCATACGCAATTTGAAAATTTCCAAAATTGTGCTCGGTTACCGAGTAGTGTCGATGTAAAGGTTTTTGCTTCCCCTGCGGTAACGGATGGAGCGAAACCGGATTTTGAAACATATTTGGAATCGGTAGGTCATAATCTACCATACGCAATTTGAAAATTTCCAAAATTGTGCTCGGTTACCGAGTAGTGTCGATGTAAAGGTTTTTGCTTCCCCTGCGGTAACGGATGGAGCGAAACCGGATTTTGAAACATATTTGGAATCGGTAGGTCATAATCTACCATACGCAATTTGAAAATTTCCAAAATTGTGCTCGGTTACCGAGTAGTGTCGATGTAAAGGTTTTTGCTTCCCCTGCGGTAACGGATGGAGCGAAACCGGATTTTGAAACATATTTGGAATCGGTAGGTCATAATCTACCATACGCAATTTGAAAATTTCCAAAATTGTGCTCGGTTACCGAGTAGTGTCGATGTAAAGGTTTTTGCTTCCCCTGCGGTAACGGATGGAGCGAAACCGGATTTTGAAACATATTTGGAATCGGTAGGTCATAATCTACCATACGCAATTTGAAAATTTCCAAAATTGTGCTCGGTTACCGAGTAGTGTCGATGTAAAGGTTATTTGCTTCCCCTGCGGTAACGGATGGAGCGAAACCGGATTTTGAAACATATTTGGAATCGGTAGGTCATAATCTACCATACGCAATTTGAAAATTTCCAAAATTGTGCTCGGTTACCGAGTAGTGTCGATGTAAAGGTTTTTGCTTCCCCTGCGGTAACGGATGGAGCGAAACCGGATTTTGAAACATATTTGGAATCGGTAGGTCATAATCTACCATACGCAATTTGAAAATTTCCAAAATTGTGCTCGGTTACCGAGTAGTGTCGATGTAAAGGTTTTTGCTTCCCCTGCGGTAACGGATGGAGCGAAACCGGATTTTGAAACATATTTGGAATCGGTAGGTCATAATCTACCATACGCAATTTGAAAATTTCCAAAATTGTGCTCGGTTACCGAGTAGTGTCGATGTAAAGGTTTTTGCTTCCCCTGCGGTAACGGATGGAGCGAAACCGGATTTTGAAACATATTTGGAATCGGTAGGTCATAATCTACCATACGCAATTTGAAAATTTCCAAAATTGTGCTCGGTTACCGAGTAGTGTCGATGTAAAGGTTTTGCTTCCCCTGCGGTAACGGATGGAGCGAAACCGGATTTTGAAACATATTTGGAATCGGTAGGTCATAATCTACCATACGCAATTTGAAAATTTCCAAAATTGTGCTCGGTTACCGAGTAGTGTCGATGTAAAGGTTTTTGCTTCCCCTGCGGTAACGGATGGAGCGAAACCGGATTTTGAAACATATTTGGAATCGGTAGGTCATAATCTACCATACGCAATTTGAAAATTTCCAAAATTGTGCTCGGTTACCGAGTAGTGTCGATGTAAAGGTTTTTGCTTCCCCTGCGGTAACGGATGGAGCGAAACCGGATTTTGAAACATATTTGGAATCGGTAGGTCATAATCTACCATACGCAATTTGAAAATTTCCAAAATTGTGCTCGGTTACCGAGTAGTGTCGATGTAAAGGTTTTTGCTTCCCCTGCGGTAACGGATGGAGCGAAACCGGATTTTGAAACATATTTGGAATCGGTAGGTCATAATCTACCATACGCAATTTGAAAATTTCCAAAATTGTGCTCGGTTACCGAGTAGTGTCGATGTAAAGGTTTTTGCTTCCCCTGCGGTAACGGATGGAGCGAAACCGGATTTTGAAACATATTTGGAATCGGTAGGTCATAATCTACCATACGCAATTTGAAAATTTCCAAAATTGTGCTCGGTTACCGAGTAGTGTCGATGTAAAGGTTTTTTGATTCCCCTGCGGTAACGGATGGAGCGAAACCGGATTTTGAAACATATTTGGAATCGGTAGGTCATAATCTACCATACGCAATTTGAAAATTTCCAAAATTGTGCTCGGTTACCGAGTAGTGTCGATGTAAAGGTTTTTGCTTCCCCTGCGGTAACGGATGGAGCGAAACCGGATTTTGAAACATATTTGGAATCGGTAGGTCATAATCTACCATACGCAATTTGAAAATTTCCAAAATTGTGCTCGGTTACCGAGTAGTGTCGATGTAAAGGTTTTGCTTCCCCTGCGGTAACGGATGGAGCGAAACCGGATTTTGAAACATATTTGGAATCGGTAGGTCATAATCTACCATACGCAATTTGAAAATTTCCAAAATTGTGCTCGGTTACCGAGTAGTGTCGATGTAAAGGTTTTTCGCTTCCCCTGCGGTAACGGATGGAGCGAAACCGGATTTTGAAACATATTTGGAATCGGTAGGTCATAATCTACCATACGCAATTTGAAAATTTCCAAAATTGTGCTCGGTTACCGAGTAGTGTCGATGTAAAGGTTTTTCGCTTCCCCTGCGGTAACGGATGGAGCGAAACCGGATTTTGAAACATATTTGGAATCGGTAGGTCATAATCTACCATACGCAATTTGAAAATTTCCAAAATTGTGCTCGGTTACCGAGTAGTGTCGATGTAAAGGTTTTTCGCTTCCCTGCGGTAACGGATGGAGCGAAACCGGATTTTGAAACATATTTGGAATCGGTAGGTCATAATCTACCATACGCAATTTGAAAATTTCCAAAATTGTGCTCGGTTACCGAGTAGTGTCGATGTAAAGGTTTTTGCTTCCCTGCGGTAACGGATGGAGCGAAACCGGATTTTGAAACATATTTGGAATCGGTAGGTCATAATCTACCATACGCAATTTGAAAATTTCCAAAATTGTGCTCGGTTACCGAGTAGTGTCGATGTAAAGGTTTTTGCTTCCCCTGCGGTAACGGATGGAGCGAAACCGGATTTTGAAACATATTTGGAATCGGTAGGTCATAATCTACCATACGCAATTTGAAAATTTCCAAAATTGTGCTCGGTTACCGAGTAGTGTCGATGTAAAGGTTTTTGCTTCCCCTGCGGTAACGGATGGAGCGAAACCGGATTTTGAAACATATTTGGAATCGGTAGGTCATAATCTACCATACGCAATTTGAAAATTTCCAAAATTGTGCTCGGTTACCGAGTAGTGTCGATGTAAAGGTTTTTTGCTTCCCCTGCGGTAACGGATGGAGCGAAACCGGATTTTGAAACATATTTGGAATCGGTAGGTCATAATCTACCATAGGCAATTTGAAAATTTCCAAAATTGTGCTCGGTTACCGAGTAGTGTCGATGTAAAGGTTTTTCGCTTCCCCTGCGGTAACGGATGGAGCGAAACCGGATTTTGAAACATATTTGGAATCGGTAGGTCATAATCTACCATACGCAATTTGAAAATTTCCAAAATTGTGCTGGGTTACCGAGTAGTGTCGATGTAAAGGTTTTTTGCTTCCCCTGCGGTAACGGATGGAGCGAAACCGGATTTTGAAACATATTTGGAATCGGTAGGTCATAATCTACCATACGCAATTTGAAAATTTCCAAAATTGTGCTCGGTTACCGAGTAGTGTCGATGTAAAGGTTTTTGCTTCCCCTGCGGTAACGGATGGAGCGAAACCGGATTTTGAAACATATTTGGAATCGGTAGGTCATAATCTACCATACGCAATTTGAAAATTTCCAAAATTGTGCTCGGTTACCGAGTAGTGTCGATGTAAAGGTTTTTGCTTCCCCTGCGGTAACGGATGGAGCGAAACCGGATTTTGAAACATATTTGGAATCGGTAGGTCATAATCTACCATACGCAATTTGAAAATTTCCAAAATTGTGCTCGGTTACCGAGTAGTGTCGATGTAAAGGTTTTTTGCTTCCCCTGCGGTAACGGATGGAGCGAAACCGGATTTTGAAACTTGAGTCTTTTAGTCAGGATCTCTTCCACACAGATCTTTATAGCTAGGATTTCCGCTTGAAATATCGTGGCGTACTCTCCCAGTGGCTTGGCGAGACTGTAGTTGGGCTAAATAATGTGGTTGCTTTTTCCCTCTGAAGCGACCAAGATGGCAGATGACGAACCGAAGCCTGGCTCCTTCAACCGCAGGGCCCGGCTAGTCCCCTCCTCGTAGCAGTTGGTGCTCAGTGAGGCTTCCCGCGCTTTTTTGCCGCGTCCAGAATTGTGCCTGCACAATATAGATGCGCTTACCCTTGAGTCCTCCTACAAGAATTAGAAAGGAGAAGACGATTGGAATTTCTTCTTGATATGGCATACTCTCCCAGTGGCTGAACAAGCCTGAAGTTGGGTCCTTCGGTGCCCAGATAATTCAAGTTACTTCCAAAACAAAATTTTGTTGGTACTTCTCTTCGTACTGTTGAGCTTCCTGTCGACAGCGCTCATTGACGGTTTTCGTCTTCGGGCCGAGCTCTTGATTTTGTCGTGGAACGCATCGAAAGTGCCTTTGCGAACACCGGTTTTCAACGGAGGAGAGGAATTCCGACGGAGGATCGTCTTCAGCGTCAAATACGCTGCTCGCCTCAACGCCTGAAGTTGGGTCCTTTTTGTGCGGTTTGATCTTAGGAACAAACCGTATTGTGAATCTCTCGACCGGGCGTCGGAATGACAGAATTTGACAACTCTTTCAACAATGCTTTCTACTGCATAAACCTGATCACTGAGGAATGCCGATTTTCTTCCTCTTTTGAATATTGTAAGCATGTTGCCTTCCAAGGGGGGTGGTTCCCTTTCTGTAGGCAAGTGGTGAGGGGCACTATACCAACTATCACCGTATCACCGTAGCTCCTTCATGAGAGAGTGAGTTAGGAGTAGTTAATGCATTATTTCGTTCTCTAACGTTATTTCTGATCTTTTTGTTTTGATTTTAGGTTTAGGCAAAACAGTGTCTCACGTTGTTATCAGCTTGAAGACCGCCAAAGGAACCAAACAACTGAAGCTCGAGCCTTCGATACACGAGTCGCTGACTAAAGAAAAAGTTGAAGTCGGCGATGTTATTTACATCGAAGCAACTAGCGGCGCTGTCAAACGTCAAGGGAGATCTGATACGTACGCGACTGAGTACGATTTAGAGGTACTGACTTCGTTGAGCATTTTTTAAATTGAGAAACTCGTGTTCCCTTATATTAACGATATCCATTTAAACGCGGCAGGCCGAAGAGTACGTACCTCTGCCCAAAGGGGAAGTTCACAAGAAGAAAGAGGTAATTCAAGATGTGACGTTGCATGATTTGGATGTGGCCAACGCGCGCCCTCAAGGCGGTCAAGATATACTTTCTATGATGGGACAACTCATAAAGAGCAAGAAAACGGAAATCACCGATAAGTTGCGCGTTGAAATCAACAAAGTTGTCAACAAGTGAGATTTTAACTCGGTTTGATTATAATTTACATATATTTATTGTGATTCGTTTGGAGGCTATGGAAACCTCCTTTTGTTCAGAGCTCAAGTGGGGGCTTAGATGCCAACTAGTCATCCATTCTCTTCAGCATAGCGCAATAAGGGTCGGTTTATCAATTCTTTAGTTAAAACGTTGATTAGGTAGCGATCTGTTAACGATAATCATGGAGTGAAAAAATTCTCGAGCTCGGATCGTGATCATCAATCGGTAATTGACTAATAGTTAGCTAGCGAGAGTTTTAACGCAGGGAAAAAGGGCTGCCACTATGCTCAAACGAGAATCCCTCGAACGAAGAGGCGACTTGGCGAGTTTTCCTTCAAAACAATGAGTTGGAGAGTTGGTACCATTGGGCCACCTTCATTTGCCGTCTGTCGATTTCATTATTTGACATTGTCACTCGAATACCCAAAATATCAGTTGCAGAATTGTTAAATAATATATTTGTGATCTTACTCCATACTTTTCTCTTTTTTTCCTATTATTTTCTTATCTTCTTACTTCTCATTCTTTTCTTACTCCTCTACTTCTCGTGTAGCTCATTTTTCGTATTGTGATTATTTTTGTTAAGTGTTTGTCGTGATTTTTTCCGTCGATTTTATAACTTTCCGTCGTGAGTGGGGCAAGCATAAGTAAAAAAATGTTCCTTCAGAAAACGTCACGTGTATTATTCAAAATTAATCATACACCAAGCAACTTTAAAAAATTTGAAAAACGATACATGATGCTTCTCAACACCAAAGGTGCGGTGTGTTCAAATTGACATTTTCACATGTGTACAGTCGATAACACCAGTGGTAAAACGCTCTTTGGGCTTTTGAGATTTTTTCTTCTCCGAATATCGTCTTTAAGAAATGAACAGTGGTCTGGGAAACTAGTTTCACAATGAGGGAGCCAGGAGTTTTACTAACGCCACAAAAGTCGCCTACAGCTATTAGCATCGAACCTGCAAAGAGAAAACAAAAATGGTTATTTACGTGCTCTAGTACCACATAATTCTAAAATGTATACGAATAATCGCATTGAATTGTAATGCCCATTTTCTTTATACAGCCTCATTAAAGTAGGATGAGAGCTACGTGATTGGCAACGAAGACAATTTGATTGAGTTTTCTTCAGATATTTACGTTTCAAACTTTTTCAAAGCCCCCATTTCAGAACATGGTGTGTGCGATTGTGGACACGATTGAGAGAGAATGACTGAACCCAGTCAACTCACGCTTGATATTCACGATCCCACACCCACATTAGACGGTGACACAAAATTATAGTTTTCATTGTGGTCAAAACGCATAATTATCACCGCCATCGTTCACGTCAAATTCGTGTTGGGAATCCGATAAGGTACGAAATAGAATTTCAATCATAATCAGCAACAACCAAATTACGGCATTCAAACAGCTAATTCCAAAAGAATCAAAACCACTTCCCACAACATAATCGTCTTGGCAGTCTCGTCAAACGTGACTCATTATTGGTTACTCAAACAATGACATAATGTAATTAGGGATAACTATAGATTCCTCGACGTTCTTCTTTATCAGTTTATACGTTCACATTGTGAATATCATTGCACTATGCTGCATTATTAGTGCATTGCGCTGAACGTACGAGGGGACTAGAGAACTCGTGATTAGTCGAACCCAGACATTTGGACTAATAGAATTGAAACGTAAACATTCGATGAAAGCTCTTAATTACTTTTCGAACTTGACGTAAGTTATATCATGCACGTAAGTAACGTGGTAGGTCGATAAAATATTAGGTCTGTACTTACCGAGACCGTAGAACCTGAGCGTTAAGAGGAGTTTCGTCATAGGCGTAATTGCGATTGCTTTTCGATTCTATTCGCGTTCGAATTAGCGAAAGTACAAACACCGTTGTTTCTTTCGACAACCGGAACCTAGAATGAAAATCTACGTCGTCGAGTGTCAAAATATTCTATTCTCGGACGGACCTGGTACGGCCTTCTCTCCCACTCAAGAAACGCGTATACCTCTTCGTCGGAGAAATCAGAGTCAGACAGATCGTAGTCGAACTCCATTGTTAATAAAATTATTTAAAATTTAGGTGACGAAAACCAAATAGAAAAGAATATCGCGAAAGCGCAAACGAAAACAGAACGAGGCTAGCGAAACACAACCGAAAATGGCTGCCGATAACAGTTCGTTATCCGATAACTAACGAACGAAGAGACGAGTTAAAACGTAACTAACAGCTAGCGCTAACGCGGTGTCAAAGTGAGTTGATGAACGCGTCTTCGGGAGTTAACGAACGATTTCGCTTAGTCAACCTTTAGTCAAGCTAGCAAATGACATTGATAAACCATGGCGTATTGGGATATATTACAGGTTAATGGCTATGTCTGTAGCGCAACGCTCCTGACTGTATTCCACTCAATGACCGTTCTCCCTCGATCGAACATGCTGCGCCATTTCGCCTTCTCCTTTTTCCATTGCTTCATTCAATTTCGACATCAATCGCCCCCTACCCTATGGTCTTACGTCTTGAGGTTTTGTGGGTACAAATAACGCCGTTCGGGAAAATGGAATGTGCGTGTGAACGCGATTGAGGAAAAACGCCCGGACCAAATCACCTCAAACTTGATTACTAGACTGCAGGTTGCCATGGGACGCCATGAGTAAAATCCGCCAAAATTAACTATAGTTGTAATGATGGTAACGCTATGTATTTTTTTTCTCAAAATTTGTTCTAACAGTTTTAATTTTAAATGTTCTCTTGGACAGCTCCAGGCAACACAGGAATACCCTAAAATTCCCATTCGTGGGACAATGACGAGAGCAGCACAATAAATTACCGATTAGATTTTAGTTCTTTCTTTGCTCAAATGTTACTAACATCTTCGGATAAATTGAGGTGATAGTCGAATAATGTTTCTGTACGATGAGTGTTTAACAACGTTCATAAGATTAGGCCACTCCAGAAATTTCAGAACAACAACCGCCTCAGTTTCTTGAAAGGTCGTACACGATAACTAAACAGTGAACCTCCTTCTCAACAAAAAATCACGTCGACAGTCTGTTCGAGGTTGGATTGTTGTGGAGCGGTGTTGTTTTGATGAGTGTCTGATCCTGTCCTCCTTGTGTGCTCCTGTTTTTCTTCCGTGTCCACTAAAAGGAACTCTGTCATTTGGAATGCCCTACCATTTTTACCATTTAGGGTTTGAAATTTGGCACCTCGGTAGCCTTTCTCTTACTTTCTCTTTCTTCCTCCTCATTCGGACTTCCGGTCTCTCCGTTTCTTTCTCTTTGACTGCAAGGACTCTTTTGCCAACTGACTTCGGTCATACCTCATGGCATGTCCAGGCTGGAATTCGTGATGGCGTCAAGTTTTTTGGATGGCTGAGACGGCCTTATCATTTTTTGTTCATTTTTGTTTCTCCGGGCAGGGGTGGAGACCTTGGCACGCAGCCTGTCGGGCTAGGTACTCCACTTCCTCTTCTAATATCATGGGGTTTCCCATTATCGCCTGATCCCAGCGGGTTGTGGGGGGTTAATTACCCCTCTTGCCCAGCCCCTCGATAACACTAATAGACCTACACATAAAACGGGATACATTTACATTCATTCCAAATAACTTTCATTCATTCATATAAATTACTTTCACGCCACAGGGGGAGTTCTAGGATATTCTGCTCCCTGCTTATTGCCTACTCTACTGAGTGGTGGGAGGAGGGCGAGTACTCTTTATTCCTCCCCATCCCCCACCACATCTATTCTATTCCAAATTCCTATATCACAGCCTACTACCTAACCTAAACACACAAATCTACAAGCTCCTATACCTATCTAGCTCCCACCCATATTGGGGCCTCGGCTACTTTGCCACTTTTTGGCAAATCTCTCCATCTTCCTACCTCTGTTTGGTTGCTCCACTAACACTTTCAGCGGCCCCCCTGGGCGCTACCTGTGAGCAATTTCCTCTCCTCCACGTATAAACTGCATTCTCTTAATACGTGGCCTGCAGTTTCACACCAAACCCGGGTCTGCAGGGGCATCTTCCCGAGCTCCTCGTTTTAAATAACTGCAGCTTTCCATGGAAACACCCGTGTCCGGTACTACTGGGTCGATCTGTGGTTTGGACTGACTTCTGCACACCTTAACCTCCTCCTGACTTCAGGGAAAATTTCGTAGGTGTGCCTGCCATTCCCTGAGCGGGTGTGCCATTCAAGACTTTCCTTGGAACCTCCTCGAAAACCACCTAAACCATCGATACATGTCACTATAAATACAGTCCACTTCGAACACAGTGTTTTTAAGTCATCTGTGCGCTGGTTGCTTAATAATGGTCGTGGCATACGTAGGAGCAGTACAATAAATTTCAAAACCTCAACCGCCACTGCTTTTCATGTCGAACGTTGTTATAAACAGAATGAAAATCCGATTTGATGAGTCGCTAGTCAAGAAAATTGTTGAATTGTTGTGGCGCTAAGTAAAGTTTTGTGATGCGTTGCACTTAAGTTTTTTTTAAACCTTCCGCCCTCGTTTACGTTCTTTTTAACCTTACAACCATTACATCAATCCTTTCCTGTTGTTTACAGATACATTGATCAAGGTATCGCGGAGCTCGTGCCTGGAGTACTATTTATAGATGAAATCCACATGTTGGACATTGAAACATTCACATACCTCCACCAAGCCCTTGAAAGCGCCATCGCCCCAATAGTTGTGTTCGCGACGAATCGAGGTCGTTGTGAAGTAAGGTAAGTGGATCGAGAGTACGAATTGCAAAAAAGTTGATTTCAAATAATTTAAGAACGGGTTTTGTACGAAGCGTTTAGTCGACACATCTTTTGAACAAAATTCTTTATATTACATTCTCCCAAAGAAACCTAAGTTTTAGCGTGTTGAATGTAATATTATATGAATAGAGAAGTGAAGAAGCCTAAACAAAGGGACTTGTGTTTCCGCTTTTATATTTCACTCCGGTGAAACAGAGTGATGATTGTCAAGAAGCTCATCGAATTCCACTAAATCTGACTTAATGATTATCACCCATGCGTCATGTTGTGTATCCGTTACTACAAACTTTTCTCATTGGATTCCCAATTTATTCTTTCAGTTGCTTTTGACGAATAAATCTATAGTCTAGCGAAACATTCACTTCATTCTACTACAAAACCATTCGTCGTATCGTGTGCTGCGACCTCCTTATTACCGACTAACGTTCAGTGTCGTTTATGTTCGACTTGAAACTTTCTGGAAAGATCAAGAATGAGATGGTACAATGGCGAATGGTGCTTTTGTGCTACTCCTACGACATCGTATACCAACCCAGAACTCAGAACCATGCCGCTGACGCCCTCTTAAGAGTATGCCTGGTCACTAGTGACCTATCGAACTTATCTAGCCTCCACCGTTCACTCTGTCATCCCGGAGTAATTCACTGAGTTATATCATCATGTAAAATCTGCTCAGAAGTGAAACCACGATTTTTCATACATAGCAGCACCCACATAAAAGCAACGGCCCTGTTTGAACGTCTTAATATGGGCTTCAAAGGACCTTTACCCAGAACCTCGAGCTACGGGAATCACTTCCTGCTTACAACTAAAGACGAGGATTCAAGATTTCCATTCGTGTTTGCTTGCTGGATGCTTCTGATACCGTCAAGAAGTGCCTCTGGCAGCTATTCTCCATGTTTGGAGCGCGTGCGTGTGTCAATACTGACTGAGGGGCATCCTTCATGTCACAGGACTTGAAAGCATTCCTGGCAGAGTACGGAACTGCCACTAGTTGAACTACTCCATATAACCTGCAAGGCAATGAACAAATAGTGCGGATAATGGTACATTATGGAAAACAATTGTACTCGCAATTAAGGAAAATGGCCCTTCAGGACGCACTGCATGCTATTCTGTCAATTCTCTGGACACCCATAAACTGCACCCCTCATGAACGGATGCTCAACCACCTACGTCGCTCTAGGAGTGGGAAGTCTACACCGTCTTGGACCCTGGGCAAGTTCTATTGAGGAACTTTGACCGTCGATCAAATTCGACCCTCTCGTTCAGGAGGTTACTCTACTGGATGGAGAACATGATTATGCTCTGGTACGGTACTCAAATTTCCGGGAGACCACGGTTTCTTCCAGACACCTAGTACCACAGGGAGCACAAGGATCCATGAGAACCAATGAGCCCGGTGTTGAAGGTCGAAGTGCTGACACCCAAGCTGAAGACCCGCAACCATCAACACCAACTTTATTGTCCCCACCCACAATGCTGAGGCATCTGTCACCCCCAACATCGCCACAACTCTCACCTCCATCCTCTCCTACGCCTATAGAACAAGATGGGGAAGTTGACGAGGCACCTTCTCCAAAGAAACACCTGACCTTGGGAGCCAACAGCGTACCTGGTTGATTTTGTTTAAAGGCGGACAGAATGACATAATTACTATCACCCATGTGTCATGTTGTGTATCCGTTACTACAGACTTTTCCTCCTTGGATTCCCAATTTATTCTACTACAAAATCCTTTGGAAATCGCTGGCTCCGAAAGTGAATAGAGTGAGGGCAGAATATTCGGTTGTCCATTTAAGACAAGAAAACCCGTTGGTAGTGTTTGTAATAAATCAGCGAGTTAATTGTCAGCCACTACACCAAACACTGGCGAACACAGGACTGGGAAGATAAGTTGGGGTTGCTACCACCTCTAGTGTGATGGTTGGGGGGGGGGGGGTCGGAGGTCTCTTTTGAGACGTAGAAACTGTTTCCCTGAAAAGCCTGTGTTTGAATGGAGCGCCCGTGAAGACTCAAATGAGTAATTAACTTGTTCAGAAGTCACAGTAAGGATAAGGGTAAGGAAAGTATTGCAATCGTGTGCTTAGAAGATTTTAATCGAACTCACGGGGGCCTTCAAACAGTCAATATATCATTGGGCTCACCTGAGGTGGGCGCGCTGTTATGGTACACTGATGATTCTGCGGTGAAGACAAGGCGAGTCTGGGCAATCTCTGCCTACACCTTCACATCCAGGGTGAGTTTGGATGTCTTCAGGCGCTCAAACAACTCTGTGCCAATAATCGGCTTTCCTTTATTTGAATACTGGCTCGTAGGGGCCACAAGGGCAATGAAAGTGGAGACTGCCTTTGTGAAAAAAAGCACAGAATGCCTACACATTGAGCCTGAGCCTCACATAGGGGGACAAACATTGATCTATATCAGCAGAGGAGTAGTAAGCTTGAGCAGGACATCTTTGGGCTATCTTTGTTTTTCCGTGTGGGTGTTGAGGCACCGACCCAAAACCATCAGGTTAGCCTTCACGTCTTACTGCAATGGCCTTTCACCTTCCTGAGAATCCAGTTTGGTTTGCATGTGAATTAATGAACCAATTTTTAGGGAGCTGTTTGCCAAAGTGCAGCGAGGCAAAGAGCGTGCATCTGTACTCTATTGGAGTATCCTTGTGGAGTGCAATCGCCAAAGTTGGACGTCTGGCTGAGCTCGTTTTCTAGGACGATTGGGATTACACGAGAAGCAACTCATTCTAACTTGTCACTCCTTGGAGCGTCGTGAAGTTGAGATGAGGATGACAGTTAGGGCCGAGGAACCTCCGCATCGTCGCTCCTCAGGCTTCTCCACAAAGTCCAGAGGGGCATAGTGGAAGATATTTGAGCACTGTCAACCTAAAACAGTTGTCGAGGGACTTCCAGTGGTCTAAATCATGCTTTCTAACAGCCTGTGTTGTGACTAGAACTGCAGTCATGTGGTCGGGGCTTGTCGACGCTTTCCCCTCGCAAAAGGCTGCTGGCATCACGTATCTCCACTCTCGACTTCATTCTGTATGTGTTGAGAACGTGTGCCCCTCGACACTAGGCATTGAATGCTCTACTCAATAAATATTCGTTCATCTGCTCATCCAAGCTGTATACATCTGTAGTTTAAGTTGGAATTATCGAGATTCGAGCTCGAATTCTTTAAAAATGTCTTCTGTCCTGCCTCCGGCTCAATGTGGAGCAATTTAACATTGAAACTGGTGTACGTTGCGTTGCAGGGGCGCTAACGATATTATTTCTCCTCACGGCCTCCCCCTCGACCTTCTCGACAGACTTCTAATCATCAGGACTCAGCCGTACAGCGAAAGTGAGATGGGTCAAATTATCAAACTCAGAGCTCAAACGGAAGGCCTCGGCGTCGACGCCGAAGCTTTAAACGAGCTTAGCAAAATTGGATCAAGGAGCACTCTACGGTAATAATTCTTTCTTTGTAAATTAGTTGATTTGGTATGATATATGTTCAGAATCGAGTAATCAAATGGGCAGAATCCAAAGTTGTTGAAGTCAGTAGTGTTGAGCAGAGTAGTTCAGCATCATTAGTATACTTAATTATTGAAAGTGAAAGAAATTATAAAGCCTCTGGCCTGATGTGGAGCTTGAAGTTTGGCGAACCTGTAGGGGAGTCCTGTTAAAGATGCAGATGCTCTACGTTCAGCTGGTTCGATTGCGTCTTCCGATACAGAGGAATGGGGAACAGGCGAGCGTGTAACTGAAAAGAAAATGTTGAAGTTGTCAGACTTGGATGGATAATTCGAATATTGGCGCAGGATGCGTGTGTTGCAGGACATCGAGACCTGAGACGCGTTGAGGTTCACTGAAAGTGAGGCTTTTCCAGTCTGACGACTGAAGTGAAAGTAGTTGCCCAGAACGTTGTCTTTCCCTGCAGGTGCTTTTGTAAAATTGTATAAATTGAAGGCTTTGTACAATTTTTGATAAATTCCAAGAGCACACTCGTCTCCCATTTTTACTTTCTGCTGCCTAAAGGGAAAGGAAAGTATAGTAATCGTGCCAAAAAATAAAATTTGGGGTTTCTTCAGATCTTTACGTGGTCCGAGTGTGTGTGTGTGTGTCTGTAGTTCGATTTGCGGGAGAACGGCTGATCCGATTGAGCTGGTTCTTTTTGGTTTTGTTCGTTATTTTTTGTAGACACCATAATAAGGTTATGGACGATTTCGGTCGATGGAAGGGGGGGGGGACGAAAATGTACCAAATCTAGGGTTTTCGCATTTTTTTTCAAAAATGGCCCTAACGATTTTGATTAAACTTTCAAATTGTCTTCTACTAATCAATACCTAACTTTTCTTCTCCATACATATCTCCATGAAAATACGGTGAACGGAGATATAGGCCTATGAAGCAAAAATAGGTTTTTTACGCTTTTTGGCAAAACGACTCAAGCGATTTTCACCAAACTCACAGGGTGTTTTCAAATAGTTAATACCTACATATTGTTCTGCATAAATGTTCCTATGACAGTCCATTGAACAGAGATAAAAATGAAAATGGGTCGAAAATAACGTTTTTTCGAACATTTCCGTAAATTCTGGAGTAGTTATTTCCTGCTTCACCAAATTCGATCAATCGTTCAGAGTGTCTTTTAGTCACCCATACCCACATTTCGTTCTCCATAATTTTTTCTGTATACATGTGTTGAACGGAGATATAAGCCAAGTTAACTCAGAAAAGGAGATTCGTCTAATATTAATTTATCGGTATTCCAATTTTCTCAAAAACGGCTCTGACGATTTCGATCAAACTTTCGGAGTACTCTCAGCTAACTAGTTCCTACATTTTGTTCTCCATAAAAGTTTCTGTAGATATGCGTTGAACGAAGCTATAGCTCCCGCACATGTAGCTGGTGTTCTAACTTACGAGGGTGGTGGAAAGTTGTGGGTTGCTACGCACCGCTCGTCTTGTTTAGGGCTTAAAATATTTTCTCCTACCACGACTTCGAAATGACTGACTTCGTCCCCTCTTCGCTGCAGTTGCTATTCTTTACCTCTGACTTGCCAAATAGTCTGATCGAGAGTGACAGTTCCAAGTAAGCCGCATAACATCCGTATTCTCCTTCTTCAGACTAAGGAACGTCAGGCGTTTTTTCCTTCATTTCATTTGAGTTCTCTTTTAAGTATAACCTTAAGCTCGTATTTAAATAAAATGAGAAGACAACAAAGGTAGGAGCGGCGAGGCAGCAAGACAATTAATAAAAGGTTCGCCTTGTGAAGTATTGGCATCGTGTAAAAAATATCAGGTACGCAACATACAAGTCTTCTTCGGTCCCACGCGCATTCAGCGGATGTTATCTCTATAGCAACAAATAAAATAGAACTTGGTAGAACGTCGCTCAACTGGAGATACATGAACTTTCGGAATTTATCGATCCTCCTAAGGCTCAGTTCGTTGGTGATTTATGAGACAATCAACTTGATTTTGCAGTGAAGAATCACTTTTACTTTTCTGGAACTATTGCAAAAAATATGAGAAATGCGAGTAGTTACTTCACTTATCAAAGAAGTATAAGTTAATAATTTATTTATTTAGTTTATAATTTTAATAATTAATTTCTATCTTCCAGTTTTCCCAAATGGGGTAGATGCGATGCGGTCCGTTATGAACAAAGTTTTAGTAGCCACTGGTTAAAACACTCATGACGACCAAAGGTAAATCGCCTCTTCGAAAGTTATAGACGCGAGTAGTTGTCCACGAGCTAAAAAAAACCACTTTATGGTCCTCAGAGTTGTGGGGCAATACAGTTTGTTGGGCGCAGAAGAGGGAGAGTTGCAGTTCGAAATGAAGAAACTCTGTGAGCGTGAGGACTGTATTATGTGAGCAATGAACTGCGCTGTAGAAATGAGCTGAGTTCGTGTACAAAAGGGTGACACAAGGCTAGCACTCGGAACACGCGAACTGGCGCGGGAAACCGTATGGGACGAGAGAGTGAGAAGTTACTAGGACAAGAGTTGGAAGCAGAATTACTGCGTGACTATTGGGGAAGGAGGTAAATTGAGGGAAAAGTACAAAAGGGGAACGTTGCCGTTGAAAGTTAACCCAAACTTAATCCCTTTGTCGGTGGAGAAGCCGACGACTGAAGGGGCATCACATGAAAAAGGCTGAAACCGTTGGGTTGGACGGATGCACCAGGTAAAGGAATCAGCCTTTCCGCATGCGCTGTACACAAATGATCTCGGGCCAAACCTGCTCAAAGGCTTTAATTAATCGCTGCTCTTCGATTTTACTCCAGATTTGTACGTAGCATCTCGGCTATTTTAAGATTATGGCTGTTTATTAGGCGCCCATGGCGTTCAAGAACCTCAATCGCGACTTCTGACAGAACTAGAATACGGGGGGCAATTCAAATTGAAATATGCCCGCATTCAACTCTACTGCGCATTTACACTCGCTCAATTTATATTTCACAGGTACTCCATTCAATTGTTAACCCCTGCGAACCTCTCCGCTAAAGTGAACGGACGATCAACAATTACGAAAGAAGATGTTACGGAAGCCAGTGAGCTCTTCCTCGACGCCAAGTCCAGCAGTAAAATTTTGAGTGATCAAGCCGCCAAATTTATGAAGTAGTCAAGTGCGACTTACGAACCTAAATATCCAGTACTTTTGTACTCTGAGACCCGTGTTGATGATTGGGAGTACTTTGTTTTGTTCTCCTACCCTTTCTTACTTGTTCTTCGCCGGCAAATTAGTAGAAAACACATTGACAAAAAATAGTTGACTGTAAGGTGCCTTCTTCCACGCACGATTAAGCAAAATAATGCCCACCAAAGTTATGTCGTAAATATGTACATGTTTAGTCAAACCTTTTGGGTACCGTTTTCTTCAATGAATAAATTCCAGTTTTGTGCTAAAATTGAATTTTTTATTGTCCTCGGTATTTTCTATGACTGAATGAATACTTGAGCTGTCATCTCGAAATACCTCCTTCTGTCATGTTGACATCTGTGTGGCTTTGAATCTCATACAAAGATACCAAAGCCTTCTTGGTACTATCCTGTTCAAGATTAGTGTACAGTACAAGTGTGATCGGAGGTGAGACCTGAGTATAGGCGTTCTTGGAAGGTGGAGCTACCAGAGTTGTTTACTGAGTGAGAAGTCTTGTGCACAATGGGGTTATGCAGAAGATCGTTACTCAGAGAGCACCCAGCGATGAGATATGGAGAAAGAATATAGTCGATTCTAACGCCACAGCGAGTGGTTCAGGATTGTGTCATACTCAAAAATGACAAAGAATGCAGGCACAATAGTGGACTGATTAGGTTATATCACAGGAAGTTAGGTCATTAGAGGTTTGGATTCAGAGAACCGGATGCAGCAATAAACTTCTTTTTACTTTCCTTGGCTCTACGAAGTAGAAAGGAAAGTTATGTAATCGGCTGAAAAATTTTTTTTGAGTTTTCTTCAGATCTTTACGTTTCAGACCCTCCTGAGTTCGAAAAACACTATTTGGGAAAATGGTCTGTGTGTGTGTATGTGTGTCTGTATACGATTTTTAGAGAAAACCACCGTGCCAAATCAGCTCAAACTTGATATCTCGCTCGCAGGTTACCATGGGACGCCAAAATAAGGGTTTGAACAAAATCCTCCGAAAGTTAACTATAGTTATCATAGTGATCAAAACAACAAATTTTTTTTTCTCAAAAACCGCTCTAACGATTTTGATTAAATTTTTTATAGATAGGTCTTAATAAGATAATTATACCATAAAATTCCCATTTGTGGGAAAATGACGAGAGCAGCACAATAAATTATCAAAATTTTCGACGAAAAGCGTTTTTGCCGTGGTTTTTTCCTTTTAAACTCCGCTGGAATGTTAGTAGAATGTTAAAGAAAATTGGTACTGTAGTCCAATCCAATACCTATAGGGTGAGTATTTAAAAACGCTCATGAGATACATGGGGCTCACTCCAGAAATTCCTGAATTTCAACTACCGCCGTTTTGCTTAATACCAGTTCTAACAATTATTACCCAATAACTCTGCAAAAGTGATTACTATCCTCCTTCAAAAATTTGTGTTTACAGCCTCATTAATTATCTGGGTACCATTCGCTCAATAATGGTCCTGGAATGAGTACGAGCAGCACAATAAATTCTTCAACTGTAATCGCTGCCGCTTCATGCTGCTGTAAAGCGTTGTTTGACCAAGTTCAAAGGAACTGAGTGATAAATGAATTGATTAAATAGAATTAGCCATGTACAAAGTGAATTGTTGTAGAGCTAAGTTCCTTATAAACTCCGCTGGAATGTTAGTAGAATGTTTAAAAATTGGTATTGTAGTCCAATCTAATACCTATAGGGTGAGTGTTTAAAAACGCTCAAATGAACTGAGTGGTAAATGAATTGATTATGTGGACAAAGCCATGTAAAAGTGAATTGACCTAGAGCTAATTTTTCTCAACAACGGCTCTTACGGTTTTGATTACATTTTTGTATTGACAGCTCGCAATAACACATTATACCATAAAATTCCCATTCGTGGAAAATGAAGAGAGCAGCATAATAAATTACCAAAATTAGAATGTTTATAATTTAACGTAGAGCTACATTTTCTTGTTATCTCCACTGAAAATTATTTGTGTTTTCTTCAGATTTGTACGTTTCAGACCCTCCTCAGTCTACAAAACACTATTTGGGAAAATGGTCTGTGTGTGTGTGTGTATGTGTGTCTGTGAACGATTTTTAGAGAAAATGACCATATCATATCAGCTCAAACTTTAGATCTAGCCCGCACGTTACCTTGGTTTTCCATAGCTATCGGGTGAAAACTTTTAGAAATGGTAATAATGTGGTAGTCGAAATCCTAAATTTCAGGAGTGGCCCTTTTATATATTATTATATAGACACTACCACATCAATTTTTGTGAATATTCAAGTAACATATCAGCGGAAATCAGGTGCGACAAATTACAAAATCACACAAGTTCCATTAGCTCTTCATAAATTTTTTGTTTACGTGGCTTTTGTTAATAAGCAATCAAATCGTGTTTTTATTCATTTGGGTGATGGGATAGGGGCCGCTTGTGGCCACAACTCAGGTCATTGTTCCCTCGGCTTTGGCTGATGCCCTATAGTCTTCTTTTTCTCTCGACGCCGCTTCATTGCCCCCTCAACTTTCCGAATGACCTGTTGCCCCTAAACCTTCCTGTCGAGCTGCAAATTCTACTGACATCAACCATCCTCTGCGCTTCATTTATTCAAGTTCTGTTAATCCTATTCTTTTTACGTTTTCGTTCTAATTATTTGATTTACTTTATTATTCAAGCTTGGTTTGATTTTACTTTACCAAGTTTGGTTTGGCTAACTTTTGTTTTCGTTTTGTTCGTTCTTTTGTGTACTCGCTTCGCTAAACTCATTATTGCATCAGTAGTTACTTACACTTTGAAATTGCATTAACTTACTTTTACACTTAACTACATTTTGTTGTCAACTTCGTTAAAGCGTCAGTAGCTATTTGTTTGTTGAATTGCATGTTCAGTGTTTCTGTAGTATCGCTCTTTCTACTTTCCTTGTTGTTTTGTTTGTTTTGATCTTCCTTTCCTAATCTTATTCTCGATAATATTAACTTCATTCCCCGTTTATATTACGATTTATTCATCATGGGAAGGAAGAGTCAAAAATATTTCTTTCAATTTCCAAAAGCTTAAAATTGATCACAAAGGTGTAACAGAATCTGGTAACAACATCCCGGAGCTAGGTCAAACAACTACAGAAATAGGTAAAAGCGTTGCCGAACTTAATCAAACAACCTCAGGACTACCTCAAAATGTACAACAACGTCAAATAACTTCACAACTAGGTCAAAACCTAGCAGAACTAGGTGACAATTTGGGTAAAATTAACCGAAAATCACATGGACTTAACGCAGAAACAATAATTGAACCCTTGATATCCAAAAGAAAAACTAAATCGTCATTAAATAAACAGAACGTTAAGCGAAATATCTGGTGCGTTGCAACACACAACTTTCCTTAGCTCTACGTCAATTCACTTTGTACATTCTATTTAATCAATTCGTTTATCACTCAGTTCCTTTGAACTTGGTCAAACAACACTTCACAGCAGGAAGAGGTAGCGCCTACAGTTCTGGAATTTATTGTGCTGCTCGTACTCATTGTAGGACCATTATTGAGCGATTGGTACATAGGTAATTAATGAGGCTGTCAACACGAATTTTTTGAAGAAGGATAGTAATTACTTTTGCAGAGTTATTGGGTAAAAACGTTTAGAACTGGTAGTAAGCGAAACGGCAGTAGTTGAAATTCAGGAATTTCTGGAATGAGCCCCATGTATCTCACGAGCGTTTTCAAACACTAACCCTTTAGGTATTGGATTGGACTACAAA
Source organism: Pachypeltis micranthus (assembly GCA_020466155.1). Taxonomy (NCBI): domain Eukaryota; kingdom Metazoa; phylum Arthropoda; class Insecta; order Hemiptera; family Miridae; genus Pachypeltis; species Pachypeltis micranthus. The sequence goes on along the minus strand of CM035772.1, from coordinate 35,314,496 downwards.
TACAAATTTTTTAAACATTCTACTAACATTCCAGCGGAGTTTATAAGGAAAAAACCGCGCTAAAAACGCTTTTCGTCGAAAATTTTGATTATTTATTGTGCTGCTCTCGTCATTTTCCTATGAATGGGAATATTATGGTATAATTATCTTATTACGAGCTATCAATATAGACCATTTAACCAAAATCCTTATAGCCATTGTTGAGAAAAAAATATTTGGTGTTTTGATCACTATATCACTATGATAACTATAGTTAACTTTCGGTGGATGTTGCCCATACCCTTATTTTTGCGTCCTGTGGTAGCCTGTAGGCTAGACATCAAGTTTCAGTTGATTTGGTACGGTTGTTTCCTCTAAAAACCGCGCTAAAATCGATTTCGTCGAAAGTTTTGGTAATTTATTGTGCTGCTCTCGTCATTTTTCCACTAATGGGAATTTTATGGTATAGATGCTATATTGGGAGCTGCCAATATAAAAAATTTAATCCAAATCGTTTGAGCCGTTTTTGAGAAAAAAAATATTTAGTGTTTTGATCACTATGATAACTATAGTTAACTTTCGGTGGATTTTGTTCATACCCTTATTTTGGCGTCCCATGGTGACCTGCGGGCGAGATATGAAGTTTGAGCTGAGTTGGTACGGTGGTTTTCTCTTAAAATCGTATACAGACACACATACACACACACACAGACCATTTTCCCAAATAGTGTTTTTCGGACTCAGGGGTTGAAACGTAATCAGATCTGAAGAGAACTCAAAATTTTTTCAGCCGATTACATAACTTTCCTTTCTACTTCGTAGAGCAAGGAAAGTAAAAACACTATGCAAGGGCTTCGAAAAAATGATAAATTTAGAGTGAACGAAAAAGAAAAAGACAGGATCCGTAAGGTAGTGATGAGAAGTTATGAGGGTTATAAATTTGTTGAAAATGCAAAGAAAACAATTTATATGAGAGGTAGACGAGTATCTCAAGACTATTCTACCAAAGAAAGAACTCACAATTTACAACGTATTCTATCTTTGAGAGAGAGCTTACTGTATAAGCGAAAACAAAATATTGTCAACTGTGAGAGCATGCGTCGACTAAGGCGAGATCCTCGATACAAAGAGAAGGAAAGATTTGTCAACTCACAGGTGATGCAAAAATTGAGAGATGATCCTCAATACAAGGAGAAAGAAAGGATTGCAAATTTGGAGGTGATGCGAAAATTGAGAGATGATCCTCAATACGAGGAGAAAGAAAGGATTGCAAATTTGGAGGTGAAACGTAAATTGAGAGAAGATCCTCAATACAAGGAGAAAGGAAGGATTGCAAATTTGGAGGTGATGCGAAAATTGAGAGAAACATCACAATTCAAAGAGAAAGAGAGAGGCAAAAATGCTGCAGCAAAAGGAGAGTGAGAAAACACCACAATCACAAAATTGTAGAACGTGTTCAAAATGTAATTAGCATGCAAAAACAAAGAAAAATAGACGAATTCGAATGTAAAGAACGACTACGTAATAAACTGGCAATGGCTCAGCAAAGAAATAATGATATTTTAAGGCACCGCCACAATTTGTATAACAATTTGAAACACAAATATCTGGTGCGTTGCAACACACAACTTTCCTTAGCTCTACGTCAATTCACTTTGTACATGGCTAATTCTATTTAATCAATTCATTTATCACTCAGTTAATTTGAACTTGGTCAAACAACGCTTTACAGCAGCAGAAAGCGGAAGCGCTTACAGTGCCGGAATTTATTGTGCTGCTCGTACTCATTGCAGGACCGTTATTGAGCAATTGGTACACAGAAAATTAATGAGGTTGTAAACACGAATTTTTTGAAGAAGGATAGTAATCACTTTTGCAGTGTTATTGGGTAATAACTATTGGAACTGGTATTACGCGAAACTGTGGTAGTTGAAATTCAGGAATTTCTGGAGTGAGCCCCATGCATCTCATGAGCGTTAACAAACACTCAGCCTTTAGGTATTGGATTGGACTAAAATATAAATTTTCTTCAACTTTCTACTAACATTCCAGCGGAGTTTATGAAGAAAAACCATGCTAAAACCGCTTTTCGTCGAAAATTTTGATAATTTATTGTGCTGCTCTCGTCATTTTTCCACGAATGAGAATTTTATAGTATCATTGACTTATTTAGAGCTATCAATATAAAAAATGTAATTAAAATCGTTAGAGCCGTTTTTGAGAAAAAAAGTTTGGTGTTTCGATCACTATGATGACTATAGTTAACTTTCGGTGGATCTTGCCCAAACCCTCATTATTGCGTCCCATGGTAACCTGTAGGCTAGACATCAAGTTTCAGCTGATTTGGTACGGTGGTTTTCTCTAAAAACTGCGCTAAAATCGATTTCGTCGAAAGTTTTGGTAATTTATTGTGCTGCTCTCGTCATTTTTCCACTAATGGGAATTTTATGGTATAGATGCTATATTGGGAGCTGCCAATATAAAAAATTTAATCCAAATCGTTAGAGCCGTTTTTGAGAAAAAAAATATTTAGTGTTTTGATCACTATGATAACTATAGTTAACTTTCGGTGGATTTTGTTCATACCCTTATTTTGGCGTCCCATGGTGACCTGCGGGCGAGATATGAAGTTTGAGCTGAGTTGGTACGGTGGTTTTCTCTAAAAATCGTATACAGACACACATACACACACACACACAGACCATTTTCCCAAATAGTGTTTTTCGGACTCAGGGGGGTCTGAAACGTAATCAGATCTGAAGAGAACTCAAAATTTTTTTTTCAGCCGATTACATAACTTTCCTTTCTACTTCGTAGAGCCAAGGAAAGTAAAAATGACTTGGCTGCACTGCAAGTTATTAAAATATCTGGTGCGTAGCAACACACAACTTTCCGCCACCCGTTTAGGTTCGAACACCACCTACATAGGCGGGCGCTATATCTTCGTTCAACGCATTTTCACAGGAACATTTATGGAGAACAAAATGTAGGGACTAGTTAGCTGAGAGTACTCCGAAAGTTTGATCGAAATCGTTAGAGCCGTTTTTGAGAAAATTGGAATACCGATAAATTAATATTCGACAAATCTCCTTTTCTGAGTTAACTTGGCTTATATCTCTGTTCAACATATATATACAGAAATAATTATAGAGAACGAAATGTTGGTATGGGTGACTAGAAGATACTTCATTAGGATATATCACATCTGGTGAAAAAGTTACCCTGGAATTTACGGAAATGTTAGAAAAAACGTTATTTTTTACACATTTTGATTTTTATCTCTGTTCAATGGACCGTCACAGGAACATTTATTCAGAACAATATGTAGGTATTAACTATTCGAAAATATCCTGAGAGTTTGATGATAATCGTTGAAGTCATTTTGCCAAAAGCTTAAAAAACCTATTTTTGCTTCATAGGTCATTATCTCCGTTCACCGTATTTTCATGGAGATATGTATAGAGAAGAAAAGTTAGGTATTGATTAGGAGAAGATAATTTGAAAGTTTAATCAAAATCGTTAGAGCCGTTTTCGAGAAAAATGCGAAAAACCCTAGTTTTTGGTACATTTTCGTCCCCACCCCCTTCCCATCGGCCGAAATCGTCCATAACCTTATTTTGGTGTCTACAAAAAATAACGAACAAAACAAAAAAAGAACCAGCTCAATCGGATCAGCCGTTCTCCCGCAAATCGAACTACAGACACACACACATACACACACACATACACACATGTACCGCCCAAGGAACGGCGCTATCGAGATGAAGAGCTGAGCATCAGCATTCTCCCCCTAGAGAGAAGGCTTCGCTATCGTTTCTCCTCCTTGCCGTGAACCATATCACCGGCACGAGGAGTGATAGTTAGATAAGGTACCAGCGTGAGAACCGAATTCGAGGTGGCGAGTAGCCCAAATACGGAGTTAGCCGAATCGAGAGTGCTTGCTCAGCAGAGGACGATCGCCGAGCCTTCCACCAAAATCCCGAGCTCTCTCTCCATTTCCGTCCCCCGAGGAAGCAGGTTGGGTAAAAGCAAAGAACATGGACCGACCCCTCTGATAAGGCAATAATATCGATATATGACGACCGAGGTCAGGTTATCGATATGCCCGACATCGCTCGTAGGCTCTTCCCCGCCAACTACGCCTGTGACGCATCGTAGGCTCTGGCGCCATGTTTGAAATTAGAAATAACGACATTGTGTACTTACAGGTTCTATGAAGTCCTGAAGTTCTACGAACTGCCGGATGCTTCCTCTCCTCCACTGTTCACATTATACACCTGTACCACATCCTTCAGAAATGCCCTCATTAGATCATCACGGTCACTTCTCGTCCTTCTCCAAATATATTCGAAGAGGTACGAATCAAAATGATCTGTGAGCGATCTAGAGGGAATCCCTCGCTTGATAGCGGCCCATGTTCCCTCGATCGAATTTGTGTGGGCCTCTGTTGCCGGGTCCTTGAAAACAAGGAGTGGTTAATCCTCCAGGCAATCATAGGCCTTCCAGCAATCGGAGATCACTGTCGTGCCCGGAAGAATGAATTCCTTTATGATTGCGAGGACTTCCTTCCCTCGGTTTTCAACGACCCGGAAAAAGCACTTTCGGGACCCACGCTCCACCCTACCAAACACCCAGCGTCCGTCTACTGATTTGCTCCTACTAAACTTCCTCTTACCAAATTTACATTCGTCAATCTCAACAACTTTTCCATCGCCACCTACTTCATTTGATCACGACACACTTCCATACATACTTCACGACAAAACATCATCCAGTCGGTAGCGGTAGGATCAAAGATTTCACACTCAAACGATGGAAATAGTTAGTTGTAAGTCTTTGCGAACTCATGATTTATGAATATAAAGTTGGGAAGAGTAAATATAGAGCAGACAGAAAACTTTCACACGATTCAAACGTAGAAAAAATAGAAACGCAAAAACTTGAAGGGTGGTAAAGGTAAAATGTGAAGGAAAGGCGCGAACTACCGGCACGAGAACCGTTAACGAACTGAGGAATACAGAAAGGCGGAGGGAACAGGGAATAAGGTGGAAGGGTGAAGGGTCAAACAACCTCCTCAACTACGGTTATTATTCTTTCTCAGAGTTCATTGCAGTCTCCGAGCTTCTCCGAATCCCTTCCGTGACGCATATCGATACTAGCGATCGGTCAAGCGACCTATCGATACATGCAGTCGTAGCGTTATCTCGGTCCATGTTCTTTAGTTCACCCGCAGGTTGCCCTTCGCTAACCCTAATACAAATTTCTAGTCTCCACTGTAATTCTTTTTCCTAGTCTCCCAACACCTTCTCTTCCTTCTCAATCACCACCTATCTTTCGCACCTTTTGGTATTTATTTCCTTTTTATTCTCGTTAATCCTCCGACTCCTCAGTTTCGGCCACGTCGGAGCATTACATTGGTGGCAGCGATTTACGAACAATACCACGCTCTCCAAAACGGTAAGTATTAGCCGTAATATCTTTCCGTTAGCAGCGGCTTTTCTTTAATTTAAAATTGTGCGAGTGATTTGAGTTGGAATCGCGATCCAAGTGTTTTTTTCCTGTTCCCCACGTGTTCCTGGTAGAGTTTTTTTTTTTTCGCCTAAGTGCCGCCCCGAGATTTTAGACAGCTTGTGTAGGTACAATCTCGCTCAACTCCATCATCGTCTTTTAGTTGCCATTTAACGAAATCCTCCAATCTGAATTTCGTTGAGGTCCTTCGTAAGTACACTGGTGCTAACTTTTGGTGTCATCCCTTAGTTGTCCGTGAGTACCAGTTATCATACCTAAGTACGATGGACCCTTCCAGGCTTTTGAAGGACGAAATAGTCTACGAGTTGGAGGTTCGTGGACTAACTACGGACGGAGTTGTAACTCAGTTGAGGCGGCGATTGACGGCTGCTATGCGGGATGGCGTGGCTCCTTTAAAGGAGCGAATTCGGGCGCTCCCTACGCAGCAGGAGCTCGACACGTGTGCCCAAAAGGCCACATCGTTGAGCGACTATGTGCGCAGCATAGAGGGCACATGGACGCACGAGGATACGCGACGGTTAGATGCTAGGTTGTGGCATTTGTACAAACGGGTAGCATGTTTAGAGGGGTCCGAGGCGAATCAAGACATTCGTGACCACCTGCTGGAGGCTGTGGCGCAGCTGCAAACCGAGGTGCAAGCAGTCAAGGGAAAACTGCATAGCAGCGGTGGCACTGAGCATAGTTGCTCACAGCCATCATCACCCTTACCACCAGCCCCAGCAGACGAGACAAGTTTCGATGACCGAAATACTTACTACGATTTGTCAGCCACTCCCCCTCTCACTAGATTCCAGTGTGCATCAGGCTCAGAGGCTAAATTCACCATTAAAACCCAAGACATAGCTGATCAGTTTTTGGAGTCAAACCAGTACCTTAAACGACTCCACAGTGATCAGAGAGCTATGCTCTACAAGGGGGTGTACCTGTCTGAGCCACAAGCCACTGCAGTTACGGCAACGGTGGAAAACGCGACAGAAAGAGTCGCGTCCTCAGTGAATAAAGTGAGCAGTGACTTGGTGCAATTAAATTCGAAATTTAACGAGTTCCTGGGAGTTATGATGCAGATGCAGAGGCAGCACAGTGAGCTTGTTGGGTGCATTCATAGAATGTCTTCCGATACCCAACAGCTTAGCGATCGCCTAGATCGGTTGGAAACAACCAACCAATCTGAGAAAGCACTTTTGAAGCAGTCAGTGAGTGACTTAGCTTGTGCTATGCGATCTTTGCCCACGCATCACCCTCCCAACTCTTTCTTAGTACCTCCTGCTCCTCCTGCTGAGGACACATACCTTCCACAACGCCACAAAGCAACTGCCACACCTGCACCTACACTCCTCCATGCTTCCGGGACAGGGAATGAGCACCTACGAGTAGCTAGGGAGGCTATGGAGAGCCCAAATTATGATTGCTCCAACCTCCCACCACCACCACCTCTAGCAGATTCCCTAGCACGTTCCAACCCACCTCAACCTACACAACCCACACGCCCATTCTCCCCATCCAACCCTCATTACGCTAAAGAACTCTCAAACATTACCAAGGCAGTTCTAAGCGGAGTGGGATGGTATAGTGGCACAGCAGACACAGGTTCAGCTGAAGTATGGGTTGCCCAGATTAGGAACCTCAAAACTCTGAAAGAATTGAGTGGTATCTGCCTCCCAGAGCGGATTTGGGTTCAGGCTGCAATTTCACGTGCACAAAATGAACCAGCACTCTTTCTGCAGCGTAACCAGGCCACATTACAGACCCTTGATGACCTGGAAGCTGCCCTCCGCCGCAGATTTGAGGGAATAAGGACGGAACTATCCTATGTGCAGGAACTAGAGCGTGCTACTCTAAAGCCTAAGGAAAGTATCACCCAATATGGTGAACGAATTAAATCCTTAGCCGAGAGAGCAGATCCAGGAAAACATCCTGATGAGAATGTGGTAGCTCTACAGGCATTTATGAGAGGTTTGCCTAAGGAGATAGCGCTGAGCACGGCGACTGTGGATCCGAGCTCTATATCAGATGCCATGAAAAAGCTCAAGCAGCATTGAGCATGTGCGAGGCACTGAGGACCAAACCAGATCCTTCAAACCCTGGGATCTCACTCACAGCAACAGTCCAGAGTAAGGAGAGACACCCTACTCCTCCTCCTCGCTCTCCTAAAGACAAGAGAAAGCACAAGTATTCTAATAAAACCTTGTCTAGCCAGCAAACCAAACCCTCTACAGCGACACCTGAGCAACCTCGCAATCAGGGTCGGGGTTTTAAGCGCTATTCCTGCACTCTGTGTCGCGTGAACGACCACAGAACACATAAGTGTGACTACCGCATGGGGGGTCCTCGATTTGGCACTATACCCCCAACGAGGACTGACATAATTCAGCAAGCGGGCACGTCCCAGCCTGCCCCACACCCAAACGGAGCAGCGGGGGGCAGCTCCCAATAAGCGCTACCCCCCTTATCTCTCTCGATGTTCCGGCTCATGACCTAGGACAGCCCCAGGATATTGCACTGTTACCATTGTCGCCATCTGCCAGTGTAGAGTCCTCTACTCCCATTTTTACAGTAGCATTTGTATCCCCTTTTGTTTTGCAAGGACATGTGGAGTCCAAGCAGGGACCATGTTTACTGGATACAGGCTCTCACATCACACTGGTAGATATATCTGCTGTTACTCATACAAAGCTACAACCCACTACTCGCCGAGTACAGGGAATTTCAGGGATACCCCTGAACATTTATGGTGACGCTGAATGTTTAATTTCTCTTCCTGGTGCACCCACTCTGATAGCCCTCGCAACAGTTACCAAATTACCAGACAACCTGTTAGCCATTATAGGGTTGGACGTTCAAAAACGTCAAGGTGCATTGCTTGATGTAGGAAAAGGAAGAATTACATTCTCCCCGCATGTTAACAGTACCCAATGGGACTGGGAGAATAAACATGAAGCCTATTTGGTAGCGACAAACGAAATAGAGATTCCTCCACACACTGTGGCAGCAATCCCAGTTATTCGAAAAGGAGCAACCCCGTCTCTCTGTAGGGTAGGAAGTTCCTTCTGCCCTGTTCCAGTTGCAGAGGTCGCATTTGCTCGCTCCTTACATGGGACTGCTACTCACACTGCAGTTATGTTATACAACTGTAGTGATAAATCCGTGAAGTTGAAACGGCACAGTAAGATTGGTTACCTTGAGGATATAGCTCAACCTCAATGTAATTTGTTGGTTTCAACCATTTGTGATACTGAGCATAAGGGAAATTCTTTTCACAGTGAGAAAGAGGCATTCTTACGATTTCTCGAAACCCAGGCAGACGGATTTGAACACAAGTCTAGTCTCGCCCAACGTTTACTGCCCTACTGTGATGTTTTTAGCTTCCCTGGCTTCGAAAAACTAGGAGTGACGAACCTAGCGGAGCATTCTATTTCTACGGGCAACCATAAGCCAATTCGTACTCGTCAGTATAGGACTCCTATTAAGCAGAGAGAAATTATGGATTCCATTGTGCAGGAACACCTAGCTGACGGAATTATTAGACCAAGCTCCGGAGTATGGCAGTCACCATGTTTGCTTGTGCCAAAGCGCACCTTGGTAGATGGCCAAACTCAATTATCCTGGAGAATGGTTGTAGATTTTCGAAAAATAAACAAAATCACAGAACCAGAATTTTTTCCTCTTCCCCATGTACAAGACTGTTTGGACCAAATGTCGGGTTCCCAGTACTTCACCACACTGGATCTACGGAGTGGATACCATCAGGTGAAGATTAAAGAGGAAGATATTGAAAAAACCAGCTTCGCTACTCATGGCGGTATTTGGGCATTCCAACGAATGCCATTTGGCTTGTCGAATGCACCCGCCACTTTCCAAAAATGGCTTTCAATCTCGTCAAGGCCCTAGGCTCCCAACGAGCTCTTGCCTTTTGGACGACATTATCCTTTTTCACGCTTCTTGGGAGGAACAGTTAGAAGAGCTATGCTCTTTGCTTCAACTTTTCAGAGAAGCAAACCTTAAACTCCAATTGCTCAAGTGTCATTTCCTACAGCGAAAAGTGCACTATTTGGGTCACATTGTTAGCGCTGCAGGTATTCAACCTGATGATAGGAAAATTACCGCAGTCAAAGATTTCCCTGTCCCCAAGACAGTCCGTCAGGTGAAGGCTTTCATCGGTCTCTGCTCATTTTATCGCAGATACGTTAACTCCTTTGCAGCCATTGCCAACCCACTAATTTCCCTTACAAAAAAGGATGTACCATTTATCTGGGGGCCAGAGCAAGAAACTGCGTTTACCACTTTAAAGCAAAAGCTGATTTCTCCGCCTATTCTCGCCTTCCCGATTTTTCGAAAGAGTTTATTTTGACAACGGATGCGTCTATCTTTGGTATTGGAGGTGTTCTCAGCCAGATTCATGAAGGCCATGAGCACCCTGTGGCATTCACGAGTCGAGCCTTAAATAAGGCAGAGAAAAATTACACTGCAACAGAGCTGGAACTCCTAGCAATTGTGTATGCAGTTCGTTACTTTCACCAATACCTATGGGGAGTGAAATTTACCATAGTCACCGACCATGCACCCCTACGGTATCTCCACCAGATGAAGGATGCGAACTCACGCGTCATGCGTTGGTCCTTGCTGCTCGAGGAGTATGCTTATACGCCAAAATACAAATCTGGAAAAACCAATACCAACGCTGATGGCTTATCCCGTGCATTCACAATCGTGCTGACCATTGACGTGGATGAACTCAGAAAAGAACAGGCTACCGACGAGTTTTGTGTTCAAGCGGCACAACAGCCTGGCTTTGTATACACTGATGAAAGGCTACTTGCGAAGAGCAATGGAGCAGAGCTCAGAGTGGTGATTCCCAAATGTCTAAGAACCAGGATTCTTGACCTTTCCCATTCCTCACCTCAAGGTGGACATTGTGGGCAACGCAAGACCCTCCAATCAATAAAGTCAAAGTACTACTGGCCAGGAATGAATAATGATGCAGCCAATTTCGTGCGTTCTTGCACCCAATGTGCTATGACAAAAGATCATGGCCGCTCAAAACCTCCTTTAGGCGAATTCAGGGAACCAAAAGAGACGTTTGAAGCTATATCCGTGGATATAGTCGGTCCCCTTCCTCAGACGAAAGACGGTCACAAGTACATCCTTACAATTTTAGACCAGTTCTCACGTTTTGTGCAATTCTACCCAATGAAATCCCAAACGTCTGAGGAAGTTGCCCAGAATCTGGTCCGTCATATTGCGAGATTCGGATCCAGTAAGCGGATGTTGTCTGACCAAGGAAAGAATTTCACATCAGAACTAATCCGACACCTATGTGAGTTTTTTCAGGTAGACAAAATCCAAACATCTGCTTACCACCCAGCAGGAAATGGGAGATGCGAGCGAGTACATAGGACAATGGCTAAGATTATGTCTCATTTCGTCAGCCCTGCTCAAACTGATTGGGACTTGAAACTTCCAATAGCGGAGCTGGTGATAAACTCCCACTGCAATGAGACCACTAAGTTCCCACCGTTCACCATAGTGTTTGGGAAGGAAATGCCATTGCCAGCGCATGAAGAATTAACTCTCTCCCGCTCTGTTGAACCATTCGCAATGCATGTTGAAGACCTCCGTGCAACCCTACTGGATCTCTGGAGTGCAGTAGACAAGTTGCAAGCAACTAGCAAGCGAAAAATGAGGGAAAAGTTCAACAAGAATAAACTAGATCCACAATATCAAACAGGTGATTTGGTTTACCTTCACACTCCCGTAGTAAAGAAAGGAAAAACCAAGAAGTTCACCAAATTCTGGGCAGGCCCTTTTGTAATATCTCACGTCATTTCACCTCAAAACGTAGTACTGAAGCTCAGAGGTAAAGACACGACAGTTCACTCATCCAGACTCAAACCTTTGTACCCAAACCGACCTCGTCCAAGGAGAATCCCTCCTGTGTAGACTCTGTTCCAATAGACAAAAACGTGTGTTTGGAGGTGCTTCAGGACCCTGCATCAGATGGTTCTGACATTGAGCTGACGGATGATGAGGAAGGGCACTCTCCCATCAGCCAACCCCTCTTCCCATGCGAAGGCGGAATTTCTGAAGAGCCAGACTTCCTCACTCCACCAACCGTCAGCAGCCAAGCATCTGAGCCAGACCATAGGAAGCCTAACTACAACTTAAGACAGCTTCCGAGAATCGATTATAGTTAACCCTCTCATCCATTATAGGGTACGGTTTATTTCCTATAGAATCTGCACGAGTGGTTTTATTTTTTTTATGAATATTTTGCATATATACATCCTTTCTAAGAATAGGGTAGCCACCATGGACCACAGGGACCACCATCCTGGCGATTGCTGCAGTAGTGGGCGTATTGGTGCTGTACAAAGTACTTTTAGGCAACCAACAGGCCCCCATGGTGTTGATAAATAGGCCAGTCTCTTCCTCACAGCCTCAAAACTCAACCCCACTTTAGTACTTGGTTATATTATAATTTTGTACATACAACTGGGTTGTTGCAATGATTTTTATACGCATTATATTGCTTTGTATGTCCGGGTTACACAATAATTTTATATATATATATAACCGGTTTTTTTTACAATAATTTTTATTCATGTTATATTGGGAATGAGAAATAATTCGTGCACCACTTGATTATTGAATTGAATTTTCCATGTTAACAATTTTTTGTACAGGGAATCATGTGAGGAACTCATCGTCTCTGTCTATGTGATCGCACAGTGTGTCTCATTAAGTGATGTTCTTTCCTTTGTTTTTAAATGGCCACCACTTTCTTTTATTTGCGCACACCCATGATGTGATTTTATGTGTAAATGTTGAACATTACGGCACTCATATTTTCCAGCAGGTTGTGTGTCCTCCTTTCCTTGCCAGATCACTTATGGATCTTTGATTTCAGGCTGTACCATGACTGCCCTTGGTGTGGTATCTTATCTTGACCAATTCACTAACCACGAACAGGAGCAGTAAGTGTCTGGAGGAGTTAATTGTTCCAACCGAGCTGATTGTAATTCCAAGCCAATCAACATGAGACGACAGTTCCAGAACCCATCACATGATCGTACAACCAGTAAGATTAGAGTAATACAGAACCCTAGCGCTTAGTTACCATCCGACAACACTTGATTAATAAGCGGAAAGTAAGCTAGAAGTCACAAAATCGGATTTGTGCAGTACCAGGGTACTCCTCGTCACCGGGTGGCGACTTAGTCATCTCGAGGGGGGAGGGAGAACACGGGATTCGTTGATTACTGTTCGCGTGCATGCCAACTAATCCATCCCTTTGTGTTGTGTTCTCACCATGTGCCTTCCTGGGAAACCTATTCCTTTCTTTCGCTTGGGTACAAAGGTAGTGTATAAGACGAGTTGCGATGTGCAGCAACAAAATAGTCATTAAAACCTTGAAGTACACCTTGTATCCGACTTAGTACTGTACCTAAGGATCCGATTTCCGTGTATGTTCTGTAAATACTTCTGTGTGTCATCATAATTCTATTTTCTTCTGTTTCTACTAATATTCCTAAGATTCGAACAGTTATATTGAAAATTTTATGACGATGTACCAAGTTTCCGCACCTGCTTTCCTCTCGATTTTGGCGTAATGTACTTGTTGCAAAATTTTGCCCATTTTGATCCCCCATTTCCTGAGGACGATTGCGACAGCAGCGACAGCTACAGGGTAAACTCGAACCAACCTCTAGGTAATCTTGCTGGTACCTCACCTTCTCGGGGAGTCCATCACCGATACCATTCTTCTGATTCTACTGCCGACTTGCCTGCCTGGGCCAAGCATACCAGGCCCAACCACCGCTCCTGCCTACCTGGTCGCATGAGGACATGCTCAATTTAACCTGGGGAGCCATGTACCGCCCAAGGAACGGCGCTATCGAGATGAAGAGCTGAGCATCAGCATTCTCCCCCTAGAGAGAAGGCTTCGCTATCGTTTCTCCTCCTTGCCGTGAACCATATCACCGGCACGAGGAGTGATAGTTAGATAAGGTACCAGCGTGAGAACCGAATTCGAGGTGGCGAGTAGCCCAAATACGGAGTTAGCCGAATCGAGAGTGCTTGCTCAGCAGAGGACGATCGCCGAGCCTTCCACCAAAATCCCGAGCTCTCTCTCCATTTCCGTCCCCCGAGGAAGCAGGTTGCCCTTCGCTAACCCTAATACAAATTTCTAGTCTCCACTGTAATTCTTTTTCCTAGTCTCCCAACACCTTCTCTTCCTTCTCAATCACCACCTATCTTTCGCACCTTTGGTATTTATTTCCTTTTTATTCTCGTTAACTCTCCGACCCCTCAGTTTCGGCCACGTCGGAGCATTACACACACACACACACACACACACACACACACACACACACACACACACACACACGGACCACGCGCCGAAATTAGGTTTTCTAGACTCAGTAAGGTCTGAAACGTAAAGATCTGAAGAAAACCCAAATTTTTTTTTGGGCCGATTACTATACTTTCCTTCCCTTCGGGTAGTGGAAAGTAATAATATAAGTGCAGATAGCTAACGCCGGACGATACATTTTTTGGCAAATCTAGGGCACGCAGATGAGACAACAACTCAGAAGTATGACTAGTCTCCGCATAATTTGTGGAACATAAAACGTTGGTAGAGAGAATAAACGACTCGAAACGTGATTGCATTCGTAATTGGCGCTCTACGGTCAGTTTAGGACCTGGAAACTCACGCAAACCGGTACTGCTTTAATTTTTCATTCAGGGAACTGTATCGCTATTAATAGACGCGTTCGTTAGGAAATGAAAGGGCATAGTTGCACTCATTTACGGCTTTTTTTAATCGGTCTCGGTTAAGGTTTTTCGGTCAGGATGAAGAACCTGATTTGGCGTTCCAGCAGGTTCGTTACATCAGATGGTTGTCGCGGAGCTGAGATCTTTTCTGCCAAGATGACATCACTAGGCCTCTACAGCCGTTCACCTGGTCACAGTCGAAGAATGTCGTACTTGAACTTGAAAAAACCACTTTCTCCCTTCAACTCCGTCTTCTTTCATTTCTCTCTTCCATTTTACTCGCTCGTTTCATTCATACTCACGTAACAACAATTAGTGCTCTGGGAAACTACCAGACGCCTTCATCATTCAATAACCGAAAGCACTACTGTTTCGATTTTAATCACGTCACACCGTGTTCAGATTGCTGGTCCCTGTCAAACTCGCTAATTCGATCAAAAATATTCAATGACGAACGGTGGTGGTAGGGGGATTGTTTGATAACGCGAAATTCGATGTTGCACTCTCTTGTTAATTGAAATCAGTTACTATGCCACGTCTTGGCGTACGAAAAATAACACGACAACAATATGATTTACTTGTAAACCCTTTACCAGCAATATTAATTTAATTTCGGTGATATGTGCCAAACGACCCTTCAACTGAAAGGCCGGTTTTTATATACTAAAAGCTTGAACGATTTTGATGTACTCTCAAACGATCTTTTACAAATTCGTACCCAACTTTTCTATTCCATAAATATCTCTATGGAATTCAGTGAAGGGAGATATAGGCTTACGAATGTCTTTGTCCTAGAAACATCTGATTTTGAATCTTGTAAAATGTAACCAAACGGATTACTTTCCACCATCCCCAAAGGGTGAGGAAAGTATTGTAATCGTGCCAAAAAATATAAATTTTGGTTTTTGAGGCCTGATGAATCCGAAATGAAATTCCACGCGTGGGTGTGTGGCTGTAGTTCAATTTGCGGGAGAACGGCTGAACTGATTGAGCTGGTCTTTTTATAGTTTTGTTTGGTAATTTTTGTCAACGCGAAAATAAGGTTATGAGCGATTTCTTTCGACGGTAACGAAGGCTGGGAGACCAAAATGTACAAAAAACTAGGGGTTTTTGCATTTTTCTCGAAAACAGCTTAAACTATTTTGATTTAACTTTCAAATGATTTATTGCAGAAATAAAAACCAAAATGTGTCCAAAATAGATTTTTTAAAACATTTTTATAATTTCCGAAGAAAATGCGACTCTGGACGAGATCAATAATAGCGTGGAGTGTTTTTTTTTTTTTTTTTAGCAAGCTTGCCCATATTTTCTTCTCCGCAGTTATTTCTACATCTGTTGATCGAAAATATAAGCTCGGCAAACGCGATTTGTCGAGTAATAATTTATCGTTGTTCCAATTTTCTCAAAAACAGCTTCAACAATTTTGATCTAATTCGCGGGGGTTGTGAGGAAAATTGTGAGTTGCTACGCATCAGATATTTTTTAGTTGTAAACGAAAGAAATACTTGAGCCGAAAAGATGTCGCAAACGCTACCCTACGTGCTTATAGTGGTAAATGATATAAGGCTTGAGCTGAAAAAAATTTCGAGAGTTTTTTGCAGGAGTTCGCTTAGGTTCAATGTGTCATTAACAGTGACTAAATGTAACCATGACTTATCTCTTCTATTGTTTGACAACTTGAAAAAAAGCCAAGTCTCATTAGTTTCATGTCGACCTTCGAAATTTTATAAGAGATGCCTAAGATAACCGATCAACCGATTCCATACGATTTTTTCGGTCAGTTTGAGTAACAAAACTCAAATATTTCAAATTCATCTCTTGAAGCGGAAATTTAGGTGGTAAATTACCTGGGATGGGGATGACAAAACGAAACGGTGTATTATGATCTGTATCAGAAGCTAATTTGTTTTGAATAAACGGTTTTTATCAAGGGGGTGATGAATGTGTGAACAGGTTGCGAAGGGAACGAGAGCAATGAGGAACTGAGTAAAGCGGCGAGAAGTACGAGCTAAGAGAGTGCTTATAGCAAGAACGAGTTGGGTTGGGCCCGAGAAAAGCTGTGTGTTGGAGAGGAGGTAAATCGAGTGTTGGGAAGCGGAAACTTTGTAAAGTCTATAAGGGGGTAATCCTTTGTCGCTTCAGAAATTAAACAGAACTCAAACCCTTTGTCTGGAGGAGAATCCGACTGAACAGGCAGTTCAGACTTTCCCACAGCTAACAACAAAAGAGCTCCAGGTCAGAAATAATTGGACTGGGTGCACCTGGGAAAGGCCTGAGCTCAAGATTCCAACTAATTCAATCTGTGCCAAACAATTATAAGAAATGTTTAAAAAATTTAGTAAAAAACGAATGGATTTACGTCGTGTTTCGTATTGTTTACTAGTATTTTTCGAAGCTGAATCGAATGGCATGAATCTCAATGATGTGAGACTGCGTCAAGCCATGCTTTGCAAGAGAATAATAAACCGTTCTGCAATAATTTGTAGCGGTTTTTTTTTAGTAGAGTATTTTTCACTCAAACCCTGTTCCATGACATTTTCAACAACTCATCAGTTCAGTGAGCCACGAATGAAGGAAAGAACTATTAAGAATTCTCTTCAGCTTTTTATACAATATTTTTAAAATATTTCAATTCTATCTAAGCTCAAGATTTAATCTTTTATTGGCATAAGAAGTAAGTTTGTTTGCTATTCATAACGTGTTGATGGCTTCTTCGTAGGTTTCATCATGAAATGATGATTCCACTCTTTCACTGCGTCATCTTTTTGTGTGTGAGCAATTAGCAATTCTTCTATGAGATTCTTGCGCTCGGCTTCCATCCTCGTGCACTATTCATATGTAAGAACATTATTTCTTTCCAACATGTACTTGATCATGATAAAATTCAAATCCATTTACGCTTGTAATGTCCGCAAAATATTTGGATTACTATCTATTTTAAACAGTCTAAAATTAATTTCGCTGCTCAATACTTTTTTGTACTGTACTGCAAAGTTAGTGCATGTCTCCCTCCCTGGAAAGTTCTTCCGTAGAAGCAATAATGAGAATGCATCACGTGGTACAGTCAGTAGGTATGGGCTGGCTTCGACACACCTCAATCTGACATGTTACGAGGGTTTCGTGATAAAGCTCCATGTCACGCCACGTTCTGCTGCAGTTTGAATTTTAGGTTATCCATTTATTTATCGCTCAGCGACAGACATAACATTCAAGCGTGGAATAATTCGATTCACAAAACTTCACATTTGTTGGCGAGAATCAGCAAAATTTTATATTCCCTAAATAATATTATCGAATGTTTCAACTTAAACTTAATGACCAAGGTGGGGATCTGAGGCTTTCATTAAACCGCTGTGAAGACTGAGTAAACAATTTTCAACGATGTCTATGAGGTGTGTGTACTAGATTTACGGAAAAACAAAATAGACAAACAGGTCCCGGCAACCCTGTCGTAATTTAGTGGTTTAAAGGGTCCTCGTTAAAGCATTCACAGGTTCCATGTTCAAAAAGAAAACACGAAAGAGCGCGTTGTCGCACTTCTCTGGCCTTTGTGTTTGTCTTGCCATGACTGGTGTTCTTCTAAAGTTTATAGTGATAACTGTACGCACGAAAAGCAATTGGGGTAACAGCCTAATCTTGGAAAGTCCAGACCCGAAACTCCCCCCCCCCCCCGCCACCCGTCGTGACATGAATCTTCCTACCAGTCATACGTGACAATTATAATCACTTCGTCTTCCGAATTTTTCAACGAATCCAGCATCCTTGAGTACTCTTCCGTCTCTGCAGCAGGAAGTGAGAGCTTCTGCCGTTCGCCCGTAATATTTGCCTGCAGCCTGTCACACTCTGCCTGCAGCCTTTGGTTTTCTTCTTTCAAAAGTTTCAGTTCCTCTATCAGAAAGAATAAACATTAGGGACGGAGAGTAGCTTCTATATCTGCCGGCTAGCAGTACTATTTAGATGGGTTTATACGTACGGAAACTATTTGAAATTTTGGCGGCGTAAATACGCTTCTTTAGCCAATAGTGAATAGTGACAACGAATGGGCCGATGTAAAGAGTAGCGTACAACAAAAGCTTCATAATCCATTCTATAGCTTTACCATCACAATGAAAACGTGTTTTATATTGTCAATTTTTGAAGTGATCAATCAAATAAGTGTTGAGGAACTGAATTTTGAATTAATGAAAGCTCCACCGCATAACTCTAGGTGAATAGGATTTTCTACAAATGTTAAACCAGCGAATGTTTACAAATAACCAAGTCGAGCGAATTCTGTTATAAATATCACTGCAGTTAGTATTTTCGTGGGTCTTTGGCTCCGATGTATCTAAGTATTGCTCAATTTCATGATTTAACTTTGAAGAAGTACAACTTCATGATACATCGAGTAAGGATACCTGAAAATTACAGCAAGGCAAACGCTGGTAATAGCAACGATGACATTCTATAGTTCAAAAGAACGGCTTATTTATACAATAACTTACGCTTTTCATGCTGATGTGCACGAAGTACTTCACAAAGCTCACCTCGCAATACAGTAGTATTCAGCAGATAATGTACTAGATAATTAATAGAATGAAAGTGAATGAAAACCCGAATTTATTTTACAATAGCAAATACCAACTATTTTCAACGTGAAGGTAAGATAATTTAGTCAATTAACTTTAATCGCAACATAACTACTACAACCTATAACATTCCTTCTATGGATTCCTTCAGCTACGCCACTTTTTATCTAAGACGTTTAATTACATTAAGAAGTGTTTAATATTATTTTGTTTCAATGTGCGTCAGCACAGCGCCATCACCAGCTCCATGCGCCTTTTGGTTTATTATTCATTCTGAATAATAACCCTATGTTTTCGGTCACGAAAAATTTTTTACAACCCCCCCTCAAAATTTGATACTTTACGTTTCAAGACATGGAGATTCCAAATTTGCAATGTCCGTCCGCCGTCCCCCGTCCCCCGTCCCCCGCCCGCCGTCCGGGCCGTTTTGTGCCTTTAACGTGGTCTAAAAAATTCGTTCTTTCGCCCAAAAATCCGATTTGGTATCTAGTTGTGCCCGCCATCTCGGCAATCCGATCGGACGAAGCCCGTGGTTGTAATGGGCAAAAAACGGTTAAAAAAATTAACGAAACGCAGTACAACGCGGGAGCTACAAGCGTTTCGTCGTTTGAATTCCCTCCGCCCCGCCCGTCTCATTAAAAACCAACCGCTCTCGAGGCGAGCGAGTGCGGCCTCCCGCCGCTTCCCTCCCAACGACCGGTCTCTCCCCATTCGCCTTACTCTTCCAATTTCCCGACGTTTTCGTTTTAATACGATTCAATTTTTTAGATTCTTTCGTTTCATTCTCATTATGTTTTTTCATAGATTTTTGGTTAAATTTTGATATTAGTATTTAGCGTGCATGTTTTCATATTAAAATTCAGTTTTTTCTAGATACTTTCGTGTTTTTTTTGTTTATTTTAATATTACGATTCAGTTCTTTTCGGCCTTTTTTTGGGTTTCATTATGATATTTTTCGATGCTGAATCGAACAGGATGGGTCTCGGAGCATTAATGCTAGGTCAAGCTGATTATCCGAATAATAAACCGTTGTGTAATAATTTGCAGCGTTTTTTTTTAATGGGCATTCCAATCATCATCGTCTCACCACGTGCCTCGTTAGAACGGCTGATATAGTTTACTCATTGCCGTTAATTCACCTTGTGTAGATGTGTCGGCATGCCCGTCGGGTCGTTGTGTACAGTACTGCATACTCGTAGTTCGACAACGTCTAACTACGTAGTTCGACATCGTCTACCAGCGTCATACCTGAAAGTTATACTTCGACGTCTACCAAAGCCGTACCTGGACCATTATACTGCCGGAGGCCTATTCTACATCAAGTTGGAGCATAAACTTAAAACGTTGCGCGACGAAAGCTTGTACAAGAACCCATTTTATTTACTACTTTTTGTTTCAGACTCTTTCATACGCAGTTACTTTTTATTTTCTGTTTCTTTTTTATGTGAGCTAAACGATTAACTTATTATTAATGCTTTCTTTTGTATTAAACTTCCGTGTGCAACAATTCGTCGGCGGTGGAATGAATGTTTACATTCCTCGCGAGGAAAGGAGGAAAGTATTAACAGCGGTAACCAGACAAACACAGAATTGAACAAAGGAAGAAACTAAATTATAACACTTTTATCTGTCACTGGGTTTCGTATTGAAATCAAAGGAGGTTTTCAACAGAAAAATATCTCAAGTGGTCGAACTAAACAAGCTCCAGCAGTCCTAAGTGCTTTACGACTTGGCATCGCGCAACTGCATACTGGTCCGTTTCCTTATTAAATGACTGTTTTAGACGAGGGTTATATCAGTCACGAAACTGCAAACATTCACCAATCTGTTAACTACTCGGAAAGAAAATTGTGACAAATCTAATTCACTCTACAACAAATATAGCGACACACAAAGTTTATCACACAATTATAAGAAATTGTAGTTTGTTGATTCATTGAACCTCCTTCAACACTCATCACAATACATTTCGAATAAAACATTCGATTAGTTTCAGTACTGTAAAACCGGAAAAACGAATAAATTGTGTTATATCAGTCGTGTGAAAAATGAGTTTTCAAGGAATTCAAGGATGACGGCAAAAAGAAACGCTAAGAACCGGAACTCTCCACTGGCTGCGCGTGCGAGGGGTTTAAACGGGCCATCTTGCATAAGACCTTTAAAACAGTTGCTAATTGGCATGAGGGAGCTTGGCGCAGTCATTTTGTGAAGGTTACTAAACCTACGTTATAACAATAGGTCATCTCAAATGTGGAATGTTTCCATCAGTTATCACATTTCTTGAAGCGCTAACCTCTCCAGGAAGGTAGTGTAATCGGGAAATCGCGTAGTCAATGATTTTTGCAACATGAACTTCAGTCTTGGCTTTTCGATTTGGGTTTATGGTTATTGATTGGAAGGTTTCGTCTTTGGTAGCCTTTCTTACAACCAGAGGAACTAAAATACGCATTTTCCGTACTATTTAAATCAATAGTTTGCCTGCATTGTTTTCCAAATGAACAAACTATTATCCAACCCTCTACGATTATTTAGGCCACTTTATGACTCAAAAGACATTAATTGAAGCTTTTTATCAGCTGAGTTAAGAT
This sequence comes from Pachypeltis micranthus, assembly GCA_020466155.1. Lineage (NCBI taxonomy): Eukaryota > Metazoa > Arthropoda > Insecta > Hemiptera > Miridae > Pachypeltis > Pachypeltis micranthus. The sequence goes on along the minus strand of CM035772.1, from coordinate 35,293,060 downwards.
TTTCAACTCCTAAAAATAACCCGATCATATTTTCTACTCTATCACGATTTTGTATTGCCAAACACGATTTTTTGGAAGGTTCGCACCTACTGTTCGTATACGGAAAAGATCGCGAAAAAAGTAATAAAAAATGCGGTAGTGTGCTTTTCGGAGTTTCGTTTTTTATGAACGTTATTATAAATGTACAGTGTAGTTAGCTTATTGGACTGCATATGATTTGTGAGAACGCTGGATTGGTACGATCAGGATTTATAAAGAAAACTGTACTAAAATCGAGTTGTATGCTGATCGGAGTATCGCGCACCCCCCGTTGTTTTCCCAGCGATGAACATTAAATTTGACTTTTCAATTGTATACTATCAATTGTTGTACACCGAATCGAGCGAAAGTAGCGGGTTTTTTTCAAACTGATGGGTTCTACAGAAAACGTCGTTAACGTGTAAGTTCTACGCAGTTTTCATATTTTATTTGAGGTTTGGGGTTACGATCTTGCAACACAAAATTTTTCCGGGGGCTACTGCTGACACGGATGCTAGTGCTCGTAATCTGAAACACCTTTGTGGTAAATCAACCAAAGTTGAATATTCCATCAATTTGTGAGTACTGCACGATATTTTAAACGCCCTCTGTTACCACTTGCAATTTTGGGAATTCGATTTGCCACAGTTAACGCAGTCTATGAAGTTTGAAATTTCTAATATCTGCAGAGACGATGACGCATATTTATTATTTCTTCCTGGGCCATTGAGGGCGTTGAAAAATCCAGATCCGAATCAGTTGGGGATTTTGTTTTCTTCGGAACTGTTGACCCTACGAAGGACTTCTTGCAAGATAGACCTCTCTTCTTTCAAAGCTCTAAACTGCAACATACAATTCAGGGAATCAACTTCCGACGAACTGGATTATTTGGAACAAGTACAGTGTCACTGAAAACTAAATTTTGTGTACAGGGAATCTAGTACATATATTCCAACTGCGTTTAAACACTTATCTTTTCGCTTGTAACCTAGTTTTGCTTCCATATCTCTCTCTCGCTCTCTCATGGTGTCAGTGATACAAAGGTCTTGGTGGCTAATACAAGTAGGTAGGAATACGAATACAAGTTGGCGGGAATACCTACATGTATTAGGAATAGGCGTAATATTATTTTTTTCATCATAGCATTCGCTTATTGCTCCTGCATGGATGAATACAATTTAATTTTATTGGAATTTTTGAATTTCAGCCATTTCAAAGTTAGCATTTCCAATTTGATGTATAAAATTCATTTAACCTTTTAAAACGCCAAATCTAACTTGACGTTGAGAATCCCGGTTTGGCTAACAAGTTCTATAACTGGTAAAACCAACGATGAGAAACGTAGTCAGGGTGCACTCAAGTTCGATAACGAAATTCAAGCTCATCATTTTGTTTTTTAGGTCAGGATGCTCCACACTTTTCGAAGGAAAATTGTTTAATGCTTATTCTTACTTGTCGAAACATTCCTCTAATATTATCCGTTTTTTCGGTGAATATTTTGTGAGTTCTCACTCTCTCTTTGTTTATCAATAGTCGAGCCATGTGAAACGTGAACGAGTACGCTTCCAACCTGTTGATCTCATGTTGTAAAGCTGTGTTATGCTGATCAGCTTCGTGTAAGGCCGCTGAAACGAACCATATTTTCAACATCATAAATATTGAACTGTAACGTTGCAAGAAATGTAAAAGAATCATATAAAATAAGCATTTGGAACGGACGAAGTAGCTAAGAAAGATAGACAATTTCGGTAGTTTGGTGCATGTGTGTTTGGAGTCGTTTGACAAAGATCGTGGTTGAAAAGCGAGGCTATCTTTCCTGGTGAAATAATAATACAAATATCTCTCTCGACAAAGATAAGTCTAAAATAGGACTCGCGGGAACACTTGATATAAAGATAACTAATTTCGCTGCTTTCTGATTATGGAAAAAAGCCCGAGCCCGGATTGGAAGCCCGTGCATCTACACTTGGGCGTCCACTGCAAACTTATTCATGAATCAATGACTTAAGAAAGGCTGATAAGCTTGGGAGGGATTTGGCTCAGTTGATGAAGTAGCGATGTCCTGCTCTTACAACCTGATCGTCAACCGACTGACAAAGGTATTTCTTTCATCAAGATGATTTTTCCTGACGTGGGTACCTCGGCGCTCACAATAGCTACCCGAAGTACTTGAACTAAGTGTAAATCGTCGAAGGTCGAAAGGGAGGAGATATTAGAAAAGGCCCAGAACGAAAAAAGGGGAAGACGCCGACGCTTGTGCCTCAACGAAAAGAGGAAGGTGTCAGGGACGCAAATATGAAACTTCTCAGTATTTATCTTGTTTAAGCTCGTCGTATTGCAATGAATATGCGAGGCCTTTCAACCGGTTGACAAAGGTTTCCTCCCACATTCACCTGCGCACTAATTAGACCCCCTAGCTTGTGTGTGTGTGTCTTATCATAACAACATCGCACGACGGATATGAAACCAAGGAAATTCAAAAGATCCAAAACACAAGAGAACATTTTGAATTCGAAAGGCAGCTATTCTCTACCGGAAGTTTTCTACAACCTTCGAGAACTAAGAACCACAATGTACGTACTTCAGATCTCGAAGTGGTGGGAGTGCACTGGCAAAGCCAGGAGTTCGATATGACAAGAAATATCATTAAACATTAGGTTTCTAAATTAATAAACTAAAGTTAACATACGTGTTTGGTGAGTCCGTCTTCTCTGGCTGGTGAGATACCGCGGGCGAGCGCTTTTGAGCGTACTGACTTACCAAACAGGTACGTTAACTTCAGTAATTTACCTGCTGGCGGAACTAACCCAATTACTTTAATATTTGTAATAAGAGAACACAACTTTTCAATCACAGTTTCTCAAACACTAACGAATAATTTTCAGTGGTCATTATTGAAAAATTGATACGCTGTTCATGAAGACATTTTGAACATACGTTGAAGATACGTCACCTTTTCTCTGGAAGTACAACCGTCTGGCTTTATACCAGTCGTAGAGTACGTAGCCGGCTAAAAGTATGAGCGGTGACAGAAGAACCCCAATTAGTGGCCAAGACAACTCGTTGTTACATATTTCGAGTATTTCTCGTCCATTTAAGAGCCTTGAACCCGTTAGTTTTCCTTTGTCGACTTCTACACAAAAGAAGCGTCGTACTCGTATTGTCAATTTATTTAAACCCGGTCCAAATAGTGCGAGACATATAGACTTAATTAATAGTGCGAGCAAGTACTCCTGATTATTTTTGAACATTTGTTGGGGCCTCGATTTGTTTTTGTAGCCGACCCCAGCCACGGTCAGTTCGGGATTCTATGGATCAGTTCAAATGTAACTAATGTTTGTACGGCCAAGAGGGTTTGTTTGAACTTTCAGGAGAATGGTAAATATAATAATTATTGTTAACAATCTTTGTTGGGTGTTTGTGAATATGCGTGACAGAATGCTGTAACAAGTGGCACAATACTTTAACTCGCTTGACACCTGCGCATCAGAAAATCACTGATGTTTCGAGGGAAACGGGAAGCCTTATCATCTTTTTTCACTTTCGTTAGCCCTAGACAGTAAAGAGGAAAAGAGGAAAGTTGTATAGTTGATAGAATTCTTTTTTTAGTTTTCTTTGAATCATGACGTTTTAAAGGATTCAGAGTTCGAAAAACACTATTTGGAGAAATTGTGTGTGTCTACCTCGTACAACCTCCTGATCTGAAAGTTCAGTGAACACGGTCGAGAGAAAACGGCTGCGTCTAACCGGCTCAAACGTCATATTCAGCCTGCAGATCATCATGGCCGCCAAAATACTGGATGTCTAAATGGCTTGTTTACTTCTACCGCAATCATTAGAACGATAAGTAAAGTGGCAGGTATCAGAATGCTTACCAGCAGGAACTGCAAGTGCGGGTAATGTATCTGGTGGGTTATCTGCGCCAATTGGAGGATCTTCAACAACCTGCAACTACAAAGTTGACACTGAAGTTAACTTCGTTATTCATTGAATATAAAGATCAAGTGCGACACTTCTCATCATTTTCCTCCGCCCAGCATACGTTCAGTGATTTGCTATCGCTCTACCGACGAATAATCCTTTTTTGCACAACTCTTGGAAATACTGGTGCAAATTTGGTCTGAAAGGAAGAGTAGTAGTAGGTCGTTCATCCAGTTTTTACTGGAACAGCAAACAAGCTTTTACAAACGGACCGAAGTTGGCCAGAAAGAGGTTGTGTCCGGTATTATTTTTAATATTAGTGTTGGTTATAGTCAACATTGTGAGCTAATATCTGGCGCGACGCATGACAGCCTGACGTACATTTAGCGGTTTTCATAGCTTTATCCAATAACCCAATTTATCGTTTCATTTGAACTTGATGTAACATTGAACATGGAACGTAATACCGCACGCAGTTGAGCAATTTAATGAGATGCTTATACATTCACCACGACTATTCTTGTGCGACCAGAGCACAGATAATTCATGAAATTGTTAACGCGAATACTTTGGAAGGATTGCGTTTACTGTGTTGGAATTATCGAGTAAAAGTTGTGAGAAATGGTAGTAAGTGCGACGGCAGTGGTTTTAATTCCAGAATTTCTGAGGCAAGCTAAATATGAAAATCTCTATTGAGCCTATTGTGCAGCTGTTGTTCCTCAATCGCGTTCGTAGACACAGTTTTCTCAAATGGTATTTCCCGGACTGCGTAGCCCTTGAAACGTTGACGTAACGAAAACTCAGAATATATTGAACACTATACGCTGCATATACTGTGGCTCCTAAAAAGAAACTAAAAGGAGTTAATTTTGTACCTTCCCAAAACCATCTTTAGGGAATTATGAAGAGGAAGGAAAGACGTGAGCTTTCGGATAACGAGGCACTTACCAACCGCTAGCTGACTGCATCACAAAGCTTAATCTCCCCCTCTGAGTTGGAGGGCACACCTTCATGACACGTTTGAGCTACTCCGGCAGGTTACCACAGGGACGTCTGAGCATTGACAATGTTATGGTCCCTGCCAGATGTGTCTCATTTGCCCAGGCTGACACGCACCAAAACCGTTTCTCAAGCGGCGTGCTTTGCACGCTAGAGACTGAACACGCAAATTTTAACATATATATAAAATTCTTTATCTCAGGAGAGTAAAATTACGAATAAAAATATCGGCGAAGCTATTTTTTCCAATTCACTAAACGATGTGATACAAAATTACCTCTGGGGGCTTCATTGGTGGAAAAGGTAAATCGTCAGTTTCATCATCTATGCACTGTTCATGTCCTTCAAGATCGGCGGGGCATTCCATAAAATGGCGAACAAGCGTTGCAGTGCCTAACATAGGTAAGCAGCACTCAAATCCTCGTAATATATTGCTGATTAGCGTTCTCAGGTTGTCGGATTTAACGACTTCTACCATAAACTCGAGACCTTCTTGAATCACTGATTTCAACCAATCAGAGTAACCTTTTGTTACATTCTGCTCAACCGTTGAGTCTGTATGATCTACTTTAGATTGCTGTAAACCGTCATTCATTTCGCTACTTTGAAGGAATCCTTCTTGAGGATCGAGATCTGTAATTTCAAGCATATACAAAATACGATTATTGGAAATATTTTGATTAGAGTACTGATAATTCCTCAGACTAGTCTAACCCTGGCAAAGAAACGTACTAAATTTTCTGCACTCCTAGGCGATAAGTGATTTATCAACAATTACCATTTATCAGAGGATTTTTGTTGTCTTCGTGCGGGCTAAGAATGGCTGGTTTTCCATCCGATTGATGCGTCATAGTGAAAGAAACGAGAACTTCTTCTTGAATTTATTTTTTGTTCCTGCACATGAAACATGTTTTGAAAAATGTGTTCCCACATTTTATACCTTATTTTATAGTTTTGTCTTTTTCATTAGTTTGGTTGCAGTTCATGATTGATTTCAGCTTTCTTCAAATGAAAGTAATTTCGCACTCATCCACACTTTAGCTGCCTTTTTAGTTTGTTATTCATTCCGAATAAAACTCGTATATTTTCTTTGTGAATATGTAAGATTAGTAAAAATTTCTGGCAACTCTCAACTGCAGAGCCCCTATTTACCGATAGCACTTTCCGGTAGGATGAAAGGCTAGCGACCAGAATGATTGTGGAATCCAACATTTGATGAGTCTGCCTATTGCGAGAGGTCGTCGGGCTGTTGAATGCCTGTGCAACCCTCCTGCAACACTCAGTTTTTGTTTCAAATAAAGGACTGGAGGGTATAGATTAATCTCCCAGCATCTCCTTCTCGAGTAGCCTGCGTTCTTGCGTTCAAAGAACACTCCTACCATTAAATCCCATATTTTCATACATGCACGGGCTAGTCAGGGCTCTGGTATCTCATTCCCCTGATTCTTTTTCTGCGAAGCGCCTGAAAAAATGTGGGAAGTCGCGTTGTAACTTGTCTTGGATTTGTTTAGAAAGAGGTGCTACTTGTCATACGCAGCGCAAAGGATCTTTTAAGTTCGTGGCCAGTTAGAAATTTTTGTTTAGAAAGTTTTCCCACGGGTCCTCTTTGGTTCATTATTCATTCTGAATTATACGCCTCCATTTTCGGCAAGGAAATCTTTTTACAGCTCTTCCTCAAAATGTATAATTACGTTTCAAGACATGGGGTTTCAGACCTGCCACGACCGGCTGTATCCCACCCGCCCCCAGGTGATCCGTTGTCACAAACCCACGATTGTTATGCTTTAAAAAATTAGTCAAAAACTAAATTTTGGCAGTGAATTGCAATTACATCGGGTTCTTATCGTTCCTTAGGTATTTTTCGATGCTGAATAGGACGAGTCTTAAAGATTTAAAACAGTAAAATCGCAGTAAATATAGAGAGGCAATTTATACTACTTAAAGGAACTCGCCGGATAATATAGCGAAAGTTATCGTTCCTCCCCAGCCGACGCTAATTTCTTGCCCTACCTCCCGTCTCACCGCAATCGCCTGTCAGTTTGACTCATCACGTTGTGCCAATTGTCCAGCACAGCCTAAAAATGTCAATTTTCGTTGTTCTGACGTAGGAATATTGTTCACTTGTATTTTTCGATGCTGAAACGGATAGGATGGGGGCCTCGGAGGTGCTCTACAAACATGACCGTTTGCTTAAGTGTTGTTCCCCGCATTATTGATTTAGTCATGCTATATTCCTAATATTTTCCTATGTTAGACTGAATGTGATGGATCACAGTCATTATGCTCGAGGGAATATAAACCGTTGTGTAGTAATTGGCAGCGGTTTTTACTTTCCTTGGCTGTACAAAGTAGAAAGGAAAGTTATGTAATCGGCTGAAAAAAAATTTTGAGTTTTCTTCAGATCTTTACGTTTCAGATCCTCCGGAGTCCGAAAAAGACTATTGGGGAAAATGGCCTGTGTGTGTGTGAACAATTTTAAGAGAAAACGACCGTACCATATCAGCTCAAACTTGATACCTCTCCCGCAGGTTACCATGGGACTCCAAAATGAGAGTATGAACAAAATCCACCGAAAGTTAACTATAGTTATCATGGTGATCAAAACACCAAATATTTTGTTTCTGAAAAACGGCTCGAACGATTTTGATTACATTTTTTATGTTGATAGCTCTAAATAAGGCAATTATACCATATAACTCCCATTAGTGGGAAAATGACGAGAGCAGCACAATAAATCATCATAATTTTCGACGGAAAGCGTTTTTAGCGCAGTTTTTTCCTTATAAACTCCGCTGGAATGTCAGTAGAATGTTAATAAAAATTGGTATTGTAGGCCAATCCGAAACCTAAAGGGTGAGGGTTTGAAGACGCTCATGAGATAATTTCAACCACCGCCGTTTCGCTTACTGCCAGTTTTAAACGTTTTTACCCATTAACTCTGCAAAAGTAATAACTATCCTTCTTCAAAAAATTTGTGATCACAGCCACATTAATTATCTGTGTACCAGTTGCTCAATAATGGTCCTGGAATAAGTACGAGCAGTACAATAAATTATGGAACTGTAAGCGCTGCCGCTTCATGCTGCTGTTAAGTGTTGTTTGACCAAGTTCAAATGAACTGAGTGGTAAATGAATTAAGTAGACAAAGCCATATAGAAAGTGAACTGACGTAGAGCTAAGGAAAGTTGAGTGTTGCAACGCACCAGATATTTTCGTATTTTTTGGTCGTAGTGAATTCTACATGATTCCTTAAATTTGTGCTCGCTATCATCGCCATGGCGGAATCTGGCACACACTGAGAAGTGGGAGGATTACTATTAAGAAAATTGAAAAACCTAATTGAGAGTTATCTAAGTGTTAAGCACGAATTATTCTGGAGGTTTTTTCCGAGTACTCCTAATCAATACCACCCAAACTGGCAAAATAAAACCAAATGGGATATTACTTTTATTATTACACTCAATTGTTGATAAAAAACGGATAAATGCTAAACTATTGATTAGGGGTTAAATGATAACCCCATTTCAGAGGTTTTATACGTAACTTACAATCGTGGTTTCAACGGACACAAAACGAACGACTGATTTCATCTTTTCTATTCCCAGCAAGTCCGTTCATATCTACCCAGTCGCTGGTGTGATGTTCCGTTCTCACTGATGTCTCTGTCTGTACCATTTTACTGCGAACGACCAACTCGATTACTTCTTCACAACATCTTCGGGTCATCAGGCGACACGAATTGGTTCGTTTTAGCGAGGAAGATCATTGGTGGTGAAAAAATATGTATTCAAGATTGTTGTGTAATCCGTTTGACCGTTGCTTAGTTCTAACGTCGCTATCGGCAAAACATTAATATAGGCCTGAAGAGTTCTTGTGATGGTTTGAACATTTTAGTGATTCAATTTTTACTTTCCTTATTATATATTATTTATTATTATATTATATTGTTATTTTTACTTTTCACGATTTCGACAGTTCAACTCGACGCAACGGTAACATGAAATTCTCATTTGTGGAAAAGTGTCGGACCAGCGCAAACAAATATAAAAAATCTATGTTATCGCAATTTTTTCCTCAAGAATCTCGCTCATGTGTTGCTAGCATTCTGAGGAAGACCAGGGTGGTAGGCCAACAAACTAGCAAAATATATGTTTGTAAAGTAATTGGGAACAACCACAAAGTTTCCGGAATTCAAACTAATGCTGTTTCACCTACCAACATTTCTAATAGTTTTTACTTGATAATTAAAAAAAAACAGTAACCTCGAACGTTCTTGCGCATAGTTTTTCCACTAAATTCAGATGTGTAATACCAACCTTCCCTGAAAAACTATGTCACCTTCCCACCTACACTTAGAACGGTTTACCTAATTCATAAGAAGTAACTAGAGCTATAAAAAGTGCCTAACGTGTGTGGGAAGGTGAAAAGTTTTGTAACGCGTTGCACAACATTTTTTTTCGGCTTTCGTTTACCATAATAAATCAGCGTGTTTGTAGTTTCGCGGACACGTTCCACCCTTATCTCGATTGGATTGATTTTCAGCGGTGCACATGGGAGCAGTCCTTCTTCAGGAAGGGGTCAGAAAAGTAGGAGAAATTGAGAAACTATTATCTGCCCACTGATTGACTGCCAGCGATACCGATTGGGCGTATATCCAAATCAGCAAATGGGTTGTTTTGTTAGTTTAGTGGGCCTTCACTCCTGATGAGTGTGGCAGATGTGGAACCAGCCTAGAAACTGTTTCAATAATTTTCGTTCTCGAAAAATACACAAGTTAGGTTACAAGAATGCTCAGAGTACTACACGAAATCGCTGCAATACTTTCTTTTCGTTATTTAAGGGCAATCAACGAAGTAAAGCTTGCGAAGATTCTCGCAACACCGAGTGAGCAAACGTTTGAACTAAGAAGGCACTAGAAAGTAAAAATAAGTCGCTTGCTCAGTGAAAACTATAGCAACGAAACGTGGGCAGGGACTGATGAATGCAGCTGAGGGACGAGCGAAAGGTGAAGGTCGGCCAGTGTCCTTGCTTTTCTCACGCGTGAACTGCTGGGCGAGCAGCCAGCGAGGTTGCAGAGTAGATACGACCAGCACTACTTAGCGGTCGTGAGGAATACATTAACATTATATTACAAACAATTAGCGGATGATGTAACTATTCAGCCATGTCGTATGGTAAATATTTGACACGATCACACAACTTTCTTCGAACCCTGTAAATTCGACGAAGAGCTTTCGAATCAGGATCTTATTTGATACATCATTCTACGAAAAGGCTTGTCGAGAACTGATTATCTCAAAAGCAATGGACTGAACATTGGGTAGCTTACGTTTCTTAATCATGATTTTGAGATCATACCTGCCTATACTGCGTCGAACACCCAGTATAAACACTTTTCTCGCAACACACTCACATTGGATGATAAGTTTTTTTTTTACATGAAGGTTTATGAATGGTTAGTTTTGATCAGCTCTGTGAAATGATCGAAAACATCCATGTTCCAAGAATTTAGTTTTTTGGGGGGTTTTTCAGTTGGGCTTTAAGATTTAAACTGATCAGATTGAAAACCAACAGTTATTCCCAATTGCTATAAATATCTTACACTTACGGGTTAAATAAAGTACCAATTCAACTAAACTCTGTTTGCACGCACCTGGAATTTAAAAACATCTGCCTCGTTGCATTAACCACGTTTACTAGTAACTGAAACCACTAGACTACACGAGTATAAGTGTAGATACACAGCACCGGGCTGTACATTTTTTGGCAAAGCGTTTGTTGGGACATTAAACGTTGGTAAAGAGAATATAAGATCTCCGCGTGAGAGAGAGAGAGAGAGAGAGAGGGAAAGTGTGTGTGTGAGAGAGGCAGAGAGAGAGAGTGTGTGTGTGTGTGAGAGAGAGAGAGTGTCAGAGAGAGAGGGAAAGAGAGAGAGAGAGTGAGAGAGAGAGTATGTGTGTGAGAGAGGGAGAGAGAGAGTGAGAGAGAGAGTGAGAGAGAGAGTATGTGTGTGAGAGAGGGAGAGAGAGAGAGAGAGAGAGAGAGTATTCTTAATATGGTTCCCCACCTGAGCTAACTATTCACTTGAATGACAAATTTCAAAGAATCAACTGTGGCGTTTCTTGTCATATTCTTCTTCGTAAACTGGGCGAAACGGTTACAAGCTCGCCTAGTGGTACTTTCGGCAACCTGTTATCACGTCATGGAGTTAAATGGTACCATTCAGCGAGATATCGCCCAAACTCCAAAAATACATGTGTCAATTCAACTAAAAATCTCAAGTGTCACGTCCCTTTAACGAGAATTTCCATCCCGCTTGCCACTTACCTAGTGCCCATTCACCTAGCGGCAAGTTTTCGTTCGGTGGAGAGGTCATCACGGAGGTCGCTCTAGAGCTGTAGGATGGCCGTGAGGGAGCGGGGAAGCTTCCTTTTCACGCCCCGTATTCAGCTCGCACTCAATAGCCAAGTCAACGGGTAACTAGTCAGCGATCAGTTGGAGTGCTCCAATGGATACTCCAAGGCCTCATTGGCCTTCGTGATTTACAGGAGAGCAGTTTGCTGGGATTGTGCCAGACATTTCTTCTCATTGACTGCAAGTTTGCTACTACCACAGACAACGGGAAACTAAAGAAGCGCCGCCTGAAATTGAATCACAACGAGCGAGATTAATTTCAATATTTCTTCTCTTCGACAGAACTTATTACGGGCGAATAAGGTTTAGAAAGATAAGATTCTTGCCCCAGCCGCCCCAGGAAGCCAATGTTGTTGCTCACCAGTTCAAACCTCAATAAAACGGTTACAGGATGAGCTTCTTTCGGAATTCGTTTTCTCACGTGGAATAATAAATAAATTCTACTCTTGTAGTGAAATTATTCAAAATTGCTGGATCGCTGACGTAAATTCATCGTCGACCGACCATTGTTTAAGATCACGATTTACCTTGAGAGACCTTTCAAGTTACCTGAATCCGGTTGAGAGCGCTGTAAAAAATTACATTTAGGTCGACCCTATCAGGTTCACTCACACACAAAAAGTGAATGGGTAACTAAGCGGATGTCTTTGGTTGACTGTTTCGAAATCCTCAACGCTTGTAGTTGATGGGAAACAAAAGTAAGAATTTGGTAAAGAGCTTTGAATCGGCCAAAAAATGGAATTAAATTTTACTAAGTTGAGAAAATGACAGCTCAACAACCTAAATATATACACGTATTTCTTAGGTGCCATTATTGTGTGTGGCTTATTTCCTCATTCCTTCGATATCACTCTTCACCTGTGCTGTTGTTTTTAGAAAGTTTTGGGTGAGCATGTATTTTTTAAAATTTGAATAATTAGTTTGCCGTCGTATGTGCGTACTCTGTCTGAATCAACTAACGTAATTCTGCTTCACACTTGAGATTCATATTGCGTTGTCTCCTCTTCCAAGGGCAGCAGTCGCAGTTCCAAGTCACGTAAATTAGGAGACATTCTCAGTTCTTGAGATTTTAAGCCCATGTATTCCAACCTTCAAGTCTCCAGTCAAATATCTACGTGTTTTGAAATCATTAAAGAGTATTTCCGAGTTATACCTAAATGCCAAAATGTTTGTTAATTTATTGGGCCACTCTCGTGATTCTTCCGCTGTTATATACTGCTCACGCTAAAATGTTACGTTGTGTTTCATGCGTTATAGCCGTTTTTGAAATAACAAATGTCTTTTGATCAATGAGATAAAAATAGTTCACTAATAAAGTGAAAATCTAACTACGTGCTGTAAACCAATTTTGCATAATGTGACACTTATCGGGTCGAACTGTTGGGTACCATAGTTATTTAATTGTGGTCGAGAATTTTCTGAAATGTGAGTAGGTTCATTGGCCGTTCATTGAGGACACTTCCATGAGGGTATCGAACATTTTATTCGTGAAACCAATTAATTTTAACTAATTTCAAACATTTTGCATTCAATTCAATTCCAGTCCGGAATTCACCATACTTTTCCTAGCCATAATTGTACTAACGTAACTGTCTAGATCTTTGATTGATATGATTTAGAAGCCCGACCGAAGGGAACGCATAGAGACTATTGTCAAGTAATTTTGTGTTGGAGATGAGACTGCTGATGGAACTAAATGGTCTTGGATGTGCTGGCTGTTGTCAGTCTCGCCCGGAAGATGCATATTCTGAATGCTGCAGATATGCTCACATGAAATAAGAAGTTGTTAGTACTTGATCACCACTTACATGTTATTATTTTACTCCTTTTTGAAAGCCATGCTGTGGAATGAAACTCAAAAAGTCCTTTACTTCTGTTGTGATTTCGTTCTGTAAGTGAAAAACTTGAAAATTGAAGGAAAGAATGTGAGCTTTGAACATCATTTTATTAGAATCATTTTCAAGGCACAGAATCAACGGATGAGCGCAGGTGGAGCGCCAACAGCGGCAGCAGCTTGAGCAGTTAACCTAGCAGGAGCAGCCAAGAGGGGAGCAGTCGGTGCAGCCACATAGGGTGCAGCAGGGGCAGCAAAATAGGGAGCAGCTGGCGCAGCGAAATAGGGGGCAGCTGCAGCAGCAGCATAAGGAGCAGCAAAAGGAGCAGTTGGGGCAGCAACGTAAGGAGCAGCAAGAGGAGCGGCAGCCCGAGCAACGGCAGGAGCAGCGACATAGGGAGCAGCTACAGCAGCGCGGACGACACCCACGTCTTTATGGACGACTGCATTGAATCCATTGATGGCGTCAGCTGTGTAATCCACAGTCCTGATAGAACCATCAGGCTCGACGAGTGAGTAGCTGCCCTGAACGATGTCACCGTTTCTCGTTTCTTGCTGGCTTTTGGAGTCTCCGGTGATAGCATCCTGAACGTCATAAGCAAAGCTGTATTGTGGCAGTGGGTCGAATTCAGAGTTTCTGGCGAGGATAGGAGCTCCCAGGACGGGAGCACCTACGACAGGAGCGCCGACGACTGGGGCTAACCTTGGGGCCAACAACGAACCCTGAGCGACGGCCAAGACGGCAGCAACAGCGAACAACTGAAACAGCAACGATAATTGTGAACATTTTATGTACATCCCAAAATGTCATAATACTTATTAAGTAATCTAGTCAACTACCGTGTGAACACCGAGTTTTCATCAGGTGATTACCTGACTATGTACCAAGATTTCCGTATGAGTAACTATATTCCAACTACTTGAAGTTTTGACTTTGAGAAAGTATTTTACCATTTAGAGTATTTTATACAAAAAGTTGAAACCCTCACAAGAACTCCACTCATTGGCTCTTCTTGAGCCAAGACCATACTTCCATGAGGTTGGGGCTGGTTAGGAGACCACATTTTCTTGTAGTTAATCATTACTTTTTATCATTTTAAGAAAATGCTAGGTTAATGTTTGTTTTTTTTTGCGTAGCACATATGCAGTGGGAAGTGAAGTCACCAATTCACAGAAGACCTGTTCACCAAGATTTAGTTTTTTGGGATTCGGTACGGTCTGAGGATGACAATGACTAGAAATCAATGGTCGGCCATATCGTACAAACAACTACGTTACTATTGTGAGTATAAATAACTGAAACATTTGTATTGACTGTTACAAGTGTTACTGTTAGCAGTGGAGCTAGTAGGCTGTTTCAAGAATGTGCAAAGGTTAGTTCGCTTCATCTAGGAGTGTAGAAAAAGTGCACCAAACTACTCAAAACCGAATTTGAATTGAACGCGACACTGTAAAACACTTTCACTTCACTTTACCTTGCAGCTCATAGTTGAAGAGGTTTGTTCGACGTCTGAAGAAGACAATGCTTCGAAGAGACGAGACCTGCAGTTTATATATTCACAGTATTGGTCAACGAAGGCCCCGCTCTGTGACATCTAAAGGCTCATTAGGATTCCCTGTGAGTGACCATCGGTTGTTCAACTGCCCAGACGCTTGATCGCTAATTGTCGTTTATTTTGAAACTGCCCAATGAATGACAAATGAGTAGTGAACGAAGTCTCTTCTTTGAGACTTATGGTCCAAACGGATTGTTCGGCCAATACCAATTGCAGGCCGCTAAATGAGGATGGAGTCAAAGAATAAGCATTCGAATGCAACTTCTTAGCTACATCACATATAGTTAGTTTCCTTCTACTGTTTTTTACTTTCCGTACTCCGACTAAGAGCAAAAGTTATGAAATGTTCTGAACTCAAAATAGATCATTTGCTACCATGGTCGGTGCCTGTGTGCGTGTAAGTGCGCCCACGAACCCGATTGAAAGAGAATAGCAGAATTAATTTAATATGTCGCCTATAGATTAGTATGAACCTCAAAATTAAGGTTGTGAACAAAAATACTAAACATTATGAAGTATAAAAACCGCTCTAACGACTTTTATTAAATGTTTTGCGTTGACATTTCCCAGCAACTGAACGATGAAGTTTTAATACGTGTAAATCACCATGTGTGGATTCAAAATGAGGATATGGTCGAAATGGGTCCTAAAATGACTGTAATTATCATAGTGATCAAAGTACCAAATTTCGTTTTGATTAAATTTATTGTACGAGCAGCTCCATGCAATTTCCGTCAGTGGGAAAATTACCAAAGCAGCACAATAAATTATCTAAAATGAATGTCGAAGACAATTTCGGTGCAGTTTTATTTATAAATACCTGAGCCTTCCCAGAAATAATCGTGTCTGCAGTTCTATAAATTGCCCTTAGTCTGGTTATTACGCGCCATTGGTTAGAGAAACTCGTAAGATTACGCAATGCCAGTTTCTATATAGAACGTTGACAACTTAGTTTCTAAGTATAACTTTATGTTAAGCTCTACCAGGTTCACATAAACCGAATTGGAAACACACTGAATTGGTTGCTAGAGGGATATTAAATACAATACCTTTTAGCTACAAGATTTTCATTCAGCAAGGTGGATCAATTACTGATTGAATTTTTCGGTTAGCCCTCGAGCTAGGAACCTTTTGTGTGAACTGCCCTTCCTCCATGTGCTACAACTAGTTAGCATGTACGGTCTATGACCTGACTCGTAGATGAATACGTGAACACCTATTTCTTTATGCTTCAACATTCATATCTGCCGCATTCGTCCACTTTCCACGACGAATTCTACGCCATCTGGTCGTCACTTCAATTTCACAGGCCCAGACATACCCAGGCAGGTGATATGTATGAAAGTCTAATATGCATATTTTTGACACGGTGTCTATCAAGAAGTAGTTGGCGCTCCTTGCCCTCCAGCAGGTGCAGGTCTCATCGAAGAAGGCTCTGCGTTTTGAAGGCTCTGTAAGATGTGGGGGCTAATGGGGGCACATTCCCTCGTGCCATTTCAATTCTTTGCGGGCGCATTCCGATACTTATAGAGATAATATTTGGCAAAACACTCACAAAGCGACACTTCAGAAGATTATTGGGAAAATATAACATTTGATTCACGAACACCAGGAAATAGATATATTTGAATAAGCGTACTCCAAAACTCTTAAATGGTGGAGCAGGGCAACAGATCTTTTGAACAGGTGGGCTTGGATAGTTCTTGGAGATAAAGAGAGAGAGAGAGAGAGAGAGAGAGAGAGAGAGAGAGTGAGAGAGAGAGAGAGAGAGAGAGAGAGAGAGAGAGAGAGAGTGAGAGAGAGAACATGTTTTTATTTCATTCAATACGAGTGACAAGGGAACCTGGAAACTGCGTCATCGTCATGGTCCTACATCAGAACTTCTTTATGTGAGTTGACGTCATTAATGATAACAAATAATTAGATAATATAATAATAATACACAGAAAAAGAACAGATTTAACAAACATAATTTACACAACATATATTACCACTTGTATATAAAGTCCACTTCTGATAAAACAGTAGTAGTCAAAAATATATCCTGCCCAGATATTCTGCACCAATCAATACAAATCGTCACCGTTTTGTCAACTGTTCTCAGCAGCATCGCTTCTCGCGCATTGCTTGACCCACGTCTCAATTTCCTCCGTTCCCTGCCCCCTTCTCTGCTCAGAACTGTAAAGTCCTTTTATGTCATTGATAAAATATCCTATAGATATATAAGTACCTAAGTCAAAGGGGACTAGACCACATAATACAAGAAACATGAAAAGCATGCTGGCAACAATCAAGCTTTCGGTACTCTCCCTGAGCTACGCTATGACAGACAGTTTATTAGACCGAGTGTAGCCCAGGGGCCTAGGCCTTAGCGACCTGTGCTCTGCATTTTGTTCCTAGTTGAACTTTTTGTATGGAACGCTGTATCAATAGGTTCATTTACCAAACCCTTGTGATGCTATCAAACTCACGTAGAGATCAGTTTATTTACAGCTAGCACAATATCCTTTCAAATCGTTTTTCCAGTCTACGTGCTATAAAAGCCAGGTCACGTTATTGTGTGTGGACAATCTATAAGTGCTCTGATTCAGCGGGGCACTGTTCTATAGTTTTGAAGTTCAGAAAGCGTGTGTGTCTTCAAGCAATCGTGGGAGAAAGTCTACGACCAGACGCTCTATAGATTAGATATGGTACAATATGATTGTTGTGACGAAAGAAATAAAATAAACGCAGGTAGATTCGAATTTTGGTTTGTATTTTTACGTATAAAATGCTATATACATGCGTTGATGAGCCGAAGGAACTTAGTGATGGTAGAGAGCTGGAGCAGCGTAGGCAGCATGGGCTACTGGGGCAGCATAAGCAGCGTGGGCAAGAGGGGCGGCATAAGCGGCATGAGCGATGGGAGCGGCATAAGCCTTGGCATAAGCTGGGGCAGCGTAAGCCTTGGCATAAGCTGGGGCAGCGACGACAGCAGGGGCAGCTTTCACAACAGTGGCTCCGTGGCTTTTGTGGACGACAGCGTTGAATCCGTTGACGGGATCGGCAGTGTAGTCGACAGTCCTGACTGAACCGTCAGGTTCAACAAGGGAGTAGGTACCTTGGACGACATCACCGTCTCGGCTTTCGTGCTGGCTCTTGGAGTCACCAGTGAGGGCATCCTTGATGTCATAAGCGTAGCTGTACTGAGGATGAGGATCGTATTCGTCAACAGCAACAGTTTTGGCAAGAGCAGGGGCAGCGGCGTAGGCGAGGGGAGCAGCGTGAGCGGCATAGCCGAGAGGAGCAGCGTGAGCGGCATAGCCGAGAGGAGCAGCGTGAGCGGCATAGGAAAGAGGTGCACCAGGGGCCACAACAGCGGGGCCACTGATCACTCCAGCCTTGGCAACAGCCACGAAGGCAGCGAGAACAACAAACTGTGAACACAAACAAATTAATGAAACTTCTTCAACCGCAACATTTCAATGATATCTGTTAAATACTTGTGCTCACTGGGACCATCTCATAATGTAGCTTGATTGAAGACTCTTGATAAATATCATCCTTAAAAAATGGTCACCTGAACACCATACCTGTACTTCGAATAGAATGCTCTCATGACTCTAAAATACTTTTCAATCAAATTGCAATTTTTCCTTGAATGTAAATTTACATTATATTTTTTGGTTTTCTGTACCACAAACTAATATCAAACCCCGTGCGACTTGAACGCGTTTTATTGGAGTTTTTACGATCAATGTAAAAAAATTAAAGTAAAATAAAAAAAGTGGTGAAATGTATCGACCAGGTATATAAGAAAATGTTGGTCTGTTGGTAATTTTAATGGATTTTATCGTGTTTTAGCGTCATTTTTCAAAATACATTATTATAATCTGTAGGGGGTTGAAAAGTGAGACTTTTGGTTGTTGTGCCTACCGAGGAAGACGTGGGACTAGAAAATCCGTTGAGAGAATTCGCCAAAAACTCACCTTAAAGGCCATGTTGGTGGATGATGGATGAATGTATCCCGTCATCTGCTCTCTCTCCTTTTATACCAGTCCTATCAGACGTGCCTCCCTCCAATAATTTGTCCTTCACCCCGAACTTAACTCACGGGTAATCGGAACGTAGGGGAAAAAAGTCGACCAATTACTTTCCGTTAGCTCGGGCGCATTCGCACGTTGCGAAATTTTTGTTAATTTGTATTTCGGGCGGCCCCATTAGCGAGTGTTGGGTTTCGGATGACTGTCAGAAAGCCCGCTAGTCATGTGTCTGATATTCGATCGATATTGGCGGTGAAAGGCTACCGACGGTTTGTACATAAGTGTAATCAAGTATTAATTATGTTGTTTGTAGAACTTAACTTTCCTTGCACACATATAAATTGGTAATATTTCTCGTCCAACCGATTAGTTCGGTTTATTTCGGTTTATTGCGTACCAGAAAATTATTTTCCTGGCGAGAAACATTGTAGCATCTCAACATTTTTTGTACTTTACGTGAGTAAAGTAAGTAAGGAATTAGAATTATAACTAGTAAGAAAAACGTTGCAATAATAAAAAAATGAACAAAAATTTGAGATTCCTTCTTGTTTCCACGTTCCGAGTCCTACTGAATAAGAACAACCTGATTTCGATGTGCGTCGTTGTCTGATAGCAGATTAGCGATAAAACGGCTGAACTGATGTGGTCATTCTTTTACTTTCTGCCACTCGAACGGTAAGGAAAGTATTTCGATCGTGTACAAAAAATTCTGTGTTCAAATCGCTAGAGAACGCAGAAGAGAAGCGCAGAATGTACCAAAATCTAAGGGTTTTCCAATTTTTCTCGAACCCCGCTTAAGATGAGTAATCTTTCAAATAATCTATTACCAATAAGATCAACTTTTCTTCTCTACAAACACCTTCGTGAAGTTATGGTGTACGGATATATAGGCCTATGAAGCAAAAACAGGGGTTTCGCACTCTTTTGGCAAACTGCTTAACCAGGTTTCACCAAATTCGCAGGATATCCACAACTGGTCCATATTTCCTATATGTTGTTCTCCATACATGTTTCTCCGACAGTCCATTGAACAGAGATCGTCAACAATCGTGTTTCTTGGGATTTAGCGAAAATAAGATAATGGGCCACTTCTATCGGCTGATAGGGGGTTTAAGTTTTGAGTTTAACTAAAATGAGGGGTTTTGGCATTTTTTTCCACAATGGCTACAACAATTTTGATTAAAATTCAAAATATCTTTCACTAATCAATACCCAACTTCGTTCTTCATGAATATATTTCTTTTTGAAATGTTGGTAAGAAAATGTATAAACCTAAGAGGCAAAAAGAGGTCTTTTGAACTTTTAGGACAATTTACATCAACCTCACATGATCTCTTCAAATAATCAATACCTGTATTTTCCCCTCTACAAATATTCCTCTGACAGTCCGTTGAACGGAGGTAACCAAAATTTAGCAAAACGGGGTTTTTACTTTCCTTGGCTCTACCAAGTAGAAAGGAAAGTTATGTAATCGGCTGAAAAAAAAAAATTTCGAGTTTTCTTCAGATCTTTACGTTTCAGACCCTCCTGAGTCCGAAAAACACTATTTGCCAAAATGCTCTGAGTGTCTGTATGTCTGTGTTTGTGTGTGTATGTGTGCCTGTGAACAATTTTTAGAGAAAACCACCGTACCAAATCAGCTCAAACTTCATATCTCGCCCGCAGGTTACCATGGAACGCCAAAATAACGGTTTGAACAAAATCCACCGAAATTTATACTATAGTTATCATAGTGATCAAAACACCAAATATTTTTTTTCTCAAAAACGGCCAGAACGAATTTGATTAAATTTTTTACATTGATAGCTCTAAATAAGGCAATTTTACCATTAAATTCCCATTCGTGGGAAAATGACGAGAGCAGCACAATAAATTACCAAAACTATCGACGAAATCGATTTTACCGCGGTTTTCAGAGAAAACAACTGTACCAAATCAGCTGAAACTTGATGCCTAGCCTACAGGTTACCATGGGACGCAAAAATGAGGGTATGGGCAAAATCCTCCGCCGAAGGTTAATTATCGTTATCATAGTGATAAAAACACCAAATTTTTTTCTCAAAAACGGCTCCAACGATTTTGATTAAATTTTTTATATTGATAGCTCTCAATAAGGCAACTATACGATAAAATTCCCATTTGTGGAAAAATGGCGAGAGCAGCACAATAAATTATCAAAATTTTCTACGAAAATCGGTTTTAGTGCGGTATTTTTCCTTTTAAACTCCGCCGAAACCTTAGAAAGTGAATTGACGTAGAGCTAAAGAAAGTTGTGTGTTGCAACGCACCAGATATTTTAAAAGACTTTTCTATTTCCTTAGCAACTGCTCTAACAAAGTTGATCAAACTTACGGAGTGGTTTTAGTTAACTAATGTCCACAATTTATTCCCCCCCCCCCCGTAAATGTTTCTGTACGAAGGGGTTGAACGAAGATACATGCGCCTACACATAAAACAGATCGTGATATTTACGGGGGGTGCGGAAAATTGTGTGTTGATACGCACCAGATATTTTGTGCTCATCAGTCGTTGTACTTGGAGTGGGTAAATAAAACCCCCATTGAGAATAATGTAGTGATGATCGATGAGTGACGATTCGTACTAACGTCGACTTAGGGTTGTAAGAAATTGTGTACTTAACGGGTAGCGCTTGATGTTTCGGAATTTATTGGGTTGTCTTCACTTCCTTCATAACTTCACTAAATTATCAGGGTAATGAGGGTGATCAATTCCATTGTATTGTATTTTAATTACGAAAAAGAATGCAACGTGAGTCAAAGAAACAGTCGGTTTATTTATAACGTTCAGTAACACTTCCGACGTGCGAGCAGTTTATTGGGTTACCAACGTGGCGTTCCACTACTTTTGCTCCAACTTCAATAGTAATGCACCGGTTTGGCCATATTCTTATTTTGAAGTTCCATGTTGGTCTGTTAGCTGAATGGCGAATTTTAGCTGATTTGGACACAAATATCAGCAAGATCTTTCAATTCTTACTTTGCGTAGCCCTAAGAAGGTAGAGTAGTAGGCTGGAGTTTTTTTTCTTTACTTCGTAAAATAATAATGGGGAATGCGACGAAGAGAAAATCGCTTAATCAAATCGGCTGAAACGTGATATTTAGTCTGCAAATCGCTACGTGTCCAGGGGTTTAAGAGCTGTAGTGGTATGAAAGTAACAGGTTTCTCAACTATTCCGAAGTATCTTGGGCAGTTCTAGAGTCTTCGGGCCACTTACCCTAAGGGGCTCATCAGTTTAAATCAGAATCAATGGCGGTAACAGAATCCTTCACGTACGTGACCACATACGGTTTCGTTTCAAATCACACCCATCGAAGATGGTAGCAAGAAGCAGCTTGTGAACAATCCTTCCTGCGTTCAATGGCACTATAAATGTAAAGCTTCGAGCTCGCTCGTTGGGTCAGTAAATGATGAAATTTAGTTAACGCGCTATTCTTTTAATTTATTCATCAAAGGAGCCACCGGATTATTGAATTTTCGGGAGGAGATTGTTTCTTTCGAAGGCTGTAGAAGTACGATACGATTCATCAGCTTTTTAAATCGGAATCGTACGAATGAGTCGTCGAACTAATATAAATACCTCAAGTCTCTCATCATTTTCCCGCAAAAACCAGTAATTTTCAGAAGATTTCGAAGACATTGTGCAATCTTTTGCATTTGCGAAGACCTTCCGAATGCCGGAATTCGAGGAGCTCTGCCAGGCGTGCCACTCAGCTCCGTCTTTCGAAACTCGGTCACTTTCCAATGTAACCTTGACAATGGCATTGTTCAACGGACGTTTTTTAGCTCTTGATTGAGTGAATATATTGCGCAATAACCGTTTGAGTTTTTCCTGGAAAGTGGTTTGAAGTGACTTCCCAACAATATACTGTACGTACTAGTTTACGCTAAACATTTGTTGTAAATATACTGACGTTTTTAGACTACATTGACCTTAGTGGTGTCTCGACTAAGGCTACTCGGAGATGTAAATCAATCAGAATATCGATAACTCTGAACGGTGAACTAAAAATCCTCAAACTCATTCTTTCAGCTACTTCGATGTATCAATGTCAACCATCAAAACCTTAAAGGAAGACTTAGCCACAGTGGAATGAAGAGTATCGCCGTCATTTTTGGGAACAAGAAACTCACTCAAATGAAGAATGTCTTCTAAGCAATTTCTGCAAAGAGACTAAGCGATTTCGACGTAAGATAAACTTAAAAGTGACAAAAAATAGGCTTACAACGTTGATCGAACCATAACATCCTTTTCGAGAGAGGTAAAGTATAATTTTATCCCCCGGCACCTGTAACAAAGACTGCGGAAATGTGAGCTAAATCACAGATATTGAAAGGTCAGTTTCTTAGAACCTTTCAATATCTTTTCCAAAAGTTGCACTAACAATTGAAGTTTTACTAGTCCCATTAATTTTTACGCAACTTTGTGTCCTACTCCATATAGCTTAGGAAAGTAAAAGTTGCGTATTCAATTTTAAGCCTTTTACCAAACTTTGTTGTTTTCAGGGCGAAATAAAATTATCTCGACCAAATTTTTCCGAGAATTCCAATTTTACCCCTCGCTAGTTTTGAATTATTTGAGATTCCTAAGAAAAATACCAAACCGAACTTCAAAACACATTTTATAGAACGTCTTAAGAGCTTTTAAAAAGTATGTTGTAACATTAATAGTTTACGAGAGGTTAACGATAACTACCCTAACTTACTGAAAAATCACTTTATCTATTAACGAAGGAAAAGCGGAAATGGGTTGATTGGAAATTGTTTGATGTATTTTCGGTTTGGAATGTTGGCAAAGTATATCACACGTTTAGTGGTTCACCTTGCATATTAAGATTAGCTAAATCAAATACGGCGAATGGGCATCGTTATTTTATTCACAAAATAGGATACGAAAGAGAAGAACTCGGCCAATGATGAGTGCGTCCCATGTCCCAAAGTCAGTAACTTATTCGTTGTAACGACAATATCTGGTGCGGCGTGTGACAAAATTTCTTTCATCTGCAATTTCTATGAAGATCAATTCTTCGTTTGACTGTGAAAATATTGTCAACGATTAAAGTAATTGGACTAGTTCCGTCAGTTGGTGAATGACTAAAGTTAACCTGTTAGGTGAGTCCGTCCCCTCCCGGCCCACTGTATCTCACCAGCCAGAGAAGACGGACTCACCTAACAGGTACGTTAACTTTAGTATTGTCAATGATTTTGCTTTTATTTAGGAAAAGGTTCCTAGTGTGAGAGCCCTCGCCTCCGTTTTCCACGGCAGAGTTAGTTACCATGTACGGCTTGATCGTGACCAACGTTTATCATGCGTGTCTTTCACAGGGGCCAAATTCCACTGGATTTGGAATCGCTGATGAAGACTCGGCCGAGTGTTGCGTGGCCTACGAAGTTAATTCATTTATTTTGCATTACAGTGAATCCAAAATCGAGGTCCCCTCTCCATCGTCCGCAAAACTCGTTCAGGGAAATTGCATTTCCCATTCCATTCAAACAGACGAAAAACTGAATAGTAATCGTAAATGATGAGTGTGGAGCAGTATGTTCTAAGTAAATAACTTCGCAGGAAGGCACCGTAATGAGCTTTAACTACGACAGAGCTTGTCGCTTCTCGGTTAGGTCCGCTATTTTCTGAGATGGGATCACAAGGTTACAGCCGTCTCCATAGTTGTCATAAAGGACAGCCTCAATCAATTTCAACACGTATCTCCCAATAGTCAATACCTGACTTTTATTGTCTCTGTTGAAGCGCCCTAATCTGAGGTGTGGTGAAACGAACCAAAATTCATTCAACTTTTGCGCAAATGACTCTACATTGAAATCAAAATTGCAGTACGTCTTCAACTAGTCAATATCCATGTATTTTTACCACCGAACTTTCACTAAAAAATATCAGGTGCCTCATCACACAGCTTTCCTTAGTTCTACGTCACATTTCACTTGTGTCCGTGGCTTATTCTACAAACTAATTTATTTTTGACTCAGTTCATTTGAAACATCTCTGATCGGCAGCAAGCGGTAGTGCTTATAGATCCGGCATTTACAGTGCTGCTCATACTCATGCAGACACCATTATTGAGCAATTGGGGCACAAAGAATTAATCAGGGTGCAAACCTTTTAAGGAGTTTTTTTTTAAAAGGACAGTATTCACTTTCCCAGAGTAATCGGGTAAAAAAGTTTAGAAGTGGTAGTAAGTAAAACGGCGGCCGTTGAAATTCCAGAATTTCTGGAGTAGCCCCTCTGTATCTCATGGGCGTTATTAAAGACTCATCGTATAGGCACTTGATTTGACTACCAACCTACCAACTGCATTTTTGTGAAGAACCTCATGACATTTTAGCGGAGTTTATAAGGAAAAAATGTTTTGTCGAAATGGTTGGTAATTTACTGAGCTGCTCCAGTCATTTTTCCACAGATGGGATTCTATTGCATTATCATCTCATCAGAAGCTGTCTACTCGAACAATTTAATCAAAATCGTTATAGCCGTGTTCCAAAAAAATTTGGTGATTTAACTATAAACGATAACTACAGTTAGTTTTAGGCGGATTTTGCTCAAACCCTTATTTTGGCGCACCGTAGCGACCTGTGGGCTAAGTATTAAGTTTGAGTTTGGTTCAGCAGTTTCTCTCAAAATTGTTCACAGACACGCAGACACACACTGACCATTTTCGATAATATGTTTTTCGGACTCAGTAGGTTCTGAAAAGAGCTCGAAAACATTTTTTCAGCCGATTACATAACTTTCCTTTTCAGTTTGTAGCACCAAGGAAAGTAAAAATGCAAGCCAAAATGTAGCTGAAAACACTTTTAAATTTGCAACTAAAAACGTTGGACCAACGTTTTTTACCATCCGATGAACGCAGATATTGGCAAAACGTTTTAATAAACGCTGACAGACTTATACAACTTCGTAAACATTCCTATAAAATCCTTGATGAAACTCTCAGTTGTGGGTAAATCGCGAGAACAGCACGAAAATATCAAAGGAGAATTCAGCGCAGCTTTTTTTCGTAAATACCGCTCATGTGTTAATAGGTATTGATACTCATTCTCAGAAAAATTAGGGTAATAGTCCAATGGTATGAGTGTTTAACAATTAGAAGGAGAAGGACCCCAGGAGTTCCGGACTTCAAACCACCGCCGTTTCACTTGCATACATTTCTCACAGTTTTAACGCGATAATTCCGGAACCTCCTTCACAAAAAATCGTTTCGGCGGTCCCATAAATCGCTTATGCTCCGATTGCTCAATCGCGGTCGTGGCATACAACCAATTTCGGAACCTTAAGCGCAACCAGTTCTTATGTGGAAGATTGAGCTACGTTCTACCCAGTTCATATAAACTGCGTGAAAAACAGATCTGCCGGAGTATAAAACCCGATAAATGCACGTAGAGGCTGAGGAATGTTGTGTGACCCTTCGCTATTCCTCGATGCAAATGTCGATTGCCTGGTTCGAATTCTTCGGCTGTTTCCACATAACGCAACATCCTGAACAGTGGACGCTATTCTTCGAAGGCTCTCCAATCGTTCGAAATTGACGATGTCGAAATTATTGTCAAGGAGTCCTAATCCGACCGGTTAATGTCCCTTCAATGCGTGACTGTTGCCGCAATCAGTTTGACGCTGCTAAAATCCAACCTCGTTGCTCGGAAAAACGTGAGAGAAATACCAAATAATGCCTCGAAATAACGTAAAGGCGCGTCTTATTACTATTGTTTCTTACGAATTCCAAATAATGGTGGCAATTATTTTTCGTGATGCGGGAGTCGGGGGCTGACTCGAGTGCCAGGCCAAATAACGCGGGTCTGAAGGTAGAGCTCGCGGCTTCTCAGTCGATGTCGGTAGATGCCTTGCGAAACCCGGCCTACTTACCAGTTGATAAATGCTTACTCAGCCGCGATGTGCCACGCCCCATAGTGATCGCCCCCGCCGTATCCCCTCGCTGCATACTCGTAAATTTGGATTCACTAAAATCGTCGGGGTGTGGTGATCCTTTTATTGTTTTGTGGCGACATTCGACTTATACGCTTGCTATTTTATAACATAATTACTCCACTTCGTGAAATGATGACGTCTCATGTTCCGTTAAGGATGAGAAAGGAAGTGGGTTTTCTTCGGATCCTCACTTTGCGAATCCAACAAAAGTCGTCTGAGTGTCTGTATCTGTAACGAGATTTTCTGTAGAACGGCTGAACTCGTTGTTTTTTAACATCTTCTGTCTATACTCTGGCTCACTAACCACAATGAGAAAAAAACGGACTCGTCTTTACTCTTTCTCATAAACTCTACATGTGTCACGATAATTGCGTATGCCGATGTGCAGGTTGCGAAGCTTCGTAAACCGCTTGAGAGCGAAAATTAATACGCGAAACGTACCGAACGTCGA
This sequence comes from Pachypeltis micranthus, assembly GCA_020466155.1. NCBI lineage: Eukaryota > Metazoa > Arthropoda > Insecta > Hemiptera > Miridae > Pachypeltis > Pachypeltis micranthus. Next base: position 35,265,888 of record CM035772.1, on the reverse strand, counting down.
TTTTCCACGGAGGTGGATGCCTGCCGAGCAACATGAAATTTCTCACTGTGTTGAGGACTAGCACGTAAGCTGATTTAGCTGATGGTCTGAAAAAAGATTGCTTTGGAACACTCTGGACGGATTTTCTCATAAAAGTCGCACATATGACACTGTCGTTCTAAAAAGGAGGGTGGTAGTTCACCTCGATAGAAGATTTGATCTCTGGTTCAATCTGTAATTCTGTAACTTTAAAACGTTAAGGATTTGAAGAATAGCAAAACAAACTGAAAATCACAGTTGCTGGGAACGAAATGTGTTTTTGTTTTGTTCGGTATTTATTTATTCTATTTTTGGGACGAGGAAAAATGATGTTGTGACGAGATGGGTGAGAGACCAAAACCTACAAAAAGTGAAGGTCTTTCGCATTCTTCTCATAAACAGATCTAACGCATTTGATTAAACCTTCAAAATATCATCTTCTAATCAATACGAACCTTTCGTTACCCTGAAATATCTCTGATAGCATTTGATGAGCGGAGATGCAGGTCTAAGAGGCGAAAATTGGGTTCAACAATTTAGATCAAATTTAGACCGTGCCTTCAATTGATCAAGCCCTATATATACCCTTCATGAAGTTTTCTCAGTCAGGCAGTTGAACGGACATAACCAAAATGTCCCAAAAACGTGATTTTCTCCACGATGGATGCCAGATTCCACATCCCTCTTCAACCTTTTCTGCAAACCATAATTCAAATGGAAATACACACCAAAATAAATCAGCAAATGTCATTCTCCGTACATTAAATGTTCGTTTTTGACATTTCCTCAAAACAGCTCTACTGATTTCCGATCCTTCAGCTGGTATCTACGTTTCGTTCCATTTAAAAAAGAACAGCAAAACAAACAAGAAATGTCGGTTGTGAGATTCAAAATGTGGTTTCTTTTCGAAGTGTAAACAAAGGAATATAGCGCATCAACGGTTGGGGGGTGCTTTGCGCTTGTTTTTAAACGTTTCCTGTTTAACCTTGTTGTATACATCGTACACTAAACTAACTAACACGGTTGGAGAATAATAGTCACGCAAATGCTGTATGACGAAATGCTGTTATAAAACATCAAGTAATTTAATCACGTAAACATCAAATAGTGTGCGAGTGTCGTCTTGCTTTCCGGATGGTAATTAGTATTGAATTGCAAGAAACAGTTACTGAAACTGTTCAAAATTCCACTGAAGGCTGGTATTTTCTTTTGTTGTTCGTTTCCACATCTCCTTTATGGAGTAGCGTAAGTCCAGAAGAATTTTGGTTACTTATAAAGGACCTAACGGGTGTAATCTCGGTCTCGGAATGATAACTCACATGCCAATGTCGCACATCACATTTAAGCATTTGAACGACGATTTGATTTAATCCGCTCTCCGACGTGATCAGGAACTGGATTTCCATTTGTGCATGGACCTAAGAGCAGCAACGTAGCAAATTATGATGTACCAGAAAAAATTTTCAGTTTAAATCGTTTTACCATCCAAATCGATCAAAGTTCCCACAACTACTCAGCACTTTCTCGGTTCCTGGTGAAATCATGTCGAGTCACACTGCACTTGATTTTAATTTTTTGTTGCCCGTTCATTACGATACGTTTGAGAAATATAAGTCTAGAATCGGTAATTCCCCCTGATGCTTAGTTTGCGCAATTCACAAGTTAGAGCAACTCAACAAACCTTGAAGGCCACCAGTTTTTGTATAGAACGTTGTTATAAACTGGATGAAACCCTGATTTGATTAGTTGCTGAAGTGATAAAAATCGCCGAACCCACGTAGGGCTGAGGACCGTTGTGTAATGCGTCTAATAAGATATGTTGTCATGTTAATTCGCTAGTTGCTACAAGCTCCAAGTGCCGATTCAGAGTTTGAACGAAAATACACAATAGTAGCAGCAATATTGGATAGAATCGTTTCACTTGCCACCACAACTGGTCTACGAAGGGACGAGAGTAAGGGGGGAAAATAGGCGAATGGACCAGAAGCTGTAAAATGTTGCACCGGATGTTGTGTTTCAGTGACGTCAAATGTTTGATTGTTGGGGTGATGCCATTGAAATCATATGTTGACCGCTCCCTCCTCCCCTTCCGTAAATGAGAACTTATGCGGGCACATCTAGATGTTTATTGCCCATTTAGTTGAGCATTTATAACTCCGTTCGTCGAATGAGCCAACCTGTTCAAACAATCATAATTATTGTAATTTCCAATACTCTCACCAAACCAGTCATCAACAGGTCCTGCATGACTCCCACACATTACGGATAAAGTTATAAGCAGTTGTTAGTTTAATCCAGTATCACAAAGTACTGTCAAGTATTTCGAATTGAAATCAGGTCGATAGAAGAGGCAAATCAGTTTTGACAGAGAGTGAAAGGAAAAGGTGACAGATTCACCGTACGGATGAACAGACAATTGACTCGCTCCTGCAGCTGTGGGAGCCCCGCCTAAATATCTGGTTTTCTGCCATCGCTAGGTCAGTGAGGCATTCACCTTGTCCGCCCTAAGGAGTTTCATCACAGGTGATGCAGGCCGAAACTCGTTGTCGCCCCTAGAACCCAAAGCTCGTCCGACCCGTTTCTTCAAGGCCGCGGTTCCCGCCAGTTTCAGGGAGATTCCTCAGAGCAATGTCATGAACGTTGACCACGATCCTTCTACAGGGAATTGCCAATTGCTGTTGGATAATTGGCAGACCTTTGAATCGTTATAAGGATCTGTTTTAAAAATGATCGGTCAGATAAGGAAGTTTCGGGGTTTCTAACAGAGTCAACTAGGCTAAGTTGAAGTAATAAACGTTTTTCCCTGCGATTAACTAATTGGCCAGCCTTCTGGCAGTTTCTCAAATGGAACTCTCTGTCAAGAAATGAATCACTTTTCTACAGAAGGCACGATCTCGCTCTCGTTGTTTGCTGTGAAACTATGGCCTTATTAAACGAATAATATGATGAGCGCCTAGCTACCATGTCAAACAAAGCTCTGCCATAACTTGAATGTTATTGACGTGAATTTGTCTTTAAACAATATGTTATAACATGTTGTTAAACTCTCTTTTTCTTTTTCTTGTTTTCCCTTCTTTCCTGTGTAGGAAGGTATTTTGGTTGAGCTTTCTCAATAAGTTCACGTTTTCACATCTCTTGAGTCAAAATACCATATACGCGTTGTCTACGTCTTCAGTCAACGTTGCTGACTGTTTCCAACAATGCGAGGGGGATTTGTGGAAGCGGGACGGTATATGGCTAGATGAAGCCAATAAACCCCTGACACATAGTAGCAGTGCCAATGCCAAACCGGTCCGCGAGTGGGTAGCCAACATTTTAAGAGAACCTCCATAAAAGATACGTTTTTCACTTCTTTCACGACAACGGCTTCTACAATGTCAATATACACATCTTTTGTTCCCCAAAAACGTTCCTGAGAACAAAAACACAATTCTCGAAAGGAGGAAAAGGGGGTTTTCCCTGGGTTCAATATTTTAGGCAAAACTCGCAGGTGTTTCCAAGAACCAGTACTCAAATTTTTTCTCCTAATCAAACTTTGGAGATTAGCGGAAACTTGCCGATCCGAATGTGGATTGCTTATAAGAATCGTTTTTACACCAATTTTATACCCTTTACCCGATTTTTATCGGAACTTGATTAGTGATAGATACATGTCTTAAGTTGTGTCGTGAGTCCTTTTTTCATACTATTTTATAACTAAATGACAAATTTAAAATCTGGGTCCGCGATGTTACATGAAAATCTGAGTATGGGGGGTGTGAGAGTAGCGAAAGGGAGGGGAGTGTCAACGAATGGGCCATTTCAATTCATCGTGCAACATAGAGTTCCTGTATTGTTTAAAACGCCAAAATCAGTGTTTCCAAGTTATGACATTGTTCATGAAGTTAACTCCATTGGGCATAGTAGTTAGTACTTCATCAATTGACGATGACACTGAGATTCTGGAATTATTGGTATTCATCGCTCAACGAGTCAGATCTGAAGTTCAGCGTATAATAGCCGGCCAAGGGACGGACCTAACTTAATTCACTTTCCTCCAGTCGACCTAGTGCCAGCGCAAGGACGCCCAGCCCCGCCTTTTTCAACCATCCGTGGAGGTAGCCCACTTGGAAATGCCATCTCCTACCAAAACGCTAAAGGTTTCAACAATTCAGAATGTACGCTTTCGTTCTGTTTTGTTGTGAACTTCCATTTCAGGATGAACACTGTCACTTGGAGTTCTACTCAACTAGTATATTTTGAAAGGAAGCCGAGGGTCAAGGCCGGAAGAATCTTACGCAATTTAATCTTCCTTTTCATTTTCATTCGATAACTTACTTTTTGATTACGTGTAGAGAGAGGGTCGAAGGTTTTATGATTCAGCCTCAGTTACTAAGTGTGGAGAGGGGAAACAATGTTCTTCACTTGGTGGGTTCAATTGAAGTCTCCTAGAAATTTAAAAGCTGAGTAACGAATTTATGGCATTATTTGGTGTGTGTGTGTGTGTACGGCTTTCACTTTGATTTAAAATAGCGATCTTACTGCTTGAATTTTTAACCAACTCTACTTCCAAAGCGAAGTCAGACAGTGTGGCTCTTCTTTAGTATAAACTTGACGGCTTATCCTTCTTTCTCTGCGAAAACGTTTGTTATCGAAACCAGGATTTTATTTTTGCTCCTCAGATTAGAAATGAACCAGTAAGTAAACTATACAGAAACTCAATTTAGATGACATTTTCGCCTTCAGTTGTTTCCAGACTGGATTTTTAAATTTCGTTTTCCATGGTTAAGTGAAAATATCAACGGAGAGTGACAGGAATAGTTGTGGAGAGCCTAATTTGAATGTAGTTTGCTAGAAGACGCTACACCTAGTTGATCTAATTTTGGTTGTTAACGTGGGAAGAATGCAAAAACCCATCAGTCCTTTGGGAAATTGGCCTGATTGTATGCTGGTATGTGTGTCCGTGAACACGACTGAGAGCAAACAACCCCAACTAAATCGCCTCAACTTTGATGTTTAGCCAGAAGATCACCGGAGGATGCCGATATAGGGAAATGAGCGAAATCGGTTCGAAACTAACTACAACTATCACAGTGATCAAAATAATAATTTTTTTCATCCCAAAACGGCTATAACAATTCAAACAACACAACAGTAATACATTATTCACCGTCATGAGAGAATGGTTACAACAGCACAGTAAATTATGGTTGTGACATAACTAGGAGCCACTCGATAAAATCCGTAACCGTAAGCGCCACCAGTTTTTATGTAGAAAGTTGAGACTCTTTCTATCAAGCTTCTGGGTCTGAGGAAAGTTGTGAGGGCGACGTACCAAATATTTTTTGGTACAGTTTGGTACCCCCTCCTATTCCCTTTGACAAAAGCGGGTCATAACGCCTTTCGAAATTACGAACGAAACAAAAGAATAACTAATCCAATCAATGAAACCATTCTCTCGCTAATCCAGCTTCAGACACTAACTTTTTAATTTAAGAGTGAGATTTTTAATTAGTGAGATTAGGAGAATTGTTAGAAAAAGATTAGTACTTGTGTTGGCATGAAGTTCAATCTCCTTTCACTATATCCAAACTTGAGGTAATTTTTCAAATAGAAGAAAAATCCGTACACGGAACTTGAGCAAAACTGGAAGTTTTCTCGGAAAGTCAACTATTAGGGGGAATACGTGAACCGACTGAGCTCACTCTTAGTTCGAGTTTGAGATTTTCGAAATCCATCAATGGGCAAAACGGATGCTTATTAGGGTGAATGGAAGGGCTTAAAAGGTATCAAAAGCTATTATTTTCAGTACTTGTATCGAAATATGATGATATATTCCAGAAACTCACATCTCTTGGTAAAAACACTCCAAGAAGCCAAATTGTTGTTTTGACTTTTTTCTTTAGCAGCTCTAACGGTAATTCTTCTCCAGTACATCGACAAAAATGAGACTGAGGAAAAAATTTAGAGAAAGAAAGCAGAGGGAAATCGACCTGGGAGGAATCGATTTCGTAACGAGGTCTTTCAACAGCTATAATTTTATCGGTTCTCAAATAACTCGAACACTGGCTTTTATATTCGAGCAACAAGTCACTGCTTAATAATAACTCATAACAAAGTAATCAGGTGAAATGGCACATTGTCTTGTCTCCGAGAAGATGGGATGAGCCCCACAAAGTACACTAAATTCGCAAAAATTTGCGAAACCAGCAGAAACGAAATTTTCAAGATATCAACGTTATCAGCAGTATCCGGTATACAAAACGATCTTCGTCAAGCAAATGAGCGTTACATTTCCGTTTCATAAAATCGACGTTGATTACGTAGGGGAATACTGTTTATAAGAAATCAACATTCACCGATTGCATGAAACGATAGGCGACGGTTGGATCTGTATAATGAAGTCAACGACCCATTATTCAACAACGAGGATTCAAAGGTTGGCGAAATAGTACAAATTGGTGATAGGTTTCCTTGTGGCACCTGGCGCACTGCAAAGATTTTGGACTTGAAGACAAGAAGAATCGAAAAGAGCTAAAGTACTAAACTTTTCTCTCCCAACCGTTCGACCATCACTCGATCTACGAGCCTAATCTTATTTATCCTACCCCAGAATGAGAACACCATTTCATCCCTTCATAGCCACAAAATGTTGTGGCTAAAACCATTTTTGGTTGCTACTATCATTTATTTATCATCAATTCTTGTTAAAAGTGAAATTCTTAATTGGGCGCCAATCGGCGGCCTCTCGCCTAAAAATAAGGAAAGGAGCGTTGAAAACAAACTAACCCCATTTTGGAAAGAACCATTTTTATTTTAAAGAGACTACAATTAAAAAGTACGTGCGAGAAGATATATAATAAGACTTGTTTTTGTATAGACACAGATAGAACTGAAAAGACTTGCAAATGGGAGAAATACTAAGAATTGTTAATATCACAATTATTAAGATAATAAATGACATATTATAAAATAACATTTAAAAAATGTAAATTTTGGGAAAATACACACATTGGCTTACACAGCCGTATAAGTCCGCTTCTGGGCTGGCTCTGAGAAGCGTTGAGAGTTGGAATCTAAGGAGATTTAAGATGTGCTGGGAAGTGAATATTTTGAAAAATCCAATGTGGGGGAAATCCGTTGTATGTTTTGTAAATTTGAAATACCGAAGGCGAACTCGGTGGCAATGATAATCCATTTGGTTAGAAAGAGGCTAATTGAACTCCTAGGAGGTAAGAAAAACCCGCGCTCAGGGGCTTTCCCGAAGGTACCTAGGGCCATGACCTAGTTCTGCCAATTCTGCGCCGAACAGTAATAATAGCATTTTTTCAACTATTTAAAATATATTAGAAAACCTAAGAAAGTAAGGAAAGCTCAATAATTATTTACCTTAACTGTTATACATGCGCTAATATGTATATCCAGAGGCGACTGCGCCTGAAAGTGTCTAGAGGAAACGAAACGTAGGTTTTAAGTCAGGACTGGAAATCTGGTCGAAGCCAGGTAGCAAACAAATATAATGAAACTGGGCGGCCCTTCGGGATGAATGTGTTAACAACTGGAGCTTACATATAGTTGCTCCTCGTTGCTGTGAACGTATGGGCCCTTGAGCGTCATTGACAAGGGGGAAAAAATGTTTTTCTTTTATGTCCAAGAATTTAATAACTTACATTATGGAACCGCAGAGCCATGCAGTTAATCCCACATTTAAGTCGCATTGTAATATCATGTCTATCCGGCCAAGGATGTGAAATAAATTGCGATTTTAGTGTGAGTTTGGATAAAGGAAAGAATCGTCGATTAATTAATTCATGTAATTTGAATTACTTTTTCGTTAGTGTTTTTGAGTGACGCTTTTCCTCATACTGCGTATAATGTAACCCTCAGGTGTTTCTGTCAGGAATGAGTGTGAGGCTCCATATCACGTCTCGGGATAAGACGGTGTAACGATTGTTCGGTATAGTTTTTTTTCTTGTGCTTAACCGATTAAAGGGCTTAACATTTTAGATTTTCTACATTTCGTGACTCAATTCACTTCACATGTCGAGCCGAATTGGCCGGTCCGACGAAATTCGAGTCGTGCTGGCCGAAGGCCGAGGGGAGTGGTTGTCCGGAAACAACCCAGGAAAAAATTCGTCGAGGGGCCTCACGTTTTGACGGGTTCCCCTCAGTAGGCAGACGATTAGGCTGAGGGGAAGGCCTTGGCAAAGAGGGGTTTTTCTCGTTATTTGCAAGTCGTTCTGGCGGTCCAGTCGGAAGGAAATGGACGCTTTTTAATCCAATTTCGAACAAAGAAATAATAACGACCAGGTGCTGCTGTGGGTTAGGAGGAAACGGTCGTTTCTTTCTTCTTTTCTTTCGACTACTCCGCAAACAGGTCATTATGTTAATGATCTCTCCACCTTCATCGCTGCAGTAAAGTTTCTGTAGTAATCTAGCTGTCTCTGGGCAGCGGATAAAAGTAATGACTATAATAATTGTCGATTAAGTTTCTACATCTTACTTATTTTTTGGACTTGTTCTGGTTGGTAAAAATTAATCTGATTTATACTTCGGAAAAGCATGGACCAAAATTGCTGTTGACTTCGAACATTGCCACATTCCAAGTGCAAACCCGCATGCTTTGAACGAAGAAAACAAACATTGTACATTTCGAACTGGGTAGAAGGCCTACAAAAATTGGTTGACAGGTGCAACCTGGATAGCTGACTACAAGCTCGTGACGCGTTTTGCCTCCTTCTTTTCTCAAGCTTGCTCCATAAGGTAAGTTCAACGCCTCATCTTCCTTTGGAGAGATTCAGGCCGTCTTACCCACATGAAAAAACACTGTAACCTCACAACCATAAAATAAACTATTCAGCTCGTTGTGAAGTTGGCATTTCGCTTACAAAACTCGTGCATGACCTCAGAAATATCTTCCCTACTCCCATAAGGCTATCTCATCAATATTTAGGAAGAGAGTGGCATTTCCACAAACGCGTGAAAACGTAGTTGAATCAGTAATGCAGTTTCTAAAATGATAGAAATATGATAAAACGATGCAGTTGTTAACATTCATTAATTACAAAACTCCATCTTCGTCAACGTGAAGCACAGTCAGTCATAGACACACAATGGTCGTTATATGGCGGTTTGGATTCCAAGTAAAAAGTGCAGGCGTTCAGATGTGAAACGATTTTGTACTGTACCCATTAGATTATTGATCGACATTCAAGGGAGTCCACAAAAAAGGAACCTTGTACGTATCTAGACAAGTCTATCCTTACATATTTTACATCCATTTCCCACCCAATCAATAAGCTAGATGGTTCAGATGCCATGTTCGAGTAAAATGTCAAAAGCATCATTTACGCGCTCAGATTTTAAGTGCTGTGCATCATATAACTTTCCCCTCCCCCACACAAACTCGTAACTTTCTACACAGAACGATCTACACAGAAGCTGGTGGTGCATAATGTTCTCGCATTAATTCGGAAGCCCTATTCATGTCACTAACTATACAGATGTCGTTGCTCATTCTCGTGAAATTCATCTCTAATGACCAGAGATGTGATGTAAATTACTTGGTAAACTCAACTTTCTTTAATGAAAATTACCACACTTGGAGTTAGACTGGTTTAAGACAAGATAAGGACCTCAGGGCTTTCTGGAAGCATGAAATAAGAGCAACTAGATGAGGAACATGGATGATGAGCTTCCACTCAAAGATGGAGATTCCCAGAGTGGTTGGTGAAAAAGAAAACGTAGTATAATAAGGGCATTTGAGTATGTCTAGGTATAGCGTAACTTGTACACGTAATATCTATTATTTAGATACATAATTCGAATTCAATTATACGGTTTCTGTAGTTTCCAACACACACACATTTATATGTACAAAATATACATAAATCTAATATTAAGATGAATAGAAGGGACCACTCAAAAAGATTTATTGCACCACCCTTATCACATAGGGGTACGATAAATAGTTTACGTTCTATTCTCATACTTACTGAACATATACACAAAATGTCCTGAGAATCGGTATGCCGATTCGAAGTAGTTTGGTTAGGACTGTGACTCGAGAATTTTATATATTAAATATTGTGATAGTGATGGACGAGGGGGAGGGATTAATAGTTCCTGGGAAGTTCGCTGGGTTTCTTCACGTTTCTTTTCTGTCTATGCTTGTGTTCATGAGAATTTTGATTTTTAATGCTAGTAAGCAGTTTTAGTGAGCGATTGTTCAATCCAGAACACCACATGAATTTCACTTAAGAAAATGGCACAGTTACTATATAGGTATTTTCGTGATGCGTTCTATTGAGATGAAATGTTTATCGTATCATTGAATGTATTTCTTTGATTTAATAGAACTATGAGTATTACATGATGTTTTTGAGCATTCTAGTTACCCAAACCAGCCAAAACTTTGCAAGGTCTTGGGGACTTACTTTCCATGCGAACGTATATTACGAATACACCTTCCTGTAGCCTTTGGGATATTTGGATCAAATTACTGAGCCTCAATTTACCACAATACAAAATAAAAACAGTTGACGCGGCATGGGGGGGGGGCAACCATGATTACGTGCAAATGTAACACCAGAGCACTGGCAGTGCAGAAATTATCTCGTCTCTACGTGTTGCCCCACGTCGTGAAGTGCTATTCTGTTTGGCGACACCGTTGTCCGCCCCTCATGACGTGAAGTTGAGGCGAATGAGAAAAGCCTATTGAGTTGATGAAATACGAGTAGAGTCTTGCAGATCTGTACAATGTAAATATTACTTCAACTACTAATCCGTTCTATTTCCCACTTACTTGAATCGTTGGTCGTAACACTGAAGCAGAAGAACGTCCTCAAAGAGTCGGTTTTAACTGAACAGAATAAACGACAAAAATTGGCTTTTTACGAAAGTTATAAAGCGTCTTCCTCGATATTTTCATCGCTTCTTTAATCCTTTGGCGATACCGACATTCATACACTTGAACATGTTTTCCAAACAAAATATAAGGTACGCCCAGTACCCCAAGTACATTCAGAGATTTTTATGGCTTTAGCTACTAATCCAATATATTTTCAGTCAGTGCTTTGGTACCGCTTAGAGTTCCGGAACTTATTGAGCTGCTGCTCATCCTACGACGATCATTGAGAAATCAGTGCTCAGATGGTTCATGAAACTGTTACCATTATCTTTCTAAGAAGGCTAGTATTTACTGTTTCGAAGTTATCGCATAAAACTGAGCTTTGAACATAAAACTACCATTGCGCTAAAATCGATTATCTTCTAACATTTTGAGAATTTTATGGCGCTGTTATTTGATACTGTCCATACAAAAAGGTAATCAACGATGTCAGAGCCATTTTTGAGAAAAAAACGTTCTTGGGTTTTGATCACTATGATAACTATAGTTAGTTTTAAATCGAATATGACCGTACCTCTACTTGGAGTTTTGTGGTGATCTGCAAACTAATAACCAATTTTGAGCCGCTTTGGTCCTTCTGTACTCTCTTTATTGTGTTCATATACGCAGATGGTATATGAATTACTAATTTTCCAATTAGTTTTCCCAAATGGCGTTTTCCGGACTGAAGAAAACCGTTTTTAAGGCGATTACATTTTCCTTCCTACTAAGTAGGGGCAACGTATAGTACGAAGGAGAGAAGAAAAACGATCTCAAAGAAACCTGCCAGGGATTAAAACATGAAAAAATAGAATTGCACGATATACTCTTATCACTAGCACTAACCGCATTTTTGGCGATGTTAAAACTGCTTGCCCCTGCATAAATTGATTTATTACCAGGACAAACGTAGCACCACAGTAACTACACAAAACAATCGTATTTCTTTGCAAAACATGAAAATTTATGCGTTCCAAACCATTCCTTAGCCACATGGAGATTCGGTGGTTTTCTTCTGCTCCCTTCTGAGCAGTTACGCTCTTAATGTAGTTTCTCTCAGTTATCTCATACAGGCAAGACAGGCATTCTACTAAACGGTCCTAATAACTATGTTACAGGTGTTCCTATTCTCCAAGCTGAAACTGAAAGGACTACTGTGGAATAAGCAGCATGTCCGGAGTCTGAATCTGAGTGAATTTCGGATTTTTAGCTAGCTCCAAATTCTTTGGCTTTATTACAAAATGTTCAGTTCAAGCGACTTGTTGGTATAACCCCATACCCAATTTGAGTCTTTGGATAGAGGTTTGTACTTTTTGTTAACTCATGGCTTTGCTTCTCTCTTCATATTTTCTCGAATGAAAATGTTGCACTATCGAAATGTACTTGGGAACTATCCACACTAATGCAGTCAACCAATCGGTGGAGCCATTGAGAAGACTATTTATTATTTTTATCAGTAAATAACTCCAAGCAACTTTTATACAAAATCTTATTGTGGTTTCACACGACATAATAAATACTGCATATCAAATTTGAATAGTTATTCAATCGGTCTCTCTTAATGTGTCCCTGGGCCCAACAGGAACTTTTCGGAACTATTCTTGAAGTGCCCAAGACACAAAACGTAAAGATTTGAAGGAAATTAGTAAAGTAAATACGCTAGATTACATCATTCTTAATTTTGTATCTAATGTACAAAACCACGCTTTCCTTGACCTTACAAAATAAATAACTGAAAATGTATTTAACGAGTTAATCTCCACTACTGAATCGTGAACTGAAACTTGTAGCGAGGAGAGAGTAGGCTCTTTTTTATTTGGTGTCAATATCAATGATTTTTAAATTGATTAATTACGAACAACAGGTATCGTATTAATAATTCGATAATCGAAAATCATATTCATTAAACCGTTCGTTGTTCAAACGTTGTGAGTTCTTCATCTAAGCGAATAAATAAATAACCAGTATGAAGCGGAGCTCGAAGCCTCCAAAACCTTCGCCTTCGTCTGAAAAATCAAGCATCAAGTTAGTATGAACGCGATGGTTGTTGAATGGAGGGAGGTACCTCCTGGCGAACTGGTATAAAAGACGAGAACCGGAGGTAGAACTGTACATTCTTCGATCATGGCTTACAAGGTGAGTTTCATCCGATCTTAACGATAGACGGCAGTCAATACAATCGGGTGGCCTTTTAGCAAATGTCAGCGCGAAATGGCGCAATATTAGAACATCAAATATTCAATAGTACGGTGAAACGGAATATTATAAATTTAGTTTAAAATCAAGAAACTTTTCAATTAGTATTCAAACATTCGTCAGGCGTTTCCTAGAAATTGAAATGGTTGATCTATTGTTATAAAATGTTATTATAACGAATAAAAACTTGACAATTCAGTGCGAATTTTGCTCGTATAACAAAAGAAGGGGATCATAGCCAAAATAATGAACTGCATTGTTGCACTTTTACTAAATTATTCTTTATTTGTATCTTTTCAGTTTGTCGTTCTCGCCGCCCTCGTTGCAGTGGCTAAGGCCGGTGTCATCGGAGCCCCCGCTGTTGTGGCACCTGGTGCACCCCTTTCCTATGCCGCTCATGCTGCTCCTCTTGCCTACGCCGCCCCAGCCGTAGCTAGGGTTGCTTCTCCCCTTGCCTACGCCGCACCAGCCTATGCTAAGGTTGCTGCTCCCCTCGCCTACGCCGCTGCCCCTGCTCTTGCCAAGACTGTTGCCGTTGACGAATACGATCCTCATCCTCAGTACAGCTACGCTTACGACATCCAAGATGCCCTCACTGGTGACTCCAAGAGCCAACACGAAAGCCGTGACGGTGATGTCGTCCAAGGTACCTACTCCCTTGTTGAGCCTGATGGTTCAGTCAGGACTGTTGACTACACCGCTGACCCCGTCAATGGATTCAACGCTGTCGTCCACAAATCTGGTGCTGCCGTCGTGAAAGCCGCCCCAGTTGTTGCTAAAGTCGCTGCTCCCCTCGCCTACGCTGCCCGCCCTGCTCCCCTTGCCTATGCTGCCCCAGCTGCATATGCCGCCCCCACTCTCATCCACCACTAAGACTGTTCCCCCTGAATCATCAGTGTAAATATAATTTATAAATCAAAAAATCAGAAACTCTAAACCCTGTTTTCGTATTCATTTACAATCCTTGGGAATTTCCCTATTTTGAAAGTATCTAAAGCAATCCTGCATACATCGGGGTGTACAATTGTGTGAATATAGTCATGAAATATATTACGATTCATGAGCATAGGTAAATATATCTTAGATGTTCTGTTCACAGCTTTTAATTCTTATTAGCACTCAACATTGGAATGAAGAGAAATCGTTCATGAAACATGCGTAGGTAACATGACACATGCTCTGAAAGTAATCACCTCAAAGAAGTGTTGTGAATCACCTTGCAAATATGGAATGTTCTTCATTCTTCACTTACGTCCTTCATCCCTTTCAGTGAGAAGCCTTCAATGTTACCTCTTACAAAGTACTTTGATGTTTAATATCTCAGATATTTTGAACACCAAAAAAATCAACAGCTTGTTAACGATCAGTTAAGAAAATGCTAATCAATGACCGTGCACGATAACTGGGTTCATACTAACCGCGGAAAATACTATCGAATGCTTTCGATTGCATCCAGAAATCAATCTGCGGCACACATGTGATCCACTAGGAATCGCAAAACTAAAAGTAGCTGTAAATCGACCAAACCGCCGCGACGGGGCCAACGATAACATTTTCCGTGAGAGTGCGTATTTGTCCTCTCATTGGCTCTATGAAGTAGGAAGGCGAGTTATACACTCGGATGAGACAAAACGCTTGAGTTCTCTTCAGATGTTTACGTTATAGACGTTTACGTTTTTGTATTTACAGTTCCAAATGACATGATGGTGCCATAAAAGTTTCATCTGTGGGAAAATGTTGAGAGCAGCACAATAAATTACTAAACATTTCGACGAAACCCGAACCGGTTTGTTACTCATTCTGTTTTAGGCCAGGACAATTTTTTTACACCCCCCCCCCCTCAAAATTTGATACTATACGATTCAAGTCGGCCGTTTTGTGCCTTTAAGGTTGTCTAACAAATCCGTTCTTGCGTTAAAAAAATCCCACATGGTATCTAGTTGGGCCGCCTGCTCGGCAATCTGATGGGACAAAACCCATGGTTGTTATGGCAAAAACGGTTTGAAAAATTAACAAAAACGCAATTTTGGCAGTTTGATCGCAAATTACGCCGCGTTTGGTATCGGTTTGAAGGTATTTTTAGATCCTAGGTCGAATGGAATGAGTATCAGACGTGTAAAACCAAAAGCCAATTGCCTACAGGCGCCTGGAATATTTAGTTTTCGTCGTTCAGTTGTAGTCAGGTCATGTTTTGTATGGTTTCTGGTATATTTCGATGCTGAATCTTATGGGATGGGTGTCGAAGCTGTCAGACTATGTCAAGCTGTTCAATAGAATAATAAACCACTGTGCAATAATTTGCAAGATTTTTTCCTTATAACCGCCGCTCAATTCCAAGACCTTCACACTAATTGATGGACTAGTCCAATTAAGTACCTACACGATGAGCGTTTGATAATGCTCATAAGATATTTAGAAGCTACTGCAGAAATAGCGGAATTCCCACCTCTGCCGTTTCAACAGCTAGAAAAGTTGGTACTAGATTATTTCAAAATGGTGAACACTACCCTTCTCAAAAAATCACGTAGACCTCATGCCTCTCTTGTGCTCTGATTCCTCAATTATGGTCATGGCGCAAAAAAAGGCAGCACAATCAATTCCGGAACCTTAAACTCCATCAATTTTCACGTAGAACGTTGTTATTAACAAAAAGAAAAACAGATTTTATTAGTTGCTAGAGTCGAGAACATCGCTGAATGCTTGTGGGGCCAAGGTTATTTACAAGGTAATTCGACTGGGTACCAACACTAACGTTAAACTGATAATGCTATGTACCCTCGCAATATTAGTGACTTCCCGAACTCATCTCGGCCTGTAGCAGCTTCTTCCTTACATCAACTCTGTTCGTTTGTGTCACCAACAAGCATCGCTTTGTACTCTATTATTACAATGTGTACGGCACTTAAGCACTGTTCAGTCGTGAGCCTTGTTACGAACGTAGTATGATACCTGCAGTGTAAACTGTGCCTTGACGAACCAAACTTCTTGATTTAATGAATGCTTGTCCGCTGGATTTGTGCTGACTAGGCGCCAATCTTTCTGCACAACTATGTTCGAACATTGTTCTCTCTCTGTGAACAGTTGGACACAGCTTTGAGCTCAATTAACTACTTTGCTTTGAGGAAAATAATATTTTTGAGACGCTTCCTGCCAATCATTGCGTCATTTCACACGTTTCTACATCCAATAGATCAATGTTTCTCTTCACATGACATTCGAACAGAGGAAAACTTCCTCAGCAAAATACCAGCAACTTCGTTTCATCCCCAAAACCTTTCTCAGACACAGGAAGAACAAGATCTAGCAACTTTTTCAAAATGCTTTTGTTTTCTCACACAAAACTGTCTCAGAACGACCTCTCAAAAACCACTCAGGAGCAAATCTCACAATTTCGACAAGATCTTGGTCTGATCCTTACTGTTGCCTTATCTGTGACAATCATGGGATAAAAAAGTAGCCACATTTCTTCAAATCCAGCCTGGATACTCGGAAGGTTTACGCGAAGACACAATCCACGCAGTGCTTGCACTGCTTTGATTTGAACGTTGCCACTCAAAATGTGCTGACTGACTCCTATTAAAGGCAACTGGTTGATCGCGGTCTCGTGGTTAAGACAGACGATTCATGATTCTCGACGTAAGTTGAGGATTGTGGATCGAATCTCCGGCGCGATTGTCGTAATTTTTGCCTTAGTCAGCAGCTCTTCAAAGCATCTCCAAACTTCCTCAGTACAAACATGCACGTACGAATATTGTATATGCAATCCCAGTGTTGAGAAAATCATCTTAACCCGAGAATTGGGTCAATTCTTAAAGCCTTGAATGTTACTGCTGTCCAAAGCGAACACATCCAATCCAAGAAAGAGGTTCCTTAATATCATCGACATTAATTGTCTAACCATCAGAAATACCTAAGTGTATTTTCAAAGCACCGAGGTCCAAAATTGTATCAGTTATGATTGGACCACCACGTCAATTTTACTGAAGGTCCCTGTAACATTTAAGCGGGGGTTTATAAGGAAGAAACTGTGCTAAAATATCTACCTTCGAAACGTTCGGTAATTTATTATGCCGCTCTTGCCATTTTCCCACAACTGAGAATTTTGGAGAAAAAAAATTTGATGTTTTGACCAGTATGACAACTATAGTTTTATTTTGGCATCCTAAGGTAACCTGCTGGCTAGATATTAAGTTTGAGCCGATTTGGTTCCGCCGTTCTCTCAAACGAATTCACAGACACATGCACCCAGACCATGTTCCTAAATAGCGTTTTTCGGACTCAGTAGAGTCTGAAACTTGAAGATTTGAAGTGAACTCAAAACAGTTGTTACAGCCAACTAAGAAAAGTATAAATTTTCTTTATACTTTGTAACGAGTTTAGTCCGCCCAACCGTTTTCCCTCAAATCTATTTCAGGTGCATCGAAATTTGGTGAGTGGATTTTCGACTCGGTGGAGTTTAAAACGTATTCGAAGAAATTCAATTTTTCGCACAATTACAATAATTTCCTTACTCATTAGACAGCGAAAAGTGAAAATTGAGGCAATTCGTTTCATGCAACAAAAGGAATTAAAAGAATGTTGCCTGTTTCTACTAATTCAAATTACAACACCTTTCACTGGTGATTGATTATTGCCAATGATGTCCCAATCGAATATTTAATTTTTTAAGTCAAATTAGTGTTTTGTTTCTTTCTAGTATTTAACGGAGTTTCATTAAATAGCAACGATCGACGGGAATGGTCTGGATCAATTCATGTTAGCTATCATAACTGTATCTTCGTCTATAAGCACTTTCTTGTACTGCGTAATCGTTTTCAATGTATTTGGATCGAGCTCACATTCTGAGACACTACCCAGTAGTTATTTTGCAGCGCCGTTGCTCCAACTTAAATGACACGGGTTTGATATTTCTGTAATAACTTCATTCAAGCAATGTATAGAGAGTTGTGTGTATGAAACATTTCTGATAGCGTTCATTTGAATTGAGGCTACGTACTAGAACGTCTGCTAGGGGATGTGCGTGTTGAAGGGACAACTGTTGTAACAGATGCACTGACAATTGTCAGTTTTCTTCTCTTGAAGACGCACTGCTAAATTCATTCGTATCATTCGTGAGTGGTGTTTGAAGGAGGTGTCTTAAGGTAAGTGGTTATTCAGCTTGATGTCCAGAGAGCGCACAAAATACTTACAGATGCCTTGCGTACACTAATAAACTATAGTTACTGAAAGGATTTCAAACGACAAACTATTTAGAAAACAACGCGCTCAGTGATTCAGATTCCTATTCAAAAGACCGATGAAAACCAAGTAACCTTCACCTCTGTCTAAAAAATTAAGCAGCAAGACAGCAATCTGGTTTTCATGAAGGCGAGGTTCGTTGAAAGGTGGGAGGCACCACCTCTCGACGGCGTATAAAAGACGAGATCAGACGTTGGAACTGTACATTCCATCATGGCTTACAAGGTGAGTCTTACTCAGGCCCTGGCGTTCTGCCTGGAAAAATCAAAACATAGTACCGTGTAGAAAAAGTAGTATTCTCGAGGCTGTTTTCATTTAAACGTGCATTAGTATACACTCACGTACTAGGGGAAACATTATTTGAATAATATGGAGTAAGGTTTTAGCTTACCTTCTATGCATACACAACTTATGATGCAATCTGAATAACCTTTACTCATTCAATTTCATTTTGTTCAATCGAATTTGAAAAACCAACGTACATTTTAACAACCCGATTGATTCGGAACCGCATGCAGGAGCAACGTTTAGAAGTTGATCATCGGAAAGTAGATTGTGGTATGGTTAACTAATCGGTTAAGTGTCGAAGTTCAGGCAAATGTGAATCAGGTGGCTTTATATGCTTAAAGTAAATGCCCATTCTATGACTAAACCATAATCAGGTTTCTGTCAGGTTCTGTCAGGTTCTGTTAGATTCTCCATTAAAGTATGAGGGAAAAACGAATAAAACACAGGTGTTAGATGTTTAAGCTGCATGTAAATTCACAGACATTTTGAAGTCATTATTCTGATATTTTCAGTTTGTCGTTCTCGCCGCCCTCGTTGCAGTGGCTAAGGCCGGTGTCATCGGAGCCCCCGCTGTTGTGGCACCTGGTGCACCCCTTTCCTATGCCGCTCATGCTGCTCCTCTTGCCTACGCCGCCCCAGCCGTAGCTAGGGTTGCTTCTCCCCTTGCCTACGCCGCACCAGCCTATGCTAAGGTTGCTGCTCCCCTCGCCTACGCCGCTGCCCCTGCTCTTGCCAAGACTGTTGCCGTTGACGAATACGATCCTCATCCTCAGTACAGCTACGCTTACGACATCCAAGATGCCCTCACTGGTGACTCCAAGAGCCAACACGAAAGCCGTGACGGTGATGTCGTCCAAGGTACCTACTCCCTTGTTGAGCCTGATGGTTCAGTCAGGACTGTTGACTACACCGCTGACCCCGTCAATGGATTCAACGCTGTCGTCCACAAATCTGGTGCTGCCGTCGTGAAAGCCGCCCCAGTTGTTGCTAAAGTCGCTGCTCCCCTCGCCTACGCTGCCCGCCCTGCTCCCCTTGCCTATGCTGCCCCAGCTGCATATGCCGCCCCCACTCTCATCCACCACTAAGACTGTTCCCCCTGAATCATCAGTGTAAATATAATTTATAAATCAAAAAATCAGAAACTCTAAACCCTGTTTTCATCTTCATTCACAACCCTCGAGTATTTCCTTTGATCAGAATTATTTGCGGGTAAGTAGACAACAAGCATAGCAATTAATGGTTCAATTATAATAATTACCCTGTTTTGTCTCAGAGGTCATCAGCTCAAGTACAGCTGCTTCAATGGTTTCATAAACGTTTATCACCAGTGGAGAGCACTGAAGTTCATAATAAAATCCCGATTGGTGATCCATTATTAACATCACTTTTTTCACACATTTATCAAGACTAACTAAAAAAAGTGATATGCTTGGGAATTGCCATTTTAAGATTTTTTAATTCATTGCCGTTCACGCGCAAAACAAGATAAAGTATTAACTGTGAAAGGCATTAAAAATTGAGGCCACTCAGACAGCAATTCACCCTTTAAAGGACCGTTAAAAGTAGAGTAATAAAATTCAAAGTGACCAACTGTTTCAGTTAAATTGAACTGAACCCATTATTTATTGTATGAACTGACAAAAATCACGACTTCCTCATTTTACCACTTCACTCCCTTACAATCGAGGTGGCTTAACAGTGCCGTCACCAAAGAAGCAAGCAAAGCATATCGACGCGTCGGTCAAGTCCAATGCCGAAGGCAAGCGCCAACTTATCCCTTTCTTTTTCAAGATGCAGATATCCATAGTAAATCTATAGTCAAACGGAGAATGAACGGTAGTCTATTTCCTCTTAACTTTTTCATTACTATGTTAAGTCATCATCAGTAACAAGAACGCAACGTTACCGTTGAAATCAATCCAACTCAAATTTAGTAGAAATAGACAATCGTTCTTTCTCCGTTTTATTATTGAAATGGCTTTCTACAACATCGTCGCGAGTGGTTTAATTCGTATAGGTCTACAGATTCATGAAGGGGTGGCCAACTAACATCGCAAAGTGTACCACTATTTTCTCAGGAAAAAGAAACACTATTGAAATTATTGAGGAAAGATAATATCAGTAAAATACGAACTCCTATCACTTTTCTGCATGCTGAGCATTTATTTCATTAGTGATAAACTTTCGAATATCATAGTCGTCCGCGGCAAACATCTATTCTCATATAAATCTTCATACGCCGTCCCCTTACGTGGACTACTGGAATAACCCGTCAATTGATCTGATGCTCCACTGTAGGAACCTTCCTTATCGTCATGAAAAAATTAAGAACACACAGTCATTGGCAACGGGCTTGAACTGATCGGTTGGAAAGAACTGCAATCTTTAATAGAATGAGCTACTCACTACAACACGTGTATATCGAAAGACTCCCGATGTAGTGCCAAGAAATGTGCTCGGACTAGGGTAAAAGCACTAATGTTGACACTTCAATTTTAAAACGTAAAAATAAGCTATTGGGCCGCTGAAGGTACTTGAAATTGGCGTCATTCTGTAGATAACAATGTAGTTATTGAGGGCTGCCGGTTATAAGGCTAGTTATAATATCCGATATAGCTCTGCTGGCTGAAATTGAAGCCGTTGTCAGGTATTCCAGTTACTCCGTCGACGCCATCCTTGTGCCGCAGGTGAGTGAGGTAAGTCAACAAATTTAGACTTTTGAAGTTAAATTTTCAGTGTAAAATTACCATCTCACATGGCTCTTTGAATAACATAAGGAAGAATGCTTAAGCATTGAAACCCCAAATAAAATAATAGGAATTTAATAGGAAAACGTGGTTAAATTAGGTGTCAACATTAGGGGAAACTGTTGATTTGGTTCTTAAGGTGATATTTGGATTTGAATAATTTTGTTGTATATCACGAGGTTTGAAGTTTTTGATTTAACGTAGTGGAACCTAGAGTTGACACCGTTTGATTCCATGATGACATTTGGTTCGTAATGTTGACATCGCCTTTTTCTTCTACTCGCAAAGAAACCTTTATTTTATCAAATACATTGTTGTTGTAGGAACAAAAACCTATTTGTTGTAACTTTTCAATAGTATTAGATATTTAATTTAATTTAATTTTAAATTGTCAAGAATTCCAAATTACATTAGAATTCTTACACTGTGTCATATTTTTTAAATAGATTGACTACAACCATGCCTCCTAATAAATATAGAATCTGGAAGTATACAACTCAACAAATGGCAGATGCTGTAAAAGACGTACAGCTCGGCACACCAGTTTCCACAGCTGCAAAGCGTCATGGCGTTCCTCGTATCAGTCTGCTGTACAAGGTAAGAGGGAAAACTCCTCTTGAAAGAAGAGTCGGGCGTTTCTCAGGGCTGTCAGAAAATGAAGAACAGATTTTGGCTCACTGGATCAAAACAACATCAATGACTGGTTTTCCCGTCACAGCGACCCAGGTGTGTGATAGTGTAAAAGAATTAGTTCAGACGTTGGGGGATACAAATACCTTCAAAAACGGGTGGCCTGGCAAAAAGTGGTTGGCTGGATTTCTAAAACCTCATTGTATGAATTTTGGAAAGAAGAGCAAAGTAACATACAAATACATAGCAAACATCACAACAACAACGAGGAATGTTTGCGAACTGAATATGCCAACAATGACACAAATACTGGTACATCTCATGTAAGCTCTGAAGCTCCTGAGAATGGTCATTCACATGCTCACAGTACACTGCCAAGTCCTTTCAAGAACTGTTTACTGTGGCCGGAGAAGAAACACTGTTCCCAACAGTCGAAAAGACGGCCGTAACCGTAACTCGAGAAAGGGAAGAGGAATTGTCAAATGAAGCGGAGCCAGTGGAGGAATCATTGAAAGAAGATGAGCCCATATCCTTACCAGGAGAGACCAGCAAACAAAGTGGACCTTCAAACGGTGAAGTCGACCAGGCAAAACACAGTGCTGTGTTGCTGAGAAAACCACCACTGTGGAAGAAGTAGAACGTTGTGCCAAGTCAAGGAAGAAGTATGTATAACACTTTTGTATAACGCAGAATTGAATGATTTTTCTTCCTAATAGTGTCAACAATAGGTGCTTTTACCCTATATGTTAGAACTAACTGCGGGGTGTTGTTAACACAAGATTCAACATTTCCGGCATACACCGACATGGTTTTCTGAATGTTTCGCCAATTTCGGTCCGACACCGATGGAATTAAAGAAGTGAGGTCGCAGTAATGAATATATGTGCTCAATTAACTGGCTAAATTTCGGTAGTTTCAGAAACAACAACGCATATTTACGTACACGAAAATAGGTAGATACCCTATTGAACATGTATTATTCCAAAGAGAAAGCCCATTTGTGACGCATCACACCATTTTCCTTAGGTGTATGTAATTCAATTGTTTTCCATGGCTTTCGCTTCCAATTCAAATCATTTTCACTGTTCATTTGAACTTCGTTAAAAATAACTTCACGTTAGTAGAAAATGATAGCGCTTATAATTCTGGATATTATTGTGGTTTTAGTACTTGTTCCACGACTATTATTGATCATTCGCTACATAGAGAATGATTGGGACTACAAACGCAAGTTTTTGAAAACGATTATAATCACTATACCAGAATCATGGGGTAAAAGCTGTGAGAAATGGCAGCAAATGTACTTTGGAATTCTGGAATTTCTGGAGTAGCTCCTATATATCTTATGAGCGTTATCAAACTTGGCTTACTTGATTGGACAACCATTCATCTTTTCGGAAGATCTTAGTAACATTCTAACTATATGGAAAAAACTGCGCTACAATCAATTTTCGTCGAAAGGTTTGGTAATTTATTGTGCTGCTCCCATCATTTTCCTACGAATGAGAATTTCATGGTACTGTCACGTCTTCTGAACAATAAAACGCGTTGTCGCGATAGTCCATACAACAAAATATAACAGAAATCATCATAGCCGTTTTTGAGAAAAAAATATTAGTGTTTGATCACTATGATAACTATAATCAATTTTTGTACAGTGTGCCAATGATAACTAAAAGGGTAACTTTACTTTTCTAAAGACCCAAAAAAAAAATTAAACCAAACAAAAAAATCTTGGAAGGAAATTTAAAAGAAATTATGAAACTCGAAATTAGGTAAAATGTAATTATGAAGTAAAGAAGTTGTGTTGGGGGGGGGGGAGGACAAAATCAAATATCTTCTCAGGGTATAATGGCACAAACAATAATTACAATAAATATCAAAATGAACTGAATCAAAATAAACAAATAAATCAGAAAGGAAAACTTGATGTTCCAGCAAGTGGCGGCGATGTCGACATGGTAGGTATGGAGATCAACGATGAGAGCAGTCGATGGAGAAGTATGCGAGATTTGAGGAATGATCCTTCGAAAAGAGGAGGAAAAATATGGGACTTCGAAATGTGGGGATCGGGAACCCAAAACGCAAATAACCTCCTACGAACGTTCCTTCGTCTCAGGTTATATTGGTTGGCGGGAAAACGAGACTCTGGGACACGGACGACTGATGAGGTGGAGCTGCATGCGGCGGCGTTTGAACGATAGCTTCTCATACGAGACTGCGTAAAACTTCTACGTTACAACAGAGTTTGCCCATACCCTTATTTTGGCGTTCCATCGTAACTTGCGGGCTAGATATCAAGTTCGAGCTGATTTTGTCAAGCCGTTTTTGCTCAATCGCGTTCACATACACAAGGAGGCTTCTTTTTTTTTCAAAGCTCATCGTAAATGGGACATTGAACGGTGGCACCCAAAAAAGGAAACTAATTAGTAGGTGCTCGGACTATCCTACGCCGGCTCTAGGGATAGAAGGAGTTTGAGGAGGAAGGAATAAAGAATGAAAGGACGTTCCACGATAGAACGACCGCCAGTGGTGATACCTCGTAGAACTTCTGCTGACACGCCCAGCCGACGTATCCCCTCAGCACTTTTCTTGCACCACATGCGGCGCCAGGACACGGCCAAAGCTGCTATCCTGTTGTTACCTGCCTCCATTCCTCAAACATCTAACATCGCCATACGAAGATCAGCCCTATCATAGTTGCGCCTTTTGCGTCGCCAAGCTAGCCCAAGAACCCGCCTGCCAGATACTGCAAATTTGCAAAATCACTGGAGACTGGTAGGGACTAATAGCTACTATGTCAGACACGTTAAAGTAGTTATCACAGGCACGACAGCGAGCATTCACAACGTTACGATTCAGCCCACTTGGTCACCTCATCGCCGTAGGTAATGACGCCACTCAACCACCTTGAGTCGAGATGCTAGTACTTTTTGGAACTGCGTCCCCATCATCACTTTTCCTCGTTACAAAGCTAGTTCGGGTATGTGACAATCCAGCTGAAGGTTTTCTCATGTAGAGAAGTAGGTTGAAAACCAGCTACTTAACAACAACTTAACTTAGGGCGTCTTAGGGGCTTTATTCCATCTGCAGGGAGAAATACTATCCGGTCCAACAGGAGTAGAGGTGCATACACGGCACTTATGTTCCACTTCCTCGTGGATCAGGGAATACATAACGCTGGCTAAAGATTCCCTAGTGGGAGAGGGGGACACCCACACTCATGAAAGATGTGTCTAGGATCACTCTTAAAAAGCTCTTCAAACACCACAAACTCCTGAACAGTAAGCTCAATTTTCCCATGCCATGCACCCTCTAGCGCTTCTGCCTTGACTCACCCTAGGTACCTACTCCACAACCTCTGGACACGCTAGTACTATACCAGCTTCATTGTTTTAGCCTTTGCACACGCATACACACACACACACACACACACACACACACCTCAGACCATTTTCTCAAGAGGCACGAGTAGTGTTTTTCGAACTCAATACACCTTAAGGTTGCCTTTGAAGGGAACTCAAATTTTTTTTTCAGCCGATTACACAACGTTCCTTTCTACTTCGCAGAGCCAAGGAAAGGAAAAACAACTCATTTTACCAATTTACGAGTTCGAAACTGTGGAGAGAGACTGTAATAAAAAAAACAATAAACTATACTATCATATTCTTGCGAAGCTGTTCGGAGTTCAGACGATCTCATTTGGATATACGAGAAGGTGCGATATGAAGTACGTCTGTAGGATTGACCAGGCTGGTGGTTTTGTGGCTCCAAATCGACCGGATACACATATGTTTCATGTGGTTTAAATAATCATAATAAATAAATCACCTTGTCAAATAATGCAAAACATGTCGACGAGTGTATAACTGTACCTGACACAGATTATCGTCATAACCACCTACTGACCAAACGTAGATGACCGTTATCGTTCGAAAATTTTATAAGCGAGTAGCCGTCTGGTTTTATGAGGGTTAAAAGTGTAGAGTGGCGGGAAACGCCCAGTCTTGGAAGTATAAAAGGGGAGAACAGAAGCTAGCGAGTACATTCAATCGTCAGCCATGGCTTACAAGGTGAGTTCCTCTTGAATACGGTGAGCAATCAAGAATACGCAATCACAAGTGGTTCTTCCACCCCTGCCCCACGCCATTGCTTCCGCGAATGAATACTTTTTTCGTAAATTCTCAACACTGTAAGTGCACGCGAAACTCGAAAGGTGGTCCAGTGGCGAGATGAACTTCATAATATATATTAACGCATTTGCCCAGCGTTTGAACAATTTAGAAAGATACAAAAATCTTATATGACTTGAAAACAATCACTCTCTCTTAAATCAACAGAATTTACAAGTAACTACTAACCTTCAGATTGAAACGCTTTTAAACGTATGAGCTTTTGAATGTTTTAGAATTAGTGTTTCTAATCAAGAAAAAAGTATCACGTATAACAATTACTCGTACCAGTTTTAGAGCTTGTCCAATGCCAATAGTACTTTTGTAAACATCAATAGTAGAATAGTACAGGGATGCACACTCTATGATTTCAATAAGAAAGCTTGCTCCTAGGATTAATGTAATGCAACCTAACAAACCTTCTTTGGGAAAATACTTTATTTAAAAAAATAACTAAAAAATACTTTAATTTAATAATACTTTTTTTTTACTTTTAAACACTTTTTATTTGAAGTGCAATGACTAATTCTGACTGAATTTACAGTGTGTTGTGCTCGCTGCCCTCGTTGCTGTGGCTAAGGCCGGACTCATTGGAGCTCCTGCTGTTGTGGCACCTGGAGCTCCCCTTTCCTATGCTGCTCACACAGCTCCACTTGCCTACGCCGCCCCAGCTGTAGCTAGGGTTGCTTCTCCCCTCGCTTATGCTGCCCCAGCCTATGCTAAGGTTGCTGCTCCCCTCGCCTACGCCGCTGCCCCTGCTCTTGCTAAGACTGTTGCCGTTGACGAATACGATCCTCATCCTCAGTACAGCTACGCTTATGACATCCAAGATGCCCTCACTGGTGACTCCAAGAGCCAACACGAAAGCCGAGACGGTGATGTCGTCCAAGGTTCCTACTCCCTTGTTGAACCTGATGGTTCAGTCAGGACTGTTGACTACACCGCTGACCCCGTCAACGGATTCAACGCTGTCGTCCACAAATCTGGTGCTGCTGTCGTGAAAGCCGCCCCTGTTGTCGCTAAAGTCGCTGCTCCCCTCGCCTACGCTGCCCCTGCCATAACTAAGGTCGCTGCTCCCCTTGCCTATGCTGCCCACCCTGCTCCCCTTGCCTATGCTACCCCAGCCATTGCTAAGGTTGCCACTCCCCTTGCCTATGCTGCTCCTGCTGCTTATGCTTCCCACACCCTCATCCACTAAAGCAGTTCCTACTGAAGTCATTTTGTAAAAATAATATATTTATAAACTGAAAAAGTGATCTCAGACTTAACTTCATACACCTTCGATTCTTGTATTCTAGTTGTGGGCATGATCAACCTGTGACATAACATATTACATGATTGTATGAGTTCTTTTTGGGCGATTGGGTGTCTAACTGAAAATTTGAAGACTAAATGAGCAACCAGAGCCAGCCAGTGTACTGTTCAAGTCGTCTATCGTCCAATAAGTCGGAAACAGAACTGAAGTGTTCATAGTTTATGGCTGTACGTGGTCGTCTCTTTCAACACTATGGCACGGTTGATAATGCTTTCCAACTCACTTGTAGCTTAAACGTAACTGAAAGACTAAATGTACACAGCAATCTAGGTTTCACAGAATTACTAGCCTGAAGGTCACAGCCAGTATTAGTATGGTGCACAACGGCCAATTAATAGTAAAAACACGTCCTCCAAATTTCTGTTTTTGATTTGGCTACAATTAATTTTAAGAGGTGACTGGTTCACGGTTCGGATAAAGTAACGTGATACATAAGGGCTAAACAAATAAATGTGGATGCACACAGTTCACGGATTAAGCGTTATATAGAACTAAATAGTTCGTTACTATATTTAACACGGTCGTTGCTCGAAAATTGAGATGTTCCTAAAAGGACATTAAATTAACGTTCGAGGAAATGTCGGTGAATAGAAGCGTTGAACAGAATTAGTATGTCTACGTTTTTATGGTCAGCTGTCTACGCTAGTGAAATATAGTATTACGGTGACATTGGGCTCCACCTATTATGTGTGCCTCCGATAATTTCCTGCCAACCTAGACTAAACAACGATGTTTACAGCTTATAACTTCTTGATGGAATGTGAGGGGTTTCGTTTTCGAGAAAACGTAATGTTAAGGTTAAGTTTAATTTTGTATCACCTCACCGTCCTAAATGTGTTACAGGAGGATTAATATAGAAAGCAGTATCGCACTAAGAGAGTTGGCGAGTTAGTACGATATCAAGTCGAATGCAATTGGAACAGAGTTTTATTCTCAATTACATTCGGGGAAGTTTTACCACCACAGACTGAGTGGGAGCGAACACGACCTCTCACTGTCTCTGACGTACACATCTTGGGATGTGTGGATCGTACGTCTTCGTCCAACGCAGCTGCGACATCCATGGTTCAGAGAATCGGTTGCCAGTATTGGCGAAAGACGATACTCTCAGTAAGGGGTGTCGGAGTTTCCCTCCTCCTCAGAGGACACTTGACCTAAGGTGTTCCAGAAGGGGCAGTGCAGAGCGAAGATGGTGCGTCTACCTTGCAGTGGTTAGTTGCACTTTTGGGAACAAGTGCGGCGTCCTGGCTCATGGGGTGTAGCAAGGTGTGATGCCTGTGTTGACAGCATTCACACGTGTACGTTGAGTGGCAGCTCTTGAGCGTGTGTGAGGCTGCTAGACTATTCGTACACAGATTGTGCACATCCACGTAGGTTCTTCGAGCCTCCTGGCTGGAGTTGGAGAAACGTGGGCACTTTTTTACCCCATGATGTTTGCCGCAGATAGGGCAGGGATGTGGCTCTGGCGATGGAGTTTTGTCTTCACCAGGCCATTTTGAAGGCGCGTCGTTTCCCCGGACTCGTTGTTTGAGAGGTCGTTCGGGGACAGACACGCGGGAAGATGTCGATGTTGATGCATGATGGGGAATTGAGTCGTTGGACGTACGGTCCGTAGGTTTCCGCTGACCATTAGGTTTATCCTGCTGCGATGCTAGATAAGCATTGACCTTCTCTATGTAGATGTGTGCGAGATGCTGGTAGACCAGAAGCTCCTTGATATCTGTTCTGCCTTTCTCCAAGCAGCCGTCGTCGATTGAACACAAAGCTGTGTTCAACTTTTCATCAAGAACGGACAACGTTCGACGGGCGAGAGAGTAGGTCACAGCAGTAGTGCAGAAAAGTTGAAGATGGGGGATCAAAAATTCACCTCGCATTAGAAGAACCTTCAAGTTTTTCTGCGTGAACGCAGGCATCTCGAACTAATGTAGGGGAAGTTTGACCACTAGTTGGGCGCCAATGTTAGGGGGGGGGGGGATTAATATAGGAAGCGGTATCGCACTAAGATGGATGGTGAGTTAGTACGATATCAAGCCGAATGCAATTGGAACAGAGTTTTATCCTCAATTGCATTCGGGGAAGTTTCACCACCACAGACAGGGAACTGAGTGGGAGCGAACGCAAGCACGGATGACACAGCGACGAGGGAACCGGCTCGATTACAACTGATATGCATTTGAGGTGCCCAGTCAGCATAAATGCCCCGGACGAGACTCTGCTGAATCGAAGGGTTTGGTTCGTCCCGTTACAAATGTAATAAATGATCAGTTACGTGGTGTGAACCTGTCGATGACATCCATCATAATGGAAAACCCAACTGAAAGAAATATTTCATAACAACAGCAATTCCCTGTATAGCCTCACAACACCAGTAAATAAGAATAGAAAAAAAAAGACAGAAATGTTCCATATCCAATGGGGTAATGGGCCAGGCTTTTTAGCACCCTACAGGTTCATTGGCAACGAGACTATTCATTTCACTGTGTGTAGCCTGTTACGTGAGTGCCTCACTGTATGGTTGTCGATGGTGCAGTGGTGAGTACGGAAGCGAGACTCACTCAGATGGATGGCCCACTATTGATGGATGAGAAAGACTGCGCAGCTAATAGGGGGATGCTCCCCCATCTCCAGCGTTCAGTGCCTGTTTGCCCACGTCTGGGACAAGATGGTCAGGTGCAGGATGGAGGAGTTAGTGGTCAGAAGGAACCCTGCGCAATAACCAGGCGATTCCGCACTAATGGCAATATGCTATGATGGTGTTAGGCTATTGCCAGCATCCCACTGGCCCTACCACTAGGTGTTAACCTATTCTTGGGCTGTCTTAAGCTACTAAGTGGTGAACTGCTCATGCAACAACTCTAGTATCAGGAACTCCCTCGTTCAAGTGCACTGTCTGCTCCTTGACCACCTCTAAGCCCAGAAGAAAAGGTAAGAATGAACTAGCTGCTATGTGAGGAATGGAAAAGATTTCACTGCGTGTTTTTATAAATCGAATACATTGAGGAATGAGGATTTTATAAAAATACGCGCATTCAGTTTAGCTCCATGGGTGGGGTGGGCATGAAGACTTGTGGTACATTGTGAAATTGTAATTATACATGTATTATACCATGCTAAACTGTTTAATTAATTAGTAATTAAAATTGTATAGTATGAAGTATTAAAAGGCCCTACAACTATTCGTCCGATCGATGATGACTACATTTTTAGTGGAATCCCCTCCCAACTTATAGGAGGGGATGTGGAGAAGCTCACAACGTGTTCAGAGAGGGAAATTCACGCCTTCAGTTTAGATATACCTATGTTAGAAGAGTAACTCACTGTACGCTATACAGTTTGATCCCTTCCTAATGTATTTTAAGATGAAATTATGTAACTAACGTAGGTTCGTAAGACACGATGTTCTCCCGCACTT
Source organism: Pachypeltis micranthus (assembly GCA_020466155.1). Classification (NCBI taxonomy): domain Eukaryota; kingdom Metazoa; phylum Arthropoda; class Insecta; order Hemiptera; family Miridae; genus Pachypeltis; species Pachypeltis micranthus. Next base: position 35,235,005 of record CM035772.1, on the reverse strand, counting down.
TCACCTCTACCTAGGAACTTAAACCAATTCCTGAATTGCTATTCTACGAAAATATTTTATGAAAACGAACCTGATAGTACGGCACAGCGTATCATCAATGTAATCGCAGTTGCCAGCGCACAATATTCAAGAAGTGTGTGTTAGTGTTTGAGGAAGCACGTACATAATTCCGTTGTCCTAAACTGGATAAATTGTAATGAGCTGAGCCTTCAATTTAGGCCAATCTCGATTGGTTATTTTCAACAAATCAGACGTAATCCTCCGGGATTCTTACATTCTACACGGACTCATTTGAAGAAACATTTGTTCCCCTGCAATCTACGATACACACAACTCCTTTTCCCGCTATCCGCGTAAATTCCATGTTCGAATTAATATAAACGGGCACCGTATCTTCGTTCATCTAGTGTTTATGAAGACTTTTATGGAAAACCACATTTAGATGTCTAAATGGTAGATAGTTACACCTAAATTGAGAGAATTAATTGCAAAAACTCGATAATTTAATGTTCAGCAAACCACCGATCCATCTTGGTATATCGAAGTGTGACTAAACGACACTCCGTCAACGTGATCGAATTAAGTCATGCACTTACTGTGGAAATTTTTAAAACGTTATTTTTAACGTGCATCTTTACTGTTCAGAATCGAAGTCATATTTCGTACTAGTCTGCAATACAGCGAGACATCTTCACATTCAGCGGTAGCGAAGCTTCGAAAACCGCTAGAGGACGAAAACAAATCACCTCAGACAATGAGTGGTAAATTGACCAGCATTAGTTCGTCAATAAGGAGGAAAAGTCATTTCAACTTTAATTGAATATATCTGTAGGTAACGCTCAAAGAACTTGATCTTATCGTTCAACGTTGCTACATTTGAGAGGTACGTCCGCTGCGAGTAACACAGGTCTGTTTCCTTATCAAAATTACTGTTCTTGAACCCTCGGAGAGAGTTATATCAGTCTACTTTCAAAGAGGTTGCGGTTTCGCTCGCATGCAAGATGCATACCAGTAACATACGCTAATAACACAGTAACATTCTTTTCTCTGTTGAATAGAATCAAAGTAAATACATACAATTTCGTTATGCTTTTCGAGTTTACAGCCTAAGTAATGACGCAAAAATGGGAACACTGTGGTTCTTATCTCCGTTCGAAAGGCTGTCGGAGAAACATTTATGGAGACCTATGCATAGGTATTGGATTCTTGAAGACACACTGCGAGTTTGCTGTTAATAGTTATTTTTCCACCAATACCTCTTTTGGCTTCATAGGCCTATAACTTGGTTCACCGGTAGTGCAGAGCGAGATTTACGGAAAAGAAAAGTTATATATTTGAAATTTTGGTCGCAGTCGTTTGGGCCAGTTTTGATAAAAATAAGAAATCACCCAGTTTCTGAGATTTTCGTTGCTCTACCACCGATCTAAACTACTGATGAACTACTCATTCTGTGCTTCAAAAGTAACGAACAAAAAAGAAAAGCCAAATTTTTGAGACATCTTTTTCACAAGAACCTTAATGAGGACATACTTTCGATTTCGTAGTTCAGGTCAATTCAATTTGATATGCGAAAACGTGCGGAACGAGTTTGACCATTCAGATTGTCGTGGGTGCAGGAAGGCCGCCTGCTTGCCCCAAATACGCAAACAAAGCACTGAGTCGCAAAATCAATCTGCGAAAGAGATATTTCAAGTGATCCTAACCGAGTATTTTACTCTAGCACAATTTTCTAATTAACTACAAATTTGGCAATTCTTTATGGTATGCATTTTTATTGAAAACGCGATCTGATCAAATGTAGATGACCTTGATCGTTGAAAATATTAAGTCGGCACTCTGGAGCTGGTTTTTGAGGGTTGAGGGTGTAGAGTGGCGGGAAACGCCCCGTCGAGGACGTATAAAAGAAGCGGACAGAAGCTCAGCGAGTACATTTCATCGTCAGCCATGGCTTACAAGGTGAGGTCCTCTCGAGAAAGATGAGTAAACCAAGAATACGCTATCACTCGTGATCTCCTCTATTCACCCACAATTTTTTTAAAATTTAGGAGTAGTTGAGGGGTTTTCCGATTCGACCCCAACAATAATTTTTAAAAATGCACTCAATATGAACAATACATTATCTTTAGATTTCCCTCAAACACTAAGAATATAAAAGCAAACCATAGAAACAACCAACGTTCGTATAAACAAGTATTTTTACTGACATCGATGAAAATGTTAGTGTTGAATCCATCACATCAACAACTAGTCTTGTTCATTTATCAAATTAATTTGTATGTGCAAAAGTGTTCTGCAAGGAAGAGTAAACTTCCGCACCAACAAACTTACGAATTTTTGACAACTCAGCCTCATGGTACTCAACTTTCATATTATTAGTCAGTGGTTTTTCAAAACGCTCAAAAATGTGAGACCTTCTTCATGTAAATACAGTTTTGATGAAGAAGTCTAAATGTCTAACAAGCGAGAATAGTATTTACACAAACATGAGTCCCTTGGCACTACCTAACTAATAATCGAAATCGATTTATATTTAAATGAATCAGATTTTCATCATGTGTAACTGTGTAACTAAAGTAATGAAAAAATTCACCATAATAATATATTGGCTTTTGTGTTTTTGAATTTTAATTTACCAAATACAATCCCTAATTTTGAGTATGTTTTCAGTTTGTTGTGCTCGCCACCCTCGTTGCAGTGGCTAAGGCCGGTGTCATCGGAGCCCCCGCTGTTCTGGCACCTGGTGCACCCCTTTCCTATGCCGCTCATGCTGCTCCTCTTGCCTACGCCGCCCCAGCTGTAGCTAGGGTTGCTTCTCCCCTCGCTTACGCTGCCCCAGCCATCGCCAAGGTAGCCGCACCCCTCGCCTACGCTGCAGCCCCCGCTCTTGCCAAGACTGTTGCCGTTGACGAATACGATCCTCATCCTCAGTACAGCTACGCTTACGACATCCAAGATGCCCTCACTGGTGACTCCAAGAGCCAACACGAAAGCCGAGATGGTGATGTCGTCCAAGGTTCCTACTCCCTTGTTGAACCTGACGGTTCAGTCAGGACTGTTGACTACACCGCTGATCCCGTCAACGGATTCAACGCTGTTGTCCACAAATCCGGTGCTGCCGTCGTGAAAGCCGCCCCTGTTGTTGCTAAAGTCGCTGCTCCCCTCGCCTACGCTGCCCACCCAGCTCCCCTCGCCTATGCTGCCCCAGCCATCGCTAAGGTTGCCGCTCCCCTTGCCTATGCTGCCCACCCTGCTCCCCTTGCCTACGCTGCTCCAGCCATTGCTAAGGTCGCTTCTCCCCTTGCCTATGCTGCTCCTGCTGCTTATGCTTCCCACACCCTCATCCACTAAAGCAGTTCCTACTGAAGTCATTATGTAATATAAAATATTTAAAAACGAAAAATTCAAACCTCGCTTCATTTTTTCCTCATTTTACTCTGAATTTGATCAATGGTCAACGAATCGTATCATCTTATTTGAGAAGTGTGAGCACCAGTGGGCCACTGATATGAGTGGCCACAAATATAATGAAGGTTTCGCTCTTGAGGAATCATCTTTTACTCGTATGTTTTCGATTTGGCGATTTCCGATTCAGCTCGAGACAACTACTAAGAAAAATAATATATCGCCAAGTTCATAATCGCCCCTGTTTATAACTCACAGCCGGCCCCTTAGTCTTGAACGCCTCAAGTACATTTCCCTTATGGACAATGAGAAGCAGACACGGTTGTTTCTTAGGTTGATATGATTAGTATTTTACACAATTTTCTTGTTGAAGTTAGAGCAATTAAGAAAAAGGTATCAAGCAGCAAATAGTCATAATATGGTGGGGCAACATGGTAAGGCAATTTATTGCGAAAATAATCCGGAGCGATGCACCACACGTTCCTCAGCCTCACATATACTAAACAATTTTCATGGCTTTAGATACTAACCCAATCAATTTTTTTATTAAGGAATCACTGCACGGGGCACTCATCAGATTGTCAACATGATTTTTTGTTTGGTAGCATTTTGTTAATTGTTTTGTAATAACCGGGAAAACCTGGAAAAGGTATTAAGTGAATGGGGGTGGTTTGAATTCCAAAACGTCTACAGAAGCTCCTAATTTTCTTATGAGCTTTATTAAGCTTTAGTCGTGCACGCACAAAGTAAATTGGACTGTCATTTTTAGAATGCTAGAATCATATGAGCTAGATTGATGAGGGAAAACTGCGTAAGTCGGTTTTCATCGAGATTTTCTTTAAATCGTTTTGCTCTCGTTATTTTTAAATTAATGAGAATGTTATGGTATTGTTGTTTTATTTAGAAGTGTCGATAAAAAACTTGATGGAAATAATTGCGGTCATTTTGGACAAAAAAATATTTGATTTACCACTATATATTCAGTTAGTCTTGGAGAAATTTCACTCATGCCCTTACTTCGACGGCCCAAGGCGATTTCAGAATAAATACAAGATTTGAATCGGTTTGGTTTAGCCATCTTCACTCAATCGCATTCTTAGACACATATACACACACACCATGATCTCTAAACCCTTCGAAATGTAACGATGCGAAGAAACGATTTAAAAATTGTTCTTGGATTATGTAACCTCTCTTGCTAATGCGTAGGGCAATAGTAAAAACGCTACAAATTATTACTCTCCTCTGGTTTATTATTCTCCTGCACAGCTCGACGTAGTTTCACACCTCTCAGACCCATGCCATTCAATTCAGCATAAAAATACCACTACGCCATACAAAACATGACCTGACTACAACGGGTCGACGAACATTGGCATATTTTAATTGGTACAACGCGATGAGTCGAGTTGACGGGTGATTGGAGTGAAATGGGAGGCAGCACAGGAAATGAGCGCAGGCCTGAAAGAAACGAAAATTGTTACTGTGTTGTCCCAGGAGTTCTTTCAGTTAGTAGACTTTGGCTCTCTATAACTACTGTGATTTCACTGTTTTCGATCTAGACGCAGTCACACACCTCTTAGACTCGTTCCATTCGTCCCAGCATTGAAAAATACCTAGAAAACCATACCAAACACGGCGTAATTGAGATAAAACTGCCAAAATTGCGTTTTTGTTCATTTTTTAAGCATTGTTTGTCCATAACAACCACGGGTTTTGTCCCATTTGTTTTCAAAGACCTGTTTTTCTGACCACGTTAAAGACAAAATTTGGCCCGGACGGCAAACGGACATTACAGATTTAGAATCCCGGTGCCTTGAAACATAATGAGTCAACTTTTGAGAGAGAGATGTAAAAATATTAAAACATTTCTGACCAAAAACAGTGGTGTATTATTCAGGCGACTGACGTGGATCGTGAGAATTCAAACAGAGGGTCAGGGTATAGTTATAATGATGACACAAACTTGTACATTTAGTCGTAATTAAACTTACCAAGTCTTAACACACAAATTTCACGTACCAGAACGTAAACCCCGATCCCAGTTCAATTCAATACTCAGATCATTCCAAGCCAAGTACATGGGTGCTTGCTCACGAAAGTCAGATGGAAGGCGCACGTGTAAGAGGAGAAATCAACACGTGGTTCAAAAAAATGTACAGGCTGTAGGGAAGAGGTTCCCTGCTCCCTGTCCATAATAAAATGTTACTTTTGTACCGCACGGGCCTACAGCTATCTTCCATGGGGTTGAACGAAAATGATGTAAAAAGCGCAGAACATGATTGGGAGCGCTGTCAAATGATCTCCAGCGTGACGTCAATCTTCAAAATGTAGATGAGCTGTGAAGAAAAGCTGTGGATCACGAATATCAACTCAACAATCACTCAAACATCGATGTATTGAATCTCCTGGATAACAGCAGAGACGAATAAAGAGAACCGGACCTCAGAAACTAATTACGACACGATAAATATCTGGTGCATGACAACACACGACTTTTCGCAACGTTCGTAAATTTGATGACCTGCGGTATATACGGGCCCTGTATCTTCGTTTGACACATTTCTACGGACAGTTTGTGCAAAACAAAATGTAGATACTAGTTAGTTGAGAGTACCCCACCAGTTTTATAGAAATCATTAGAGCCTTTTTTGAGAAAATTGGAAAAACGCTACATTAATGTGCGACAACTCTCATTTTCCAAGCTATTATGGCTTATATTTCTGTACAACAGATAGATACAAAAATAATTGTGGAGAACTGAATACGATTAGAAGTTTCTAGAAGACATTCCGTTCGGTTAGGTTTCCTACTATGGAAATGTTCAAGAAATATCTTCTTTTTACTTTCCGCTACCCGAAGGGAAGGAAAGTATAGAAATCGGCCCAAAAAAAAAATTTGGGTTTTCTTCAGATCTTTACGTTTCAGACCCTACTGAGTCTAAAAAACCTAATTTCGGAGCGAGGTCCGTGGGTGTGTGTGTGTGTGTGTGTCTGTAGTTCGATTTGCGGGAGAACGGCTGATCCGATTGACCTGGTTCTTTTTTGGTTTTGTTCGTTATTTTTTGTAGACACCAAAATAAGGTTATGGATGATTTCGGCCGATGGTAAGGGGGGGGGGTGGACAAAAATGTACCAAAAACTAGGGTTTTTCGCATTTTTCTCGAAAACGGCTCTAACGATTTTGATTAAACTTTCAAATTATCTTGTCCTAATCAATACCTAACTTTTCTTCTCCATACATATCTCCATGAAAATACGGTGAACGGAGATATAAGCCTATGAACCAAAAATAGATTTTTTACGCTTTTTGGCAAAACGGCTTCAGCGATTTTCACCAAACTCACAGGATGTTTTCAAATAGTTAATACATACATATTCTTCTCAATAAATGTTCCTCTGACAGTCCATTGAACAGAGATAAAAATCAAAATGTGTCAAAAATAACGTTTTTTCGAACATTTCCGTAAATTCCAGGCTAACTTCTTCACCAGATGTGATAAATTCTAATGGAGTGTCTTTTAGTTACCCATACTCACATTTCGTTTCCTATAATTGTTTCTGTATATATATATGTTGAACGGAGATATAAGCCAAGTTAACTCAGAAAAGGAGATTTGTCGAATATTATTTTATCGGTATTCCAATTTTCTCAAAAACGGCTCTAACGATTTCGATCAAACTTTCGGAGTACTCTCAACTAACTAGTCCCTACATTTTGTTCTCCATAAATGTTCCTGTAAAAATGCGTTGAACGAAGATATAGCGCCCGCCTATGTAGGTGGTGTTCGAACTTAAAGGGGTGGCGGAAAGTTGTGTGTTGCTACGCACCAGATATTTTAATTCAAACCCACCTTTATTTAATAATCCAATTAATTCGTCTATTAATATTTGGGCCGTTTCAATATCAGGTGCTCCTGAAACGATGTCGTCAATGAATATGTCCTTTAAAATTGCTTCTGCGGCTCTAGGATAACTTGCTCCTTCGTCAGCTACTAACTGTTTCAATACTCTCAAGGCCAAGCACGGTGCACATGACATGCCATAAGTGAGAGTAGCTAGTTCATATTTTTTCAAAGCTTCATGAGGTTCATTTCTCCAAAATATATGTTGAAAAGGTCTATGTTTTTGAGCTACAAGAATTTGTCGGTACATTTTGACTATGTCCGCCACGATAACTACTGGATGGATTCTCCAGTTTAAAAGTATCTCGCCTATGTCATTTTGTAATTTAGGCCCTACAAATAAAAATTCGTTAAGTGACCCGTTGCGAGTTTTCGCTGAAGCATCAAATACTACTCTCAGTTTGACTTGATTTCTATCCTCTTTCGATACTGCGTGGTGAGGAATTACAAACTTTGATTGATTCTCCGTGGGATACATATGTCCTAACTTCTCATATTCGGTCATAAAGTCCCTATACTGTTTTGACAGAGCTTCATTCCGTTTGAACTTACCCTCTAAATTTTGAAATCGCTGTATAGCTCTACGTTCGGAATCATGAAATGGTGGTATATCAGGCTTGAAAGGCAATTCAACCACATACTGACCTTGAGGTAATCGACGGTGAGTTTCACAAAAATGTCGCTCACACCAATCACTGTCAGGACAAGGTAAAATGGGAACATTCGGTAATTCCTCGAGAGCCCAAAATTTTTCGAGTTCTAGGTTCAAACCATTATCACAATATTCCGGCTTTTCTGATACTAGAAAGGAAATTACATTATTAGAATGGTCAGTTGTACGGTACCGTCCTATTATAATATTACCAAAAATAGAGGGCAACATTTTCGGTAAACGGGCATCTAAATTGATTGGACCACCCAAAACAATATCACTGTATATATCGGCGCCCAACAGAAAATCTATTGACGCCGGTTTCCAGAAATTGGGATCTGCCAACTTATAATTCGAAAAGTGAGAAAAGCAAGATCGTGATAGTGGAATAGTGGGCAAATTTCCAGTTATACACCTTGCCATCAGTGGACTTATTTCAAAGTCACAAGTAGTATTACCTCTCGGTCGCATAGCGCAATAGACCTGTCCTTTGACTTCCTCAAACACCGTTTGACCTATACCAGATATGTGCCGAGTGAGAGGTTCATAAGATATACCCAAGGAGTTGACGCATTTTTGGGATATGAATGAATGTTGAGACCCACAATCTATTAATCCTCTAAATGTTTGATACTGGCCTCTCGCGTCTTTGAATTCGGCAGCTAAGGTACCTAGGAGTACATTCGAGTTGGTGTGGGATTTGCTGTTCACAGCAGCTAAGACTCTATCTGATTCATCATGTCGGCCTTGGTTTCTGCTAGAAGTGGAAGGTTGGTGTAAATCGGAATCCCTTGTGTTATTTGACTCATTAGAACTCGTCGGCTGAATTTTGTGCAAAGTTGAGTTGTGTTTTCGATTACACAAATTGCAGCGTGCCCCTGACCTACAGAAATATGTTGAATGGTCATTGTTTAAGCAATTGCGGCATCCCTTCCAGTTTTTAAGTAACTCGTGACGTTCTTCAACCGTAGCCAATCTGAATTTATTACATTTTTCCAAAGAGTGATAGCCATCATCACAAATAAAACACGAGTTAATACTTTTATTACTACTTCGTTGCTTCGCCTGAGCAAAAAAGGCTCTAGGAGAAGTTTTATTGCCTTTATCCGATTTGTTAAGCAAAGAACCCTCATATTGATTAGGAGTAAAACTGTTAGACAGCTGCAATGGTAAACATCGCTCTTTGATAAATTTATCCAAGACCTCAAACGTTGGGAACTCAATATGTCGATTAGCTACTTCAAATTGTTCCCTAGTCCCAGAATCCAAACACCGTTCCGCTAAATGGAATAAAATAAAGTCGCCTTCAAGAGGTATGTTTAATAGCTTGAAAGTAGCGACGCTACCAGAAATATGAGAGACAAAAGATTTGAGCGCACTGACCGTAGGCTTTCCGGATAAAGGTTTGAAAGCCAAAATTTGACTCAAGTACGCATTTGCCAACATTCTCTTTTTGTCGAATGACTCGACAACCGAAGTCCAGGCTAGTTCATAATTGTTTTCCTCGATTGGTAAATGACTAATAACGAAGGAAGCAGCACCTTTCAATGATGTGGCCAAATAATGAAATTTATGAACTAACGGTAACTTTTCATTTTTATGTATAAGGGACGAATAGGTGTCCCTCCATTTTGGCCATGCCAACAATTCCCCATTGAATTCGGGAAGGTTTATTTTAGGAAGAGTGGTGTGGGGCGTACACTCAGCTAATGTAACGTTATGTTGACTCGCCACTTCTGGACCGGGTTTGTCCAATGATCGCGCATATCCAACTGATTCGTAATAATATCTTTTGGTCTGCTGTCGCAACACATTCTGAGCATCTGACGGAAAATCAGAGCTCCTACCCAATATATCGTACTCATCGACTAGATCCTCCCAAACGTTTTCAAATTTAAGGAAATAACGATATAAAGTGATGTACATACTTTGAAATAGAGAGATCTGTTTCGCATCCCCAGATTTCACTTTGCGGCCTTGTTCGACAATCAACTTTACTTCGAGACCAGACGATTCGAGCTTCCGCAAAAGCGACTGAACTTTCGGAGAAGCCGACGATGTAGAAGACTGTTTATCAGTCATAACGTCTTACTGAAACCGGCAAGATCAAACTGACTTCTCATCGTTAAGACGCTCCTTATTGCAAAGATTGAACCTGAGATTTGAACGATCGCATTGAAAACTGGATTTGACCGGGACAATCCAACCAAACCCTTTGCTGTAGCTTTTAAATGAATTACACCTAATATTCAGGGCGAGCTCAGGTATATTTGAAAGCGAAACCACGCTCTGCTACCAATATTTGTTAGGGGCAATAGTCCTTTGAGAGGACAGTAAAAGTAAAAACCTCCAACCTGCTTTGCTCCTAACTATATTTACAAAAAAATTTAATAATTTAAAATAGATTCGCTTTCTTGTAAAATAAAATTGCAAATAAAAGGAAAGGAAATGAATATAATTGTTCGACCTTCTGATAGATGAATTGTGGCGTCAGCGGCTGTATGTGGGGCCCCTTTTTGTTGGAGATAAAATGCGTAGACCTTGTAGAACTTGATTCTTCGGTATTGTCTTCGCTTGAGAGCTCCAGCAAGGAATGTATAGTTGTAATAATACACGTCAAACAACCTGCTAGGAGAATTGTAAGCTTTAGAAAAGACAAAAAGTTCAGATCGTGTCGCATGGGCGGATGATAATCGAAGAATGGCGGCTGTGCTAGACTTCTGGTCGCGGCTGACTAGTTTTTAAATCACTTCACTTTCACAGTAACTTGGCCACATTTACTTATATCAGCGAAACTAAAATAAATAATATTCTAGGAGCTCCTCACGTTACAATTCAAATGCTTGGGAAAAACGAACTGAATGGACTGTACAGTAGTGACAAGAGGAAATGGAGAAGAAAAAAAGAAAGATCTGACTGTAGGTACAGGTTGAAGATAATGGCGAAGTTCAGTGATGAGGCGCTGAAGGTGGTTGGGTGGTGTTGTCGAAGAACAACGGGGTTCCGGCTGATAGGTCAACCAACTGAAAAGAACAGCATGCATTACGCTTAGAAATAATTGGGGAGCCTCTGCTCAGAGCTCGGAGTGCAACAGATTGGAACTTACAGTCGTTGATGTCAGAACTTTATTTCTCGGTCGGCGTTTTGGGATACTGATGACCCTGATCGTAAGAAACGCGGCGTTCTGTAGGCTTCAGGTCGATTCTTGCAGCGAATTAGACGGAAACTGACGATGGGAGAAGTCGAATGAAGAGAGGTGGCGAAGGAGTTGATGAGAATAGATGAGAAAGAGTAGGAGGTCGAGTTAGGGTTGCAAGCGGGAGCGATAAGGGCTCAGATCATCAGATCACAAAACAAACGAAAACAAAAGAAAAATAAGAAAATAGAAGAGAAAGAGGCTCACTTCGCCTCTTCAAGGACTAAGCGACGCCTCTCGTAACAAGATAACTCGTACTTGTAACAAGATAACTGGGTTCTGCTCAGTTCGAGGTATTCAGTGGAGTTTTAATCCGCCTCACACTCCACACTTTGGAGGACTCTGGGAAGCGGGCGTGAAATCCATAAAATGTCATCTACGAGCAGTATCTGGATTGGCAGCATTAACATTCGAATAGCTAGCAACGTTGCTCACAAAAACAGAAGCCATCCTAAACTCTCCACCTTTATGGCCAATGTCATCCAGCCCTGAGGAAAATGACTATCATTCACCAGTCCACTTTCTGAGCGGTGATCGTCTCGTTACTAACCCTGAACCAATTCTACTAGATATCCGTGAAAACAGGCTGTCTCGATGGCAGCTTGTCAAAAGGATGACTGAGGACCTGTGGAAATGTTGGAGGCGAGAATATTTCTCGCAAGAAGTGGACTTAATGCTTCTTAAAGGCGATGATGCGCAACCGCTAGCCTTGCCCACTGACAGGGTCATATGTGTGGATCCAAGCAAGGACAAGATTGTAAGGGTGGTGACTGTCAAGACCAGTACATCCACCTTTCGACGTTAAAATGTTACTTCTACACTTTAAGCTCCCTCTCCTTGTCTATAACGACGATACTTTTGTTATTCTTCCAAACGTGAGCACACAGATTTTTCAACTGTTAAACTTGTCATCAGTCAAATGACATGTCAAGTTTGATGTGGTCGCTGTAAATGTGTCTCAAGTTCATTCCATCTTGTTTAAATACGCTGAGAAGATTAGCATTATCACGCACTAGCTGCTTGGGTATTTTGCAGTACGTTTGACAAAGATAGAATATATCGGCACCATTATACCTTCCCATGGTAAAGTAGTTTCTTATATTGTCGTGCTTTTCTCACGCCACATAGTCAAATATCATAATGGAATTTGGTTCGACATCATAGGGTTGAGCCACTTGATCGTTATCGGCAAATGGGAAATAACCGATATTAGGTACACTAGTCAACACTTTTTGCAACAATTTGTACTTGGGGTGGTGTAGAGATTTGGAGAAAAGCTAAACGTTTTCAAAATTCAAACCGATGGCGTTAAAAAAAAGATTTAGCATTACGTTCGTTTTCCCCGAATTGGAAAGACGGCATATAAGGCATCGCGCATGATTTGGCAGTAGAGGATCGTGCTTTCTCTCCTTTACAGTATTATTCTCGCAATATTCGTCAAAATAGACGATTCGGAGCTTGGGCCGGCACCGTTTCTCGTGATGACTTATAGTATATTAACTCGATTAAACGAGCTACGACATAGCAAACATCAACCATTCAACGCTGATTTGGTTCTCCCTCCCAGCAGGGCCTTGTAGCCGGTTGGAACAGCTCGTCGTAAATGTGTCGTTTTCTTCAACTGCGGTTGTTGTGGAAAACTAATCTGTAAAAAGAAGATGTACAAGCGCCGAAGAATCGGAAGAAATACGACATTAATTAACTTTGACGGAGAGGGTTGGGGGAAAGAGATGGAAAGGGGAGTGAGCGAAATAAAAAGCCGAATTGACTTCATTTCGTGCACATTCCTCGCGCCGTAGCACTCGCTTCTCCTCAGCAAAACAAGGTACAATTTATTTGAACGATTTTGCATTTTGAAGACTATTGCGATGAGAATTTACGAACCGTCTTTTCCCTCAAACTAAGCACATTTATTCGAAATTTAAAAAAGAGTTGTCATACGGGTTTCTATTCGGATTCGAAAAGTTACGCAATTTTTAGCGCGCCACCTTTCTAGAAGTGACATCCCCAATTTTTATTGTAAAATATCTGAGGTGACTTAAAACTTTCCTGAGCCCCACGCACTTTTAGTGAATTTAACCACACTACCAACTTCTCCCATTTGTTTGTCCGTCAGGTTGAATGAACATGCTAGAACTGGACGCTCTATGTAGAAACTGCTAAGTGCCCCTATTTGTGTCACAGCCTTTATAGAGTAACCAGCGTATAGATAATGTAAAGGACCGGATGATTTATTTGGGACATTTCGTGCTCACTGTACACGAATTGCAGGCAATACTTAAGTCTGCATTAGGATGAGTTCTTGAATTTCCTAGGTTGTTGCTCTTGTGAACTGCCAACACGATTGTTTAGAGATGTTACAATGTTATATCACCGTTCAGTAGTGTGGAACTGTTCACATACACCACTTTATCGAAATCGTTATAGCCGTATTTGGGAAAAAAAGTATTTCGTGCTTCGAACAATCTATGAGTATTTATGAGGTTATTCCTGATTATCCAAAGGCAATTATTAACCGTTCATCGTACATACAGGTTACTGTACTACCACCCTGATTTTATTGTGAACGCTAACCCGATATGAGCGAGATGTATTATATAAAAAACTGCACTAGATTAGTTTTGGTCCAAATAGTTGATGAATTGTTGTGCTGCTTTCGTAATTTTCTCACGGATGAAAATTTAACAGTACTGTTGTATCGGTATATATAGTCCTGTCTTTCTCCACCTGGTTGAGACAAGATGTAAATGCAGTTCGATCCGTGAATACCTGTTGTAACACTCCTTGTGACATTGTGAGAGGCTGACCTTTTCATCTCGATGACTTTTCACCCCACAGATTCTACTGACCAGATATGCAGCGTTGGATGGCAATTCTAATCGTCGCAGCGATGATATATTGCAACGTGCACTGCTCATTGGTAACCTCAACCGATCGACATTCCGGAAAACGCGTACCAAACTGCAAGCCTACCATGGACACATTGGTTTCGCTGTATAACTACTTAGAAGTAAGCACACGCAAGAGTCGTATTTATGCATTAATTCGTAGCTTAAGTTAAATGACGTAAATCTTTACGTGTTGTTGTCCGACAAATGAAACTAGCGTTCCCATTTCCGTTCGCTTATGTAAGCACCAGCCAATTCTGCGTTAGGAGCGACGAAGAAGAGAGCCATATAAACGCAGCGTAAAATTACAATGACGAATAACCTTTAGCTAGATAGAGTCGACAAACTAGATTTAGAGTAGAGTAACGACGTCGGCTTCGCCGATTTTTGAAACTACAATGGAAGGTTGAACCAGGCGGGGGCAACTAGATCTCAAATGGAATTTGTGTGCAACAGAACGGACTTTTTTAACATAGACCGCGTTAAAGGCAAAGTAACGTGGCCTGGACGGCGGAAGGCGGGCAGACGGTGCAGATTTAGATTCCCCATGCCATGAAACGTTAACTGTCAAATTTAGACCGAAAACATCGGCGTGTTGTTCAGAATTAATGATAAACCAAAACGATGTTCACTCACCCCAGCCACATAATGTTAATGAATTACTGAACAATGAACAGTGGGAGGAATTGATTCACAGTCCCAATATTTTATGTCCTCTTTATTTCCACGAATGTTAATTTCTTTTTATTTCAGGGAGAAATTCAGAAGGTGAACGACTGCATTCAAAATCGAGGAGAAGGTTGGTGAGTTATCGAGTCTGCGTGAAAGAAGAACACTGTACAGATGAATAAGCGTTTACAATATGTGCAGAAACAAGTCAATAAACCAATACTTTCATCCATAGTTTTATTTTGGTTCATTTCATTCAGTCTTTTATTATCATTTTAGCTCCAAGAGAAAGGTAGGTGACCTCCCTGAAAAAGTAAAATGGAAAACGAACCGGAAATTTTGGCAAAAAAATATCCAAAAACAAAGAAAATATTTATATCCATCTTCACAAAAAAAAGAAAGGAAAAGGTCACTCAACAAAACAAAATTATTCTGTTGGGAGCACCACCAATTTATTGATGGGTCTCACCAGAACTCCACTAGCAGTTCGCACCTGCACCACTCGCACCACCCTGGCAGACCCTGGAAACACCCGCCCCACCCGAGCTATTGGCCACTGCGTCGGCGCCGTATTAGGGGTTTTTAACAGGACAACCGCTCCTTCTTTGGGTGCAGGAGTTTGGGCCGTCCATTTCAAGCGAGGCTGAAGTGAGTGGATATATTCCTTAGTCCAGCGGTTCCAATAGGATTGCACGAGTCACCCCGGCCACACAATGTTACTGAATTACTGAACGATGAATAGTGACAGGAATTGATTCACAGTCCCAATATTTTATGTCCTCTTTATTTCCACGAAATGTTATAATTTATTTTTATTTCAGGGGAAAGTCAGAAGGTGAACGACTGCATTCAAAATCGAGGAGAAGGTTTGTGAGTTATCGAGTCTGCGTGAATGAATAACACTGTACAGATGAATAAGCGTTTACAATATGTGCAGAAACAAGTCAATAAACCGATTCTTTCATCCATAGTTTTATTTTGGTTCATTTCATTCAGTCTTTTATTATTATTTTAGCTTTTAGTTTTTCAATCAGTTAACGTTTTTGTTTTTTTCTTTTGCTTTCCGCTACCTTATCTTTACGTTTTGAGGCCTACTGAATCCCAAAAACCTAATTTCGGTGCGTGGTCTGTATGCGTGTAAATAACAAGCGAGATGGGAATCCTGGTCAAAGGGACGTGATGCGTATAACTTTTTTTCCAACATCCGCGAACGTCTCTGGATAAAGTGGGTTGAGCCAGACCCCTGGAGGAGCGAGTTCCTAATGGTACATAGTGAATTCAATGGGTCATTTCTCACGGAGGAAAACACGAAACCCCACTCCACTGTAGTACCTAGAGCAGTGAGCGAGGGTTACTCGAAGAACAATCATCTCTTCCACCTTTGACTGCTAGTACCCGTTTCGCCTAGTTTGCAAAGAAGATTATGACAAAGAAACGCGGCTACAGTTGATCAATCTTTTTGAAAGTTGCCACCCATGTAAATCGTTAGGTCAGATGTGTAACTAGTTAATGAACTCCTTACAGATGCTACGGCTTCCCCAGTGTCCTTTTTAATTTTTATTTGTTATTATTTCATGACGTTTCCGTATTAGTGCGTTGAACGAATATACCGCGCCGTACATATCTTATAGCACGGTCGTCGAATTTACGAGAGTTGCGGAAAGTTGTGTGTTGCTACGCACCAAATATTTTTTATTGCTGTTCAATAGGCTGTCAGAGGACTATTTATCGAGAACAATATATGAATATTAATTATTTATTTTGTGAGCTCGGAGAGAATCGTTGAAGCCGTTTTCGCAAAAAGTGAAAAAAATCTATTTTTGCTTCACAGGCAAATTTTATTGGAGATATTGCGAGGAAACGTTGGGTACTTACTAGTACAAGATAATATGAAAGTTTAATCAAAATCATCATAGCCGTTTTCTACAAAAGTACAAAAAAAAACCTTATGTACGTTCCCCACACCCCTTTTACATCAATGAAAATGAATGAGCCTTATGTTTGCTAGGCCAAAAAGTAACCAACAAAATTGGGGAAGAACTATTTCGGTCGTTCCCTCGCAAATTGAACTACAGAAACTTTTTTTTGACGCAGGTGTGTCAGCCAGTATTCTCCGAGGTATCACCTATTGTAGTCATCCTGCACAATGCTCCTTACCTTAACTGGTAGTCGTTACGTCGTGGAACATTCTCTTACCCTTCCCCCTCATCATCATAACCCTAGTGCCGGTGTGGGGTAGTTCGTTAGTTTATTTATTTAGTTTCTTTGTTGTGTGCCACCGTCCTATTTATGACGAGACGAGACAAAAAAAAAGTTTCTGTAGTTCAATTTGCGAGGGAACGACCGAAATAGTTCTTCCCCAATTTTGTTGGTTACTTTTTGGCCTAGCAAACATAAGGCTCATTCATTTTCATTGATGTAAAAGGGGTGTGGGGAACGTACATAAGGTTTTTTTTGTCTCGTCTCGTCATAAATAGGACGGTGGCACACAACAAAGAAACTAAATAAATAAACTAACGAACTACCCCACACCGGCACTAGGGTTATGATGATGAGGGGGAAGGGTAAGAGAATGTTCCACGACGTAACGACTACCAGTTAAGGTAAGGAGCATTGTGCAGGATGACTACAATAGGTGATACCTCGGAGAATACTGGCTGACACACCTGCGTCTTTTTTTTTTTTTTGCACCACATGCCGCGCTACGACATGGTCACTGATGTGCATCCCTTCTGTTACCTGACTCCACTCGACGAGCTTCTGATGCCGCCATATGAAGAGCCACACTGTCATATTTCCGCCTCTTGGCAAGCCAAGGCCAAGTTAGCGCAAGGTCCCTGGTGCCAGAAAGTACCTGAACACCCAGGATCACTGCAAACTGGTAAGGGACCGACGGCAACTATGTCAGGCCTAAGTCTGTCTCCAGAGACAACCCAATAGTGCCGCTCTCCCTCCACTTCACAGCGCTCAGATAACAATACACCAGCAACCTCCTTACAGACCGCATAACGACGCTTGACGCAACTCCTATGGGTACAAGGACACACCTGCACCAGATGACTGGTTACTGGAGTCATTATGTCACATCACCGCAGCTGATCCAGAATGGCAGCTGCCAGCAAAGCAAGCAGGCTAGCACAGTGAAAGCAGGAAATGACGGTGAAGAGAAAGATGGAACACGGAGTCTTCCAGATAGAACTGGGACGTGAATGAACGCACATGTGACGCTATGTGGGAGTCCTAGTCAAACACGCACAGCACAGCGCACCATTCCATCGAGACTCATTAGCCTTTAAAAGATCCCATCATGCATATTCACACATAAGGACCACTTGCGGAAATGAGGTTTTTCCGATTCATTAGGCCTCAAACCGCAGAAACCAGAAGAAAACCCAACTTTTTTTTATACGACTACAATACTTTCCTCACCCTTTGGGAAGCGGGGGCTTGATATAATATCATTATACTACAGTTGTTTCATGTATTGCCTTTACACAGTGGTAATAAATTCAGATTTGAAAAAGTTTCTTTTATGTTACACAAATTAATCTGTTTATCGCTGTGAACTAGAAAAGATACACAATGCAAGAAAAGGTGCGAAACGTGTTACACTATTAAGATTCTTGTGGGTGCATGAAGGTCGTTTCGTTGTCCCAAATACGCGGAAAACATTTCGCCTCAATAGAGAGCTGCGAGAATACTATTTCAGTCGGCTGCAATTACTTCGGACAATGTTCTAAATAACTCGATAAATATGTATAAGCGTAAGTCCTATCACCTCGCTGTAGCACATATTTGTGATCCAATTTTGAACTGAACATGTGCAGTCGACCTTCATCGTTGTTTAAAATGTTTAGATATCAACTTAGCAGTTGGATTTTTGAGGGTTAGGGGACGTGGAATGGGGGGAAACGCCCTCGTCTTGGACGTATAAAAGGAGCGGACAGAAGCTCAACGAGTACATTCCATCATCAGCCATGGCTTACAAAGTGAGTTTCTCTCGAGCCCGATGAATTACTTGAAAACGGAATCGACGTAATCACCTTCAGTGCCTCAGAGGAAGAGCGTTTGTTTTTATGAAATCTTAATATTCTAATAGACGTACAAACCATGTAAAACAGTGCAGTAAAAATCAACTTGTGGCGATCACTTTAAACAGAAAATTGGGGACACTTAACAAATCGTTTATTCCCTGCTAACAAAAACAAATTAGATTTCTCTAAAAGGCATTTTCCGTTCCAACTTATACTACTTTTACTATAACTGAGTAAAAACAAGTATGGAGTAAAAACAGAAAAAATCATTTTTCCCTTGAATTCAAATAATTGTATTCACTCTTAATAATACAATTACCTTCTTGTTAATAAATATAACAAACCTATGTTGGTGTGGACGTTACTCAACAATGGTTTAAATGAAGCCTCAAATCATAAACTATAATCTCACATTTAGAAAGTTGCACTCATTTGTCATTAACTCGTAAAACGAAACAAATTGGTAGGGACAGCCCAAACGATCCTTTATTGATTGATCAGTTATCGTATTTCATCATAACATTCAGTTTGAAACTAACATACGTTAATGTATCAGCACGTTGGGTATTGGATAGCTAAGAAGGTAATCAGTGCGCTCTTACATTGATTTAACTTGACACGAATTTAAGGAACCTATTCTGAGTACTTTCATTCAGACTGATGTCGAAATTCTTTTGAAATGGTTGCATTCGACCAAGCTTTCAATTCACTAATCCGTTTTCCAAGCAACGAATTTTAGTAAAATCCTAGAAATCTTGTGACAATTTGGCCTTTGGACATTTTCATCAAGTTCTATGATTTTGATATTCGAACCAGTAGAAGATGTTTCTATCAGTGAACTAATAGCTTGATACGACATACATGCAAGAGTTACTCAGAATATTGAGAAGGACGACTCCAACGAAGTAATCTTTGAGGGTTTACAAATCTTCTCCCAATCATGAAGTTATTTGATGATACAATTATGATAATTTCTAGATCGTGACGTATCCCTAATTTTGAGTATGTTTTCAGTTTGTTGTGCTCGCCGCCTTCGTTGCAGTGGCTAAGGCCGGTGTCATCGGAGCCCCCGCTGTTCTGGCACCTGGTGCACCCCTTTCCTATGCCGCTCATGCTGCTCCTCTTGCCTACGCCGCCCCAGCTGTAGCTAGGGTTGCTTCTCCCCTCGCTTACGCTGCCCCAGCCATCGCCAAGGTAGCCGCACCCCTCGCCTACGCTGCTGCCCCCGCTCTTGCCAAGACTGTTGCCGTTGACGAATACGATCCTCATCCTCAGTACAGCTACGCTTACGACATCCAAGATGCCCTCACTGGTGACTCCAAGAGCCAACACGAAAGCCGAGATGGTGATGTCGTCCAAGGTTCCTACTCCCTTGTTGAACCTGACGGTTCAGTCAGGACTGTTGACTACACCGCTGACCCCGTCAACGGATTCAATGCTGTTGTCCACAAATCCGGTGCTGCTGTCGTGAAAGCTGCCCCTGTTGTCGCTAAAGTCGCTGCTCCCCTCGCCTACGCTGCCCACCCTGCTCCCCTCGCCTATGCTGCCCCAGCCATCGCTAAGGTTGCCGCTCCCCTTGCCTATGCTGCCCACCCTGCTCCCCTTGCCTACGCTGCTCCAGCCATTGCTAAGGTCGCTTCTCCCCTTGCCTATGCTGCTCCTGCTGCTTATGCTTCCCACACCCTCATCCACTAAAGCAGTTCCTACTGAAGTCATTATGTAATATAAAATATTTAAAAACGAAAAATTCAAACCTCGCTTCATTTTTTCCTCATTTCACTCTTAATTTGATCAATGGGCAACGAATCGTATCATCTTATTTGAGAAGTGTGAGCACCAGTGGGCCACTGATATGAGTGGCCACAAATATAATGAAGGTTTCGCTCTTGAGGAATCATCTTTTACTCGTATATTTTCGATTTGGCGATTTCCGATTCAGCTCGAGACAACTACTAAGAAAAATAATATATCGCCAAGTTCATAATCGCCCCTGTTTATAACTCACAGCCGGTCCCTTAGTCTGGAGCGTCTTAAGAACATTTCCCTGATGGACAATGAGATTCGAACAGCTACTGTTTGAGAAACAGTAGAAGGAGACACGATTATTTCTTGGGCTGATATGATTACTATTTTACACAATTTTCATGTAGAAGTTAGAGCCATTAAGAAAAAGGTATCAAGCAGCAAATTGTCATAAAATGGTTGGGCAACATGGTTAGGCGATTTATTGCGAAAATAAAACGGAGCGCGGTTGCCGCTCCCCTTGCCTATGCTGCCCACCCTGCTCTCCTTGCGTACGCTGCTCCAGCTATTGCTAAGGTCCCTTCTCTCCTTGCTCATTCCGCTCCTGCTGCTTATGCTTCCCATACCCTCCTTGACCACTGAAACTGTTCCTCCCCAAGTCATTTCGTAATTATAGTATATGTAAAAAATGGAAAAACTAAGCTACGTTTCTTTTCTTTCTTATCTAACCCTTATGTGTTAACACATGCCAATTAACTCATATTATTGAGTACCAAAAAAAATCAGTGTACAAGGCTATGGTTACAGCTTCCAACCTCATTTGTCCGCTAACGTATATTCGGTGTTTTACTACTTCAATTCGACTAAATCACAAGAAAAAGCGTGTTTACAAAACGAATAAAATAAAAAGGAATGATTTTCCGTGTATATTGCTAACGTTGGCAGCTCACGTTCTTAACTTGATTGGTGAAGCAAGATTTACTGAAGTAGAATGTGGGTATTTATAGTTCTTCTGCATATTATTATGCCGAGGTACTCGCTTAGATCTGTATACAAAGGAAGTATATTCGTCCACCTTATATTATATAAATGTAATAACCGAGTCGCAATTGTCATTCCACGCTTTTATATAAGCTCAGTCTGATTATAACATTGATACGTCATTGAAAACGGATATTAAAGTGACTAATTTACTCTTCTACTAACAACAATTTGTCAAACGCAGTAAAGCAGTAAAAACATTTCGTCCCATGCAATACAAACTAAATTAATGTTCTTGTGCCTGAACTCTTGGTGTCTCCAACAAAGTATCGACTCGGAAGGTTAGTTTGTAATCAATCCCAGAACTCACAAACTAGTAGGTTTTACCCAAGGTCTGTGGTATACTATTAAAACGAAAAAGATTGAACTGGTTCAGCTTTGGGTTACGTAGAGGTTTT
Organism: Pachypeltis micranthus; assembly: GCA_020466155.1. Taxonomy (NCBI): domain Eukaryota; kingdom Metazoa; phylum Arthropoda; class Insecta; order Hemiptera; family Miridae; genus Pachypeltis; species Pachypeltis micranthus. The sequence continues at coordinate 35,213,078 of CM035772.1, read as the reverse complement.
TATTTTCTTAGAGTGATTTCCTAAAACCGTTATGTTTGACCTTTTAGATCATTTATTGTATTTATATTGTATAGTGTGGCTTTTATAGACCACGTTTTTGATTGTATTAGTAGCTAGGAAGTACTAAGGGGCTAAGGAAAGTTGTGCAACCCGCAATATTTTATACGTGAATTGTTTCTCACTTGAAGAACCGTCACATTGGCTTTACTACGGATTAATAGGCAACATCTTCAAGTGATTAATCGTTAGCGAATATATAAATGTTGCACAACGCTGAATCTTGACAGGTCACAAAGTATTCAGCATTTAAATTAGACCGAACGAAGGATGTTTTAACCAATGTTGTAAGAAACCATACGGCGTGACATGGAACCAATGCTTTCTCACGGGACGAGAGAACTCCCAAGTTCGGTGAAGAAAACTACAACGAGGCGCTTGAAACTATTCAGCTTTCTTTCAAGAGAGCAACGACTGCAGTTAGCTGCATCAACACCCTGGGACCTTACATAGACATTTGTGTACAGGTCTCCAAATTCCGCACTGTGTCACTTCTTCGTCTGCCAACAACGAACGGTTTGTGGTGGTCAGAAAACTTAATGCGTAACTGCAGAACTGCAAGGAAATTTAGCATTTGCGCAACATAGTACGACATCCGCCCTTTAAGAAGTTTCTGAGGTGTGATTCAGGCAGAAGATCAAGCAGATCTGGTCTGGGTCAGGACGGTATTGTACTAGCTGTAAAGCAGCTATAGCACTAAGTGATTGTGTCAGTCCGTCTGACTTCTTAGCGGTCGCCCAGGAATTACCCATTACCCGCCGTACTACGATTTTCCCAACTCAATTCCAAACAGCAACAAAGTTGAGTGAACGACCGTTAACTTCCCTCGGCATCTTGAGTTAGTATTCGTGCCTTTGACGTAAGAACCGAGTTCCCTTCGTTTGTCAGGGCAAATTACGGCGAAAACTCCGGACGAGGCTTCCCGAAATTCAACCAGAACAGGATACGAGGTAGAAGTGGGATCCATGTATGGAATACTACAAAACACTCGTGGGTTTGTTTGTAAGTGATTTATTTGCTGGGTGAGAGAACTTTTGGAGTGTTCATAAAACAATTCGCTTCTCTAATGGTGGATTAAGTTATTCTTCAATTCTGTGAAGTACTCATATATGGGAATTGGGGGCCTTTCCTCAAAATCAACTCATTTGAGCGTGAACGTAGCTGGGAGAGTGTCTTCGCAAAGGTGAATGAACCATAATTGAAAATAACCTCCTGTTTACACATCTAAAATGGAAAACGTGAACGTGTTTCATGGGAGAAACAACGTTTCAACCCACGTGCATCAACAATAATTGAAATACGTGGGTTGCTACCTACATAAATGTTTTTGGAAAAGAAGTTTATTTTAACCGGATTTTTATACCGGATATTATGAGATACCAAAGCTCAGTACGCTGAACCTATTCCATAATTGCGTTCAGCGTAACCAGCAATGGAGAGGTTCTATGTTTCGACAAAACACGTACGCCGTTTCAAATGACTTCTTCAATTCATTTCTTCGGTTGTATACGTAACAAATTATATAGAAGAGTATGGAATTCAACGCTAATGTGCACCAGTGAAAAAAAGCGCAGCAAGGCCGCCTACTTGTTCAATAATTTAGAAGTTTCGTGAGACTGAAAGCAGCCGTGCTGATAGACAAATAGAATCATCGAACTAACTTCGTTCACAGATGTCAAAAACACAAACAGAAATGTAAATAAATAACTCTGCAACTACGTTTGTCACCTTGTGATGTGGGGATTAAACGGGGTGCACGAAGTGAATTTTGTAATGATTTTTTATATCTTTAAGTGATTTTGGGAAGGTTCGTATTCTTTGTCCTAGAGTTTTACGAAAACACAGTGAACATGAAACGGCAGTGGTTCGAATTCCATTTATTGGGTGGGAATTATTGGAATAATTACGTGAAGGAAAACTGCGCTGAGGTCGTTTTGTGTCAGCACTCTCGGAGGGCTAAGGAAAGTAAATTTTTGGTCATTGGCAGTAGTTTGAACTCCGGAATGTCGGCACCCGATTTCAATTATTTTGTGAACACTACTGATTCTTATAGTGTATGTAGATTACTGTACTGGGTTTCAATTACGGTTCACTTGCTTACAACTGTATGAACTACATTTAATCAAAATATTTAGAGCGAAAATAATCGGAAAAAGATATGTGTTGATCACTATAATAACTAGTGAGTTGTTATGGATTAAACGCTTTCTCACAATTATTCTCACTGAAACGCGCTCTGACCGTTTCCTCAGACAGTCTTTCGCTATTTCTCAATCGGTGTTTTTATTAAAACCTGAAGAACTCAAAAAAAAGAGTTCAGCTTATTACTTGAGTTTCCTTCGTAGATGTGTAGAAGTACGGTGAAAAAACATCCTCCCACAATGAACATTTCTACTTTCCTTGGCTCTACGAAGTAGAAAGGAAAGTTGTGTAATCTACAGAAGAAAGAAAATTTGAGTTCTCTTCAGATCCTACTCGAAAAATACTGTGTCTGTGTGTGTATACGACTGATAACTCTCTCATGAGGGTTCAGAAAACGTCATATCAATAAGGAAACTGACATGTATGGAGTGTGTGTTCTAGGAACGCAATTAAGAGAAACTGGCTGAACCAAATCAGTTCCAACTTCCAACAGCCGCTGTAAGGCAGGCGCCGAAATAAGGGTATTAACAAAATCCGCCCGAAATTATGATCCAAAAACCAACTTTTTTTTCTCAAAAAACTGTAACTTTTCTCTCTGTACAGTTTTGGTTAAAGTTTTGTATCCGAGAATACCATATAATTGTCTTGCAGGGAAAGATGGCGAGAACAGCACAATAAAGTACCAGATATTTCGAAGAATTTTCGCCTAGTTTTATGCATACAATCTCCTCTCAAATGTTATTAAAATCTTCAGAAAAAATTAAGTTATAGTCCAATATAGTATTAACACGCTAATGGCTTTGATAACGCTCATAAGATATATAAGGGATACTCCAAAAATTCAGGAATTTCAACCATCACCGTTTCACTTAATACCATTTCTACTAGCTACTACCAAACAGCTTTAGAGAATTAATTATTATTATCCTTCTTAAAAAAACTCTTGTCTACAGTTTCACCAATCCTTTGTGTACCAATTGCTCAAAGCATGAGTACGAGCAGTAATAAATTCTGGAATTATAAGCGATACCGCTTTCTCCCATCGGGAAGTGGTGTTTTACGAAGTTCAAATGATCTGGGTGAATAATAAATTGAATTAGTAGCGAACGCCGTGGAAACTAGTGGATTGACGGAGAGCTATGGAAAGTACTGTGATGCTGCGCACCTGATTGTAATTAAATTTGGAATACTGTCCTTCGGTTTTGCTAGTTGACGCTCCTATCATAAGTTATCGACGACAATGGCGGATACGTGTATATAGTTAAAACAAGAGAGCAAATCATATATCAAATACTGTATCTTTTTGTCCAATAGTGCTTGAGCAGTTCGTCAAAATCTTGATTTTGTTCCGTAACACGAAACAGGTTTTGGAACAAAACGTTTTCAAAAATTCACAACAAATCTAATGATGTTATTTCAATAGCATCATTTGCTAAACAACGAACTTCATTTGTGTGTTCTACATTCTGGTAAAAGCGTCCAAAAGACCAGAGTAACACTTGACCGGCTATCCTCTTTTAATTTTTTATAAAGGCGACATTGAGTAAGTTTTTTTTAACCTCTTATTAAAAATAAGTGTTTTGTTCGGTGTCGTACATATTTGGAGTTTCATCCATTTTATTTTGAAAAAGTGCCAAGCGTGCTTCATCACTGATTGACGTTGGCGTAGGAAGGTCGTCTCGTTGCTTCAAGTATACATCTGTCTTGAAATTAAGCTACCGTGATTAGGCCGTGAAATTAAACTACCAACAAGTATAACTGTCACTAGAAACAACTTTGCCTATTGCGCAATTCGTGCGACTTACCTAAAATTGTTTGTAGCACAATTTTTTACTGCACCTATTTAAAAATCGAATGTAGATGACCTTCATCGTTTGAAAAATTTAAGTAGCGGCTCTGGGGGCAGGTTTTATGAGGGTTAAGGGTGTGGATACTCCCCGCCTTGGACGTATAAAAGGAGAGGACAGAAGCTCAGAGACTACATTCATCGTCAGCCATGGCTTACAAGGTGAGTTCCTCTGTAACACGAGGAATAACTAACAATACGCAATCAAACGTTACAACTCCCCTAATTCACAGAAAAAACTTCTTCGAGAATTGCGCTAGCATTTTAATATATTTTTCTGCAGAACCCTGATAGTATGAATGAAATCAAAATTAAACAAAAAAAGTCGTTAGTCCCGTTAATAAATAACACGATCATAGTAACTCTCTTAGAGAAGATTTTTTGACTACCGATTGGATAATTATCTATAGCATATCTGAAATATATTTAGTACAATTTGAAAATATTATATAGCCCTAACCTCGTGGTGAAGTGCTTTGTGAACAGATAGGATATATAACAGAGCAGTTCCTTTCCAGGAAAGGAAAGAAAAACAATATGGCGCATTACAACTTTACACATTCTATGGAGTAATTTTTTTTATTTCAACGTAACTTCCACGAACACTGTTTTCAAAGTTTCACCATTTTCTGGGTTATTGTGTAACTCTGAAGGGAGTTGGGACACGCACTCCAGTTATTTCATTTAATTTCTAAATAATATAGTCTTCTCAGTAAAATAAAATAGTCTTTCACTATTCTACGAAGTGAATGTTTTCACACATGGCAAACTGTAGCTAGTTAACCGTAGACATTTCAATAACTGGAGTTTCCTCCGTGGAGAAAATGCTAATAAACGAGAAACCTATGACTGTGATTTCAAAAATATTAGTGCCAATGAGATGTGTTGTACTATTGACGAACAAGAAATGTTTATGTATACAGATATGTATTCATTTACTTTCTCTAACTCAGAATCCATCAGCAAGTCCCAGGAAATAAGTTCGTATATTACGCATTACAGCTCTTAACTTTCTCTGGTTCTCAAGTTGTATTGATACTGTATTGCAAGGGCTATTAGTAATTCTCGACAAACCCACCAACAGAACGATAACGAAGGTTTTCTTGAAGGTGCTCCAACCCTAAGGCACGTTAAAGTAGTGAAACTTTCCCACACATACGAGGAATGACATTCTGTTAGTAGATGGTGTGGAGCCGCGAAACTACTTCACACATGTAAAACATTTCAGTCGCTTAGATAACTTTCCGTCTTACTTCGTAGAGCTCCCAGACGAGGCATAGGTGTAAAAGTCTTGCGAAATGCACAAACCATAATTTGTCACTAAGTTCTTATCCCCTTTTCTACATTAATAAATGCACCGCGAGTACACATCATTCCCTGGGGATTTTGAAATGCACAGCGCCGTTTTTATCTCCCTTAACACACAGTATTCACGCTGAAGATACACTAATAACATCCTGCGTCACCGTACAAAAGACAAGCGTAGGCGCTGTTTGATAAGAAATTTTGAGAGGTAATGAAGATGATATACTATGGTTATCTTCTTAAACATCAGACAGTGTGTAGCTTGAGGCGAGGAATGTAGCACTTTGGGTGCTCTCTGTTTTATCCTTGTAAACTAAGTACAGCTTTCGTACAAGTACGCAACCACGAGGGGCGTCTTTTTCTTTAAATTAAAACACGTTGAGGCTGGCGGGCGCGAAAGAAACCTTTACACAAACGGTGGGTACAGCTTTCGTACAGGTACGCATCCACGAGGGACATTTTATGTCTTTTATTTTTGTTTTTATGCAATGATAACTACGTTTGATTGTGCTCGTTGATGGTTTCGATATAATGGCTGCGTCAATTGCAATTGACATTATCACTTGGTCACTGAGGTTATTAGAACGTGTGATGTTACCAAGCGTTACATTTTGTAACAGACGTTACCATGCACCTAACCCAACACAATATATTTCGTGACGCTTCTCCGTTACATCTCCCGCGTTACATTTTCGAGTTTATGTAGCAAAGTAAAGACATAAAATGTCAACGTGTGATGTTACCAAGCGTTACATTTTGTGACATACGTTACCAAGCTTATCCAACACAAATATTTCGTGATGCTTCTCCGTTACATATCCCGCGTTACATTTTCGAGTTTATGTAGCAAAGTAAAGACATAAAATGTCAAAAGCTATGTACCTAAGTAATACTAGTGTTTTAGGATGTTATAAATAATACCTCATTGCTTACCTTGACATGTAAATTGTTGAGTAATTTTATTGAATTTGAATTGTTCCCAGTTTGTTGTGCTCGCTGCCCTCGTTGCTGTGGCTAAGGCCGGTCTCATTGGAGCTCCCGCTGTTGTGGCACCTGGTGCACCCCTTTCCTATGCCGCTCACGCTGCTCCTCTTGCCTACGCCGCCCCAGCCGTAGCTAGGGTTGCTTCTCCCCTTGCCTACGCCGCACCAGCCTATGCTAAGGTTGCTGCTCCCCTTGCCTACGCCGCTGCCCCTGCTCTTGCCAAGACTGTTGCTGTTGACGAATACGATCCTCATCCTCAGTACAGCTACGCTTATGACATCCAAGATGCTCTCACCGGAGACTCCAAGAGCCAACACGAAAGCCGAGATGGTGATGTCGTCCAAGGTACCTACTCCCTTGTTGAGCCTGATGGTTCAGTCAGGACTGTCGACTACACCGCTGACCCCGTCAACGGATTCAACGCTGTCGTCCACAAATCTGGTGCTGCCGTCGTGAAAGCCGCCCCAGTTGTCGCTAAAGTCGCTGCACCCCTTGCCTACGCTGCCCCAGTAGCTAAACTCGCCGCTCCCCTTGGCTATGCCCGTGCTGCCTATGCTGCTCCCGCTGCCTACGCTGCCCCCGCTTACTACCACTAAATTTACACCTTTTTTGTAAATAGTAATTTATTTATGAATTAAAGAAAACGTTTGAAAACCTAACTCTGGATTTATAACTTTGTACCTTTGGTCATGCTCTTCAAAATACAACAAGTATTGTATAATCACAACAAATCTGAGTGGTCGAGGTCTTTTTAACATTAGGTGCGGAATGAGGTCAGTACTGGTATAAATCCCTGGTTTTATGCTGTAAAAATCGTCCCAACTACACAAGCCGACATCCAAGATGCCCTCACTGGTGGCTTCAAGAGCCAACACGAAAGCCGAGACGGTGATGTCGTCCAAGGTTCCTACTCTCTTGTTGAACCTGATGGTTCAGTCAGGACTGTCGACTACACCGCTGACCCCGTCAACGGATTCAACGCTGTCGTACACAAATCCGGTGCTGCCGTCGTGAGCCGGCGTGTTGTCGCTAAGGTCGCCGCTCCCCTCGCCTACGCTGCCGACCCTGCTCCTCTTGCCTATGTGGCGCCTGCCATTGCTAAGGTTGCCACTCTCCTCGCCTATGCTGCTCCTCCTGCTTATGCTTCCCACACCCTCATCCACTAAAGCAGTTCCTACTGAAGTCATTATGCAATATAAAATATTTATAAACGAAAAACTCAAATCTAGTTCATTTTTTTCTCCACATTTCTTTCTTGATTTGGTCTATGGTCAACGATTTGTAACATCTTATTTGACAAGTGTGAGCGCCTGTTGGCCAGTCATATGAGTGACCGAAATTATAACGAATCGTATCATCTTTTACTCGTATGTTTTCGAATTGGTGATATTAGGTTTACCGATTCAGCTCCAGACAACTGCCAACAAAAAAGTATTCACATTCCCACGTTTATATCCATCAGCAGGAATCGCCCATGCAGGCCTCTTAGCCTTGAGCGTAAGATACAATTCTTGAATATTTTGGAAGGTAGAATTAAAAGTTTAAGTCAGCCGAAGAATTCAGTAGAAACGTCCTGGTTTTAGTTGTATACCATGCCGCTGGTCTGGACTAGGGCGAAATCCAATGTAACGTCTTCTACTAATAATAATTTCACTGACCTAGTTAAACATGAAATTTTTACTAAACCATTGCGGCTCAAGGCGGTTTGCTGCAACTGGAAGGTAAACGATAATTTAACCATTTATTCCTCGAAACTATTTCAGTTGAAACAGTGTTAGAATATGAGGTGTTTCGCCCATCCCTCTAACACATCTGATGGCCAAAAATGTATGAGGCATTATTGGTTTGTGATTGTGGCCCACTCACCGTTAGGAGAGAGAAATAAAGCACATACTTTTTTTCCAAAGTGAAGGATTGTGTGTAAAAGCAAAAAATCCGGCAAATTATTACACAATGGTTTATTATTCTCATGACCTAGTATTACTGCTCCGAGACCCATCCCTTTCAATTCAGCATCGAATACTAGTAAACCATATGAAACATGACCTGGCTACAATGGAACTACGGAAACTAAATATTCCCCCGGCGCCGGGCGTCTGTACACGTCTGATGATTTTGCCCCGTCGGGTCGGGGAAATTGGGACGGGGGCTTAGAGCGAACCCATTGTGAGTCAAAAGGGCAGTCGAGCGGGCGGGTGATTGAGTTTGATGTGAGGTGAGGGAAAGAGGGAGGGAGGGACGACGAAACGTTGACTTCCGCTGTAGTTCCTGCATTGTACTGCGTTTCGTTAATTTTTTTAACCATTTTTTGCCCATAACAACCATGGGCTTCGTCCGATCGGATTGCCGAGATGGCAGGCACAACCAGATACCAAATGAGATGTTTGTGCGAAAGAACGAATTTTTTAGACCACGTTAAAGGACGGGGGACGGCGGATGGTGGATGGACATTGCAAATTAGGAATCTCCATGTCTTGAAACGTAAAGTATCAAATTTTGAGGGGGGGTTGTAAAAAATGTTTTGTGACCGAAAACATGGGGTTATTATTCAGAATGAATAATAAACCAAAACGACTACAATTAATCTAATTCTGAGAGCAACCAAAAATATTTTCCCCCACCAAAATGGCTGAAATGGTAAGCTCATACCAGTACACAGCGCTTCTATATTCCAAGTGATGCCCTCTGGAGCGTATGATACCTACCAGATCTTGGTCGTGCTACCCAACGTGCTGTTGAACTGAAAAATGAAAATAAAGTCAAAGGGAAGAGGAAAGTTAAATTTGAATAATAGCACTCACCCTGTTCAAACGTTCTCATGTACAACTACCCCACAAAAATGCTCGCTAACGTAAGTCTTTGAAGTTGAAGTCTGAACGGGCGGTCACAAAAATTGCTTCTACGAGAAAGAATTAAAACCTAAATTCGATGATAAGTACGTTCGCTTATTTATTTCGAAATCGAGAAGTCTCTGTTTATTACATTGATTTGATGTTAGATTGTGATCCATGAAATAGTATACCGAAGTTTTTAACGAATAGATAGATTTCGACATGGATGTTTTATTTATTTCTACATTCCTTAGCCTTACCTTTTCACTGTTTTGTATATGTTTCTCCAAATGATATAACAGTACTGTAAAAATTCTTGTTTGTGGAAAGATGACGAAATAATCACAACACACACATAAATTATGAACGATTTCAACAGAATGTGAATTACATCTGCGCTCTGGACAAAAATCAGAATGGTAGTCCAATGGTAGTCCATAAGATGGAGATTGAACCAACCAACTGCCAACCAATAAATAGTAGTGGATAATCTAGTGCGACTTGTTTTGCTAACTTGTTTCACAATCCCTATAGTTCTAGACAAACCTCTACAATAAAGTTGTGTCCTCAGTACCATTAACTAACCATACGCTGGTTTTTAAATAAGTATTGTCGCATTAGCGGTAGTAGCTCGATAAATTCCGGAGCGTTAAGTGCAACCAGTTTGTGCGTAAAAGTCAAGTAAGTTTTACCAAGTTCAAATGGGCTGAGCCAAAAATAGATTGGATTAGTCGCTAAAGTTATAAAAACCGCTGAATGCCCGTAGGGCTGAGGAATGTTGCCTCGCGTCAGATAAATTTTAGTATTTACTAATTTTTCATTGGTAAGAGAAGATTTAAGAGTAGATTGTTTTTGCAAACACTTCTGTTCAAGGGTTTTCTGAAGCAATTGCGAGAAACGAAATGTGAGAATAGTTTTCCTAAAAGACATTCCGTCAGGTTTATCAAATCTCGTTAATGTGGAGATTATGGAAACGTGGATGAAATGTTTGGTCGTTTTTGAGACATTTTGGATGTTATATCTGTTCATCAGTTTGTCGAAGGAGCATTTAAGGAGAACGATGTTGAGTAGTGATTAGTTGAAGGCACACAGTGATTTTCAAACCGCTTAAGCAAAAAATGAAGAATAAAAAACCTGTTTCCGCTCCTTGAGCCGACGTTTCACAGGCATATTTACTGTTTATCTAAGTTAGCTAACGATCTGCGAAAAATATGTTGTTCGTTTAATCAATATAGTTATAATTGTGATGTTAGAAAAACGTGAAAAACTAATTTTTGTTGTTGGCGTCGCCTTCCCATTGATGAATAGCTGATAACGTGATTTTCTCGCCTCGAAAAACTCAACCGGAATGACACTTTTTATTAAGAGACTTAAAAAGTCGTTTTTTCCGTTTAAAATGCTTTCCTTATCATTTGGGTTGGGAAAGAAAGACTTATCGAGCATTCAGAAAACTCTCGGCGAAATGCAGTTCCCAGCACATCAAATGTGTGATATATTTGGCCCAGTTTACGATGTATCCCTACCAATCTGCGTGATATTTGATACCACCACCGGAGAAATTGGCATTTCGGCCATTGTTGGACACATTCAACGGTTTCCATCTGTTGCGAAATTTCCAAGTTTTTTAATTAGTACAATTTTTAATATCCTTCAATTACCCCGATATTTAAAGCAACTCAAATCCTCCTTTTTAATCTTCTGACAAGAAGACGGAGAACGAATCGGTTCTCACACGCTTTAAATTACGGTGATCCATTTGAACGAAGCTGAACTCTTCACTTGCAAAATAGCACCAAGTTGGCAATCAGGTTTTTATTTGGGTGAGGATCGGAGCCTGGAGGGAGTCTCCCTTTCTCGCCGGTGTATAAAAGCGGGATGAGGAGCTTCGAACTGTACATTCATCCAACAGCCATGGCTTTCAAGGTAAGTGAGTCTCATTTGAACGCCTTGAATGGGCTTTAGTAACCTATAGTAGGTCGTTGAGCGAGTGCAAATATCTATGCCAGCTTAATCGTTGAGCAAAATTTCCCTATTAATTTGCTCGGTAGATTCATTCGATTGCCCATTAAGCGTTTCATTGGAGGAGGAACTATGTGGCGTTCCCTTTATAGCCGATTTTAGCATTATAACTTCTCGCTATCTGTCATACTGGTTTATCTAATAGACATGGTTATTTCGTTAAATACAAGGGGGAGAAGATGGTTAATGCACGCATGCATTGGATGCTACATTACCATAAAATATCTTTTTCTGGTTTGAAATTTATAAGGAAATTAGTGATTTCTTCTCCAAACGATTGTTTTTGCCAATTGAATGCATTGCAGGCAACTAGTTCCTCCATTTTCAAGAGCGAATAACCGTTTCACAGAGGTACCTTTCTGAAATGGTGCTGTGCATTTTCCAATAAGAATCGTTGTCGTTTCCATAAACATGAGATTTGGAGTTGAATATTACATTTAAAACAGTTCTGTACATATTGTTGAAGATGAACACGCTTTTGAAGGAAAAGTAAAATGAGTTCTCTTAATGTTACCAGTTTGTCGTGCTCGCTGCCCTCGTTGCTGTGGCTAAGGCCGGAGTCATCAGTGCACCTCTTGGTTATGCTGCCCATCCTGCCCCTCTCGCGTACTCTGCTGCCCCAGCCTACGCCGCTGCTCCAGCCTACGCCAAGACCATTGTTGCTGACCACGACCCCAACCCACAGTACAGCTACGCTTATGACATCAAGGATGCCATTACTGGTGATGCCAAGAGCCAACACGAGACTAGGAACGGCGATGTCGTCGAAGGCAGCTACTCCCTCGTTGAACCTGACGGTTCTCTCAGGACCGTAGACTACACTGCTGACCCAGTCAACGGATTCAACGCCGTCGTCCACAAATCCGCTGGTGCTGCTGTTGTGAAAGCTGCTCCCGTCGCCTATGCCGCTCCTGCTGCATACGCTGCCCCCGCTCTCCACTACCACTAAGATAGTTCCTCCCAGTCATTTTTAAATATAATTTATACACAAAAAACGATAATTTTATGAATATTTATTGGCAATCTTTCATGCCTTCTCCATTGCCACGCCTGATGCCGAGTCGAAGAACATTTTCTGACACCCCCAATGTTGTGTGGGGGCTCCTACTCTTTTTTTTCAAGAAACCTCACCTCACTTTCGTCTGTACAGTCGTGGCCTCCTCAGCTTCCCGCCAACTAAATGTATGAATATCAAAGTCGGCTACGTAATGCTATTACTGGAGGTCAACAGGTGGGTGCCAACTGCACGAAAATTAATAGCTCTAAAAGAAGATTTTATTTTATTTAATATATGAAGTTACCACTCACTTGTGGGTGATGTTACAATCAATTCAATTGAAAATATTTTGGAACTAAAATAGTTTCGTCTTGAAACAAGAAGCAGTAATAATTACCACAGCTTCAGTCATTCTATAAAAGACGAGTTAAGACGAAGTAGTTATTTCCACGGGTAAAATAAAGACAATGATAACTTGTAGACGCGTATTGTACTGATGATGGTCTAGTAAACCGAAACGCGTCTACAAGTTATCATTGTCTTTATTTTACCCGTGGAAATAGACTACTTCGTCTTAACTCGTCTTTTATAAGATGGATTTCCACTATCTCGCCGCACCCACCTTACATTATGTTTCAGTCATTCTGTTCCTTGCCAGTCACTTAATTTCTCCGTAGTAACTTATAGAAACTAGTTCGTCATTATTTAATCTACACAAGATTAGTAATAGGAAACAGTGTAAAAAAAATTAGTGAACAAATTATAGACTATACGACCTTACTACATGGAAAACAACAGAAATGGACGTTTTCTAGGCAGTTAAGGCAATTGGCACGAGTCGAACTGACGGTCAGTTGGAATTTGACGTCACACAGAGCGGGAAATGAGCGCAGGCTGTGGAGAAACGATAACTTTCACTTTTTTGCTCCGCGGGTTCCTTCAAGTAGTTGAATTTGCCTCACTATATTTACTGAGATACACTGATTTCGATTTAGACGCAGTCCTAAACTGCTGAGGCGCGTTCTATTTGACTCAGCATCGAAAAATAAATAAAAACCGACTCCAAACACGACGTAACTGCATATAAAACTGCCAAAATTTTGGAATACATTTTTTTACCATCTTGTGTGCCGATAGTGTGCCCAACTAGGTCCCAAATAGAATATTTGTGCGAATAAACTGATTTTTTGGTCCACGCTAAAGCAGTAATATGGCCCGGGCGACGGCGGACTGACACCGCAGATTTGGGTTCCCCATGCCATGAAACGTTAAGTGTCAAATGTTGAAGGGGCGTGTAGACGGTTGGGGTTACAGGAAGAATTTCCCGACCGAAAACGCGTATTATTCAGAATGAACCAAAACTGCACTAAAATTGCATTTCGTCTAAAAGCGTATAGTTTATTTTGCTCCTCTTGTCATTTTACTTTGGATGTCACTTTTACGGCACTATTATATCATTCGGAGCTAGCCATACAATAAATGTAATCAAAATCGTTAGAGTCCTTTTTGAGAAAAATATTTTATTGATCACTAACTACAGTTAGCGTTGGACCTATTTTAGTCATACCTCTATTTGCGATATAAATGTCAAATTATCAAATTTGAGCTGATTTGGTTCAGCTGTCTGGTCGAAAATTACGTCCTCAGGCATATTTATAGGCCATTTTCCAAACAGTCATTTTTGTGCTTGGGAGCCCTTGAAACATGACGATCTAATGAAAACTCACACTTTTTTTTCAGAGGGAAACACAACTTTCTTTTCTACTCCGTAGGGCTGAGAAAAGTAAAAACGGACTGTAGTAGAACAATAATATACGCACTAGCATTAATTGAGAAATAGCTGGTGAGCCACACGGAGAATAATCCATAATAAGTAATAGGTAGTGGTTTCGAAATGAAAGGTGCGTTGGGCTCTAGTGTATCCACGACCCTCTCTCCAGTTCCCTTTCTCTCAAGACATCAACACTTTCGGCTAAATAATAAGATTACGCCACCGAGATTCGTAGTTTGTCGATAACTTTAACGTACTTTATTTATAAAATAAATTACTATGTACATAATAGAAACAAAATTTAATTTAGTAGTACCACGCGTGTGTGGGTAAAGCTGCCGAGTAGGCACTTCGTGGGTAGCCAAGAGGAACAGCTACTTTAGTCGCAGGAGCAGCATATGGCAGTGGAGCTTTTGCCAGGACTGGGCCAGCTTTGACTACGGTGGGAGCGGATTTGTGGACGACAGCGTTGAATCCGTTGACGGGATCCGCAGTGTAGTCGACAGTTCGGACGGAACCGTCAGGCTCAACCAAGGAATACGAACCACGCACAACATCCCCGTTGCGACTTTCATGCTGACTCTTGGAATCGCCAGTAATTGTGTCTTTGATGTCATAAGCGTAACTGTACTGAGGGTGAGGGTCGTACTCGTTGGTAGCGATGGTCTTTGAAGCGTGAGGCAAGTGCGCAGGGGATGCCAGAACAACGGCTTTCGCCGTTTTAGGAGCCGTTTTAGTAACGTAAGGAAAATTCCCAGCAGGTTTGACCACAGAAGGAGATCCATATGTGAGACGGGCTGCAGGCGGCACTATTGCAGTTCTTGCAATAGCGGGAGCAGCGTAAGTGTGAGAGTAACCCAGATAAGGAGCTGAAGAAACGTAGCCAATTCGAGAAGTATATTTTCCAGCGAATGGCGCTCTGGGTCCCAAGACTGCGAGGCCGCCAATAGCTCCAGCATTCGTAGCTGCTACGAGTGTAGCGAAGAGAATGAACTGTAAACAAACAAAGTTTAATCATGCTTGAGAAAACGTTTCTTTTTTGGTAGAGGTATCACTACAGTTCATTGAAGATGTGTCATACACTTCAGTCAACCAGGTTACCACTAATTTCCATTAATTGGTTCTCACCTTTTCCCCAATCTGTTATTTATTTATTCATGTGACAGTCAATGGCAGTCATCATCTACTACACCATGAGCGATCAGTTCTTAGGTTAATGAACGGTAGTCGTAGTGTACAGTACAGTATGATGTAGTACTAGAGCTTTGCATAATAGTGCCCTTTAATATTTATATTGTGTTTTGTGTGTGTTGTCTAATATCAGTTTAAACAACCATCTTGAAAGGTGGGGAATTCGTCGTGTAATTTATTACACTACCAAACACTTTTTATGAAAGTAATATGAGCGAGATTGACAACGAAAAATAAAACCACTCTAAAATCGCTTTTAGTCGAAATTTTCAATAATTTACTGTGCAGCTCTCGTCATTTTAAAAATACCGCCGAAATTATTGGCACCGTTTATGAAGGGGGGAAATTCTATATTGGGATTACTATTATAGCTATACTCTGGTGTGAATTCTTGAAAGCCAGTCAGGACTTATGAAAAAAACTTTCTCTAGGCCGATTTTTCGCTTAATTTATTAAGCATCATCAGGGCTATAGGGTATCACAGCAGACAATTAGGTTACAGTAAATTATGAGAAAATTATAGAGAAACATTGAACTGAATTAATTTGAAAAATCCTTTCGTACTCCCGGAAATGTTATTTCCGCTTACCAAGTGTTGGCAAAACTATGTTTACTATTGTGTGAACCAAATTTGTAGCGAATCACACTGTTGGCGAATCGAAAAACAAAGGGAGATGTCAGTATTGACTCAAATTGATTTGTGAATCAATATTTTTTCCTATCAATACTGCTCGTGCGTCCTGATGATACTTACTATTTCAAGAGAAGCTGTTCAATTATCAATACTAAAATGAATTGTATCATGTTTAGCCTTTTTTATGTGCCAAAAAGTGGTTTAGAAATGTTAAGCTTAGGTGTTTTGGGTTTTTATGGAGTTATGCGTTCCCGAGCACAGTTTGAGTTCATGAACTCATCGTGTTTGGAATGTTCATTGGAGCATAAGATCTTAATCGTGTGGTGTCATTGTATCACAGTGCACATTTTTAAAAGAATGATAAATTGTTTCAAACTCCTGGCTCAAGAACTAAAATGCTTCAGAAAAGCGGTGTAGTTCTGATGTTCTTACCTTGCAAGCCATGATCACCGGTAAAATGGATAGAGAATTGGATAGAGAGACTCCTTTTATATCGTGATTCAGGGGATGATTCGGGAAGCTCGCCCCCCTCGCAGTTATCCCGATTGAGCGTTACGCAGCGATAGCAAAGCGTTCTCCACAGTATTGCCACTCGTGTCTCAGATTATCGC
This sequence comes from Pachypeltis micranthus, assembly GCA_020466155.1. Taxonomy (NCBI): domain Eukaryota; kingdom Metazoa; phylum Arthropoda; class Insecta; order Hemiptera; family Miridae; genus Pachypeltis; species Pachypeltis micranthus. The sequence goes on along the minus strand of CM035772.1, from coordinate 35,196,690 downwards.
CCCATTTACTTGATTTGAAATTTCGATTCCCACGTTTGTCAAAACCTCGTTATAAAAGCGAATCAATCGCCTTCGATTGGGTTGTAATTGACAACCGTTCAGAGAATTCTCAGAGAAAAGCTCTGTGAGATACTAGGCTAGGCTAGATAAGTACCGACGTCATTATTACAAAAAAGAGCAGTTCTAAATCGGATGATACACAGAGTACACAACAAGGCCATATAGAGAGGCCAAATGTAGTTCATTTGGTAAAGTACTACTAAGGTTCCACAATTTATAGTACTGCTCGTACTCATGCCCAGACATTATTCAGCAATTCGTACACAGAAAATTTGTGGGGCTGTACACAAGATTTTTTTGAGAAGAACAATCACTTTTCTATACATGTCAGGTAAAAACGTAACTGAAACGGAGGTGGTTGACATTCCGGAATGTCTGGAGCACGCTCAATATATCTGGAGCATTATAAAAAGACTCATCGTATAAGCGCTAAATTGGACTACCATCCGACTTGTTCTGAAGACTCTAATATCATTTGATAGGAGCGAATGGGGAAAAAACTATGCTAAAGTCGATTTTCGTCGAAACGTTTGGTAATTCACTGTGTTGCTCTCGTCATTTTCCCACGGATGTGAATTTTATAGTATTGTCGCGTCATTTGGCGCTGTTTATACAATCAATTTGATCAAAATCGTAACAGCCCCATTCGAAAAAAATATTTGTTAATAACAACGATGTACGTGAAAACTGGTAGAGTTTAAGGTTCCGGAATTTATTGTGCTGCCTTTACTTGCACCATGACCATTATTGAGGAATCAGAGCACAAGAGAGGCATAAGTCTGTCTACGGATTGTAAGGGGGGGGATCTAGTACCAACTTTTGTAGCTGTTGAAACGGCAGAGGTTGGAATTTCGCTATTTCTGCAGTAGCTTCCATATATCTTATGAGCATTATCCAACGCTCATCGTTTAGGTACTTAATTGGATTACTCCATCAATTAGTGTGAAGATCTTAGATTTGAGCAGTGCTCAAAAGGAAAAAAACCCTGCAAATTATTACACAATGGTTTATTATTCTCTAGAACAGCTTGACATAGTCTGACAACTCCGATATCCATCCCATTCGATTCAGCATCGAAATATACCAGTAAACCATACAAAACATGACTGCAACTGAACGACGAAAACCAGGCGACCGTAAGGGCCTGTAGGCAATTGGCACGACGTGGGGAGTCGAGCGGGCGAGGGTGGTTTTGGTTGTACACGTTTGATACTCACTTCATTCGACCCAGAATCTAAAAATATCTTGAAAACGATACCAAACACTGCGTATTGGCCCATAACATATAAAAACGGCCAAAATTGCTCATAACAACCATAGGTTTCGTCCGATAGGATCGCCGAGCAGGCGGGCACAACTAGATACCAACTAGGATTTTTATACGAAAGAAAGGATTTTTTAAACAACGTTAAGGGCACAAAACGGGCCGTACGGCGGACAGACAATGCACATTTAGAATCCCGATGTATTGAAACGTAAAGTATCAAATTAAAAAGGGGGGGGTAAAAATGTTTCCTGACCGAAAACATAGGGCTATTATTCAAAATGAATAATAAACCAAAACTGCGCTGAAGTCGGTTTTCGTCGAAATGTTTAGTAATTTATTGAGCTGCTCGCACTCATTTGGAACTGTCTATACAAAAATTGGTGTTTTGATCACTATGATAACGGTAGTTTGGTTTGGGCGGATTTTGCTCATATCCTTTTTTTGGCGTCTTATGGTGACAGCGGGGTAGATATCAAGTTGGAATTGATTTGGTTATTACTGTGATTATACGCTGCCAATGACTCTTTCCCTCGCTCACTCCCTCTCCTTACCTCTTTCGCACTCTCTCTCTCTCTCTCTCTCTCTCTCTCTCTCTCTCTCTCTCTCTCTCTCTCTCTCTCTCTCTCTCTCTCTCTCTCTCTCTCTCTCTCTCTCCCTCTCTTCTCTCTTTCATAAACGAGCGTGTCCGCTTCACCACAAGCAGAAAAGGATGTGCCATCGTCAATAAGATGTTTTGAAGGTTATGTTTTTTCCCAAAAATGTCGTTTGTGGTTATTTTGGGACAACAGATTTTTGTTCGCTGTTTAAAAAAAAATTTGCTGCGTCTAATCATGCAACTTTCCTCAGTCCTGTGTGAATTCAGCAATTTTAATTGCTCTAGGAATTAACTCAATTTATTAATCATTTCGGTCATATGAACTCGGTAGAACTTAACTTTCCATACAAAAACTGGTAGTTCTTAACGTTCCGGAATTTGAAGGGTTGCCTATACTCACATCATCACGGCTATTAGTATCAATTGATGGGAAAGTCAACATAATTTGTTCTGAAACGTTTTCGTTTCCTGTCCTGGAGTAAACGTAACGGTACTGTGTGAATTCTGGAATTACTGAAGGCTGCTTCTAATTATTTTGTAATCCCTATAAAACTAGTCGTGTATTGGACTGGAATTCCTAGTTTTGAGCTACTCTCGTCGTTCCCACGGTTGAACAGTTTATAGTGTTGTTATGTAATGTGACAAGCAATTTAATAAAAATCGTTACAACCATTTTTGCAAAAAAAGTTTGGTTTATTGATGACGGGGTAAAAATGTTTGAAGCTATTTTGCTGGTGCCCTTATTTTGACGTTCCGTGTTAATCTTCAGTCTAAACGTCAAATTTGAAGTGGTTTGGTTTACTCGTTCTTTATAAATCTCGTTCACTGACGCACGAGGGAATTTCTCAAATGGCGTTTAAGAACACGATACGCGAGGATCCGAAGAGAATACAACTAAAAATTCAGACGACGCTTCTCAGACAATTCAGACACTTTTCTTTCTACTTCGTTGGGTAAATGAAAGTAAGAACACATTCACAAATTGGTATTGCAATAAAAAGAAACCGAACGTCTGTTCTGATTGGAACTGCAATCGAATTCAATTCCGTAGGGGGATGGTTATTGATGAAGCAGTGTTGTAGTGAATTGAACTTCTTTCTGTTTAGACAGCTTCTACTTTTTGTGTCTGAAACCGTTTCTTCATCTCCCTCTCTAGTTTCTTCATATCCATCATGCCTTTTGTTCGTCTTCATTTGATTGCAGCTGAGTAGTTTTCGTTCACAAGTAACACTTGAAGTATCAGACAACAATTCAACGAACGAATTTACTTGAAAACGTGAAATTTTCTTCGCGCCTGACTGTTCACTGACTGTAACCTTGTCTAAAAGAAGTGTTTTGATGTCTCCTGTACAACTCGATTTCGCTCAAGACGTATTTTGTTCGTCTGATGTTGATGTGCGCGGTAAAACTGAACTTGAACTGATTTTGCTTAGCCGCTAATATTCAATCGTTTCCTCAGACCATTTTTCCAAACCATGTCTTTTGTACCCAACATACTTTGACACGTGAAGGTATGAATAAAACACCCGACTTTTTTTTTACTGGACCGATTACTCATTTTTTCATCCCCCCTCTCCAACGTAAAAAACTGCGAGGAAACTGTGAGGCCACATCCGAAACACTTTGTCACCGAGTTACGTGAAAATGTGGTAAAAAGCACTCCACTGCCACAGACCATTTCGCGGTGTAGCACAAACTTCCTCAGTGAGGCATATTAATCTGCGTATTTAATACTGTATTTTCTCCTACAGTTCAGACTTGATTTATTTAGCTAATCATTTCGGGGGAGTAATGAAATTTCGGAATGTTAGGAGCACTGTAGGTCGCTGTGGTGTTTTAAAACTTCAGCGTTCAAAATGTGATTTCCTTATTTTCTCACATAACGTTCTCAAGCTCCAATACTCCCAATGCTCAACTCAACCGGAAGGCGCTGTCTACGATAATTCTATTATACCTACCCCAACCTCGTCAAAGATGAGTGGTTGGACGTTTTGTTACGGCCTTAAATCGTGAAATACCACGCCATCATTACCGGTGACCTGCTATAGGTGACGTAACCCGGGTTATTTTTACTCAGCGAACTCATTTTTCTCTGCGTTTCTTTCACGTTTACAGAACCTTGTTACGGAGAGAGCTTTGCGTTTGTTCGATGTTGACTCACTCATACTGACAAGGAAGAAATCTGAAGACAAGTTCATTCAATAGGGTCATATGTAACGAATTATCTAGGATACTCCTGCTAGGCTTGTTCTAACTATTTACAGCTCGGAAAATAACCTACTGTCGAGCTCCTCCTTGCGCCAAAAGCTACAAAACTAAGCCCTGTGCGTAGATTTATTTTCGAATCTGATCTACTTTTGACGCAGTTATAGGAATTTCATGGAACATAGCTTCACGTATTACTCACAACTGGTACTTATGCCACAGTCATGACCCTTATTTAAAAACCATCGAACAGGGAATTGATGGGAATGTTGATAAGTATTTTGAAGTGGTTTGTGTTCACCAGTCGGGAGTCGCATTGGGACAACTGCAAAAACGTTAGATAAAAAAGCGACGTATGTTCGAGTTTCGGAACTTCAGAGGTTGCCCTCTATGATCTTATGACGTCTGCCGTCTAGTTGATTTATTGGACTACCACTTCGAGTTTTTGAGACTACTAGTGTCATATGAGCAAGATTCATGGTGGATTTCGACTGCACCGAAATCACTTTCTGTCAACATTTTTCATAATTTATTGTGCTGCTCTCGTCATTTTCCCAAGAATTGGCAGTTTTACAGTACTGTCATATCACCTGCGGTACTTATGTATTATATCTGCGTTTCATATCTTTCCTTATAAACAAAATTTTAATTAACTCGTTATTAATATTTTTATTTACTTACTAACTCATATCTTCCGCTCAGCTGAACTGATGTCTAGACACCCGTTCACGAGGTGACAAAAAATGCGGTGGCCAAGAAGACTAATGTGCAACCTGCGATGTGTATTTTGATTAATGGGTTAGATGTTGCCGATAGCGTGCGAAACCTATTACCAGGGCGCGAGCGGGCTACCTTGAAAACCCAATAAACAGGACTGCGCGAACATAACAGAAAAGCTCGGGCTCTGGTTGTAGCCTATTCATTACCAGCGCTGGGAGTACAATGGCTTTGCGAGGTCAATGCCGAGAAGACGTGCGTACGTTCTCCGCCTCGGGCCGCGTACTTGAATGAGGCCCTTCTTTATTATTCCCTCATCAAAACGAACCTGATTGGATCATCGTCCAGTAATATTTGCTTTTCTCAAGAACAGGAAATTATAGGATTTAGTGTTTCAAAGAGTTGAGAAGAAACATGAATGTCTACTTCGTTTTTTTTACTCAATTTTGTCGGCAGTTTAATGGCCGTTCGGTAGTTGGGTTTGAGTAAAATGGCAGAGTTACGCCAAGTCTGGAATTCGCCTTCCATTGATGAGGTTCTTTGGTGAGATGCTTCAGCCCCTCGCGGCACTTGCCAGGCCTTTTCCCCATTCATTCCATCCTGCAACTACAAATGTGCTCTCTGTTCATCCCATCTCGTACTTTAGAGGCTTAAAAGCGTCTCCTGTGACGCAAGGCAGTGGTGCATGTTGAGCAATACCAATTTAAGTGCACTACTATCTAATGTCCCGTTGACAACTCTGGAACACTCTCCGCTCATAATAGACTGCCAGAGACAAAGTGTCAAAGATTCTTCCGAAAGAACGGCACTGTCTGACACCTGCTCGATCTAAATTTGTCTTTGTTGCCCAGGAAAAGCTACATTAACTGGTGACACAACTCTGTTTGGAACCATTGAGCTCGCCACTGACTGATATCAGTATTTTTATTTCGGTGCGTAAAATATTGTCGTCAATATTTTGACGATATGCAAATCCTACATCTAATCTACCTAATCGTCGTCACGGTCATACGTAGCTGATTACGTAGTCTAACTATTACTATATGAGAGTACGGAAAATAATAACACAAAAAATATATACCCAACTTATTTACTATATTAAGGAAACATTTACTGTATCTTTGTACGCCGCGCCACTTGCATTTCGCGTTGAAGGTCATTCTGAACTACATCGGTTTCGTGATTGTTGGCGCGTGTGTTGTAATGGGCAAAAGCCCGAACTGTTGTGGGTGACTGCGATTATGAGGATTGTGCATGACCCGAGTTGTTCCACCTGACTGCATCCAATTGCTCTTTTACCTTTTGGAGTGTTTGTTACTAACTAACCAACCTGTTTTTATTAACATCTACATGAGGCATTGAAGTCGTATCTCTTAATGATATTCTCCGAATTCTATAACGACAGGTGCATTCCTTTTTCTTACCTGCGAGCATTTTTGTTATTCAGAAAACTAGAGCTTCGGTTTGAAAAAGAAAGGTTTTTCATCGCAATTTTAAGGTTTGAATTCCCATATGTTCTATTACTTGCCAGTGTATATTTCTATATCTTGAATATACTCTCAAAATACAAGTATTAATTGATCAAATTAACAATTATCTGCTGGGCTAGTTTCAAACAATCTTCAGCTCGATGTGGCTCCCCTATGTGAGGCTACTGACGTTTATTCCATCAACTTCTTTCTTTCCAATGAAATAATCACGTTTTACCTGCTTGGGGACACGAAGAGCTATCATAATTTTTTCCTTAATTTATTCAAGTCAAAAGACGAATGACACAATACGTGCTACCGGAATATGAGTCTCAAAAAATACTGAAAATGAATGTAAATACCAGTTTTGAAAATGAAGTGGTAATGACGGCAAATATTCGATTCTCGACTTTCTCACTTTTGGTTAGCTTTTAGGAAAACGTTTTGGTTTCCATTTTGTTCCGCGCGAAATGTATAGCTATTAAGAAGGTTGTCACACAGTGGTGGTTTCCCACTGGAGTGTGCGATACGCAATACGATAAGACGGGGGCTTTATGCTCAATATGAGGACTTGTTTTATTGTGTTTTCGTCTACGAGTTCTAACTGTCAGGCAAAGAGTGCATGAAGTAGTTGGGACGATTTTGTTAGCATAAAACCAAGGATTTATACCAGTACTGACCTCATTCCGCATGTAATGTTAAAAAGACCTCGACCACTCAGATTTGTTGAGATTATTCAATACTTGTTGTATTTTGAAGAACATGACCAAAGGTACAAAGTTATAAATCCACAGTTAGGTTTTCAAACGTTTTCTTTAATTCATAAATAAATTACTATTTACAAAAAAGGTGTAAATTTAGTGGTAGTAAGCGGGGGCAGCGTAGGCAGCGGGAGCAGCATAGGCAGCACGGGCATAGCCAAGGGGAGCGGCGAGTTTAGCTACTGGTGCAGCGTAGGCAAGGGGTGCGGCGACTTTAGCGACAACTGGGGCGGCTTTCACGACAGCAGCACCAGATTTGTGGACGACGGCGTTGAATCCGTTGACGGGGTCAGCGGTGTAGTCGACAGTCCTGACTGAACCATCAGGCTCAACAAGGGAGTAGGTACCTTGGACGACATCACCATCTCGGCTTTCGTGTTGGCTCTTGGAGTCTCCAGTGAGGGCATCTTGGATGTCATAAGCGTAGCTGTACTGAGGATGAGGATCGTATTCGTCAACAGCAACAGTCTTGGCAAGAGCAGGGGCAGCGGCGTAGGCGAGGGGAGCAGCAACCTTAGCATAGGCTGGTGCGGCGTAGGCAAGGGGAGAAGCAACCCTTGCTACGGCTGGGGCGGCGTAGGCAAGAGGGGCAGCGTGTGCAGCGTAAGAGAGAGGTGCGCCTGGGGCCACAACAGCTGGGGCTCCGAGGAGTCCAGCCCTGGCCACAGCAACGAAAGCAGCGAGAACGACAAACTGCAACAACAACCACACATCCACTAAATATTTAGAGTAAATCACAAAAGTTTGATCAATCTGTATAGCAAGCTCCAACATGAGAGAGTAGCTCAAGTTCTTATGCCCACCATCTGTGGTTTTGCGACTTGTTTATCTTCAAAGTTGGGAAACCAGTTTTGCAGAGTAATTATATAATTAATAAATCCACCTTACCACAGGGTGGGTTACTTCGAAGTTCTGACTTGAACAACGCCCGTTATTTCATACTACTCTCTCTATGCTTTCCTCAACACTTGAAGATATATGTGTTGAAATTATTGGTCTGTGGTCTGCTAGTGTAAAGTAACTAATATGTAATTGATATGATTATTTTTATGAAATGAATAACGTTTTGTTATTATTAAAAGCATTCATGCCCGTTGATTTTCAGGCAATCAGATCAGAGTAGAGCCTGACGTTTCCATCTTTACGCAGAATTTTAACAAAGCTGTCTCCGGAGTAGGTGCTAGGAGGGTATAGGCACACTCCTAGCAGAGGCAGTATTTGCTATCATTATACAGGATCCCATTGAACTATCCATCCCAAATTTGAACCTGTTAAGATGTAATTGGAGAATTTTCAGCCTGAGAGCTCATTCAGCTACTTACGACCAGTATCCACATCACGCAGCATTGGCATGAAGGCACGCCCTACTTTGCAGTTGCATCAGCTGAAACGAAATTATCCTCAGAATTTCCCAACCGATCAAGGTAGAGGCCTTTGCCACATTTACACACAATTTCTCACTGTATCTCTATTCCTAAAACTTCACGAGATGAAAAAGAAAGAATTAGCCTGAGAACTCTATCAGCTGGTCAAAGGAGAGACTCACTTAGCAGCGGGTTCAAAAAGTGTCTTAAGGAGATTTGGCCACAGTACTTAACGGGTGAAGAGTAGTCGAAGAAGATTGGAAGGAAAATGAAACTTAAACAGTTCTACCTGTCAGTTATAACAATATAGTCTGCAATTGCTCGACAAAATCGTTGAAAACGACCTGATGAAAATTGTACTCATAAGGAAACATCGTCGTTCTCCATAAAAAAATTTGTTACGAAGGTTTTTGCACGTATAATTTTACTCATCGATACTTTTTGTGCGATTTTGAAGAAAACTTCAATTAAATCCGATATTTATAAATATTGAGAAAACGCACGCACAAATACACGCAAACGTTTACGTTTTATAGAGGAGAAGAGGTATTCGGAACAGGACGATCATCATTATTGAGTTGCCAATTATTTCTACATTTTAATTTAAAATTCTACCGCGCCAACATATTCGACCTTTGTACTGTTGAATTTATAACATTTAAAGTTTTCCTATAGATTCCCGTACAGCTATCCCAGTTACGAAATGTCCAATTATCGTTGGAAAATAAACATTTTTCCATTCCGTGATAGTTTTCACAAACTAATTGTTTCTCGTACTTTCGAAGCAATTTTATGTAAAATCCCTATAGTCGCGACATTTTTTCAAGCGCATTCGTCAAAACAGGTCCACTTGCACGTGCGTTTACATTTAATACTACCAATGTATTTCCCCCACTGGGTCCAATTCAGCATTTGTCTAAGTTGTATAACTAACTTCATTTTTTTATTTCTGTTTCGGAGGGTTGGAAAGTTTTAAAATTTGACGAAGTTTTAGAGCAGGTATAGGGACAGAAGAACTGTATCAACATACCTTGAAAGCCATAGCGACCAATCGAATGGATATCAAATGGAGAGCAACGTTCGCTTTTATAGTCAGATCAAGTCTCCAATGGGAACGGCCGGCTTGACCACCCCTCCACATTTTGGAGGAACTTGCGGCTCGGCTTCCCCGTTTTTTTGAAGGGTGCCAGTAGTTGCTACTGGTTTATTCGGGTTATCCACTGCATCCGCCCAAGCTCCCCAGAGTTTGAGAATTAACAAAAAGCGTGGTTCGGCTTATGTAGACCAAAATGGGGGTTTAGGAGAAATAACTGGATTCGTTCTTTCAAAATCGATTTTGAAATCCTAGTTTTAAAATTGGAGGGAACTGTTCATTTTCCTTATCACCGAGCAGTCATTTCTAGAATAAAATCGAATCGAAAACTATCAAAAATTATTCATGCGCCCAATGGCATGGCTGTTACATCGGGTATTATTACTATACACCATTTTTAGCTTAATTATTAATTAATTATTTCGATATTGTGTTTTACTTTCTGCCATCAAAACTTAAAGAAACTATTTTAAAAAGTTGAGTTCTCTTCGAATCTTTACGTCTTGAGAAGCACTGAATTAAAAAAAAACAACAAAACAAAGTCCAACAAATGGTTTGTTGGTGTCTGTAGTTAGATGTGGGAAAGCTCGGCTGAACCGATTGAGCCGCTTTTTTTGTGTGTTGCTAATAATTTTTGGAATACGCGAAAATAACGAACTGAACAATTTCCATCGATCGGAAAAGGGATGCAGAATAGTGTGGGTTTTTCGATTTTGCCTCAAAAACGATTATTCTCGTACCGCTTTTCATTTAATTCATAAGAGTGCTTTCGACTATTCGATACCCTTATATCGGTCCTCATGAATGGACCTCAAAGTTGACAACAAAAAGTGCCAAAAATCGCGTTTTTTAACTTCTCCGAAATGGATACAGAAATGCAATACGGTCAATTTTATACAGAACGCCCTACACGTTGTTGCCCAACCTGTTCCGATAATTTTCCACTGAACGAAGATATAAGCCAAGATAGGCCGAAAAATGAAATTCGCTGAACATTGAACCATTGTTGTTAACATTTTCTCTAGGATCAGGCATTCGTTGTGATGTCAGTCAACTAGTACCTACATTCTGTTCCTGATGAAGGGTTCAGTAGAAATGTGTTAGAGAAAAATATGAACGAAGCTTGGATTTCTACCTTACGGATTTCACTAATGTGACACCAGCATTCTAATAGAAACCGCGTTGGCAGACCGCTAGATTAAGTACACAGCGCTTAGCTTAATAATGCTTATAAAATAATTAGGAACAGTCCTCTAAATTCCATGATTCAAGCTATAGTCTTTTTTGATTAATTTGAACGTTCCTCAGCCCCTACCTAGTGGAAAGAAAAGTAATGTGATCGGTAAAAAGAGATCGGAGTTTTCTTCAGATATTTAGGTTTCAAGGGCTTCTAAGTTCGAAAAATAACATTCAGGAAAACAATCTGTGTCTGTGAACGCGATTGCGAGGAAACGGATGAACCAAACCGACTCAAGCTATATATTTAGCCTGCAGATCATCACGAGATGCCAAAATAAGGGTATGAAAAAATCTGTGCAAAATTAATAATAGTTAACATCGGGTGATGGATACACCCAAACTGATTTCTCAAAAGCTGCTCGAGCGATTGTAATAACATATTCTGCATGGGTAGAAAATATATTTTAGCGCACGTTTTTTCCTTATAAATTCCGCTCATCTAATACTAGCATTGTCAAAAAGATTAGGATGGTAGTCCAATGAACTGCCTACACGATGAGAGTTTGAAAGCGCTAAACACATTTAGGATCAAACCCAGAAATTTCAGAATTCACGCCATCACCATTCACTTCTATTTCCCACACCTTTTACCCAATCATTCCAAAAATATGGACACGGTCCTTCTCAAAAAATCACTAATAAAAATCACTAAAATCGTTGAGGAAATTTGTGTGATACGTCGCACCAGATATTTTTCACTGCGTTATTCCTATAACTTCTAAACACACAGCGCTACTGGTTTCTACGTAGCACCCTCCGTTAAGTTCATTTGAACTTGTGTTGGATTAGTCGCTAGAGTGGTGATAATAGGCCTGAAGAAAGTTGCATGATGCGTCGTACCAGTTTTTTGTGTGTACATATTTCATGTATATTTTTTTTAAAATGGTTGTTTAGCAAAATCCCGTGGGAAATTACATAACGTGACTGCTATGGCTCCTTACCCAACCTATTTTTCACTCTGTGCATAAAATTTGGTAAAACAACTTCACGTTTCACGCAGAAAGTTATAACGGAGTGCATTGAGGTGCTCCTACTTATACCGCGACCATTACTGAGCTATGGCAGGTGGATTTAGTTCACTGGTGATTTGTGAGTCTTTCAAAACCTAAACTACCCTAAGCCGGCTCTGGTGAAAGAAGGATTGGGACGGGGAAGGAAAGAAGGATAAGAGGATGTTCCACGATACAGCGACCACCAGTTTAGATACGACCCGAGTTACCCGTGGGTGGTGATACCTCGGAGAACGCCTGCTGACACACTCAGCCGACGCATCTCCTCAGCACTTTTCTTGCACCACACACCACACCAGGACACTAGCTTCCGCCGTATGAAGATCCTTCCTGTCATATTTCCGCTTCTTCACTGGCCAAGTTAACGAAAGATTCCGGCTGCCAGATACTACGTGGACATCCAGAATCACTGCAGACTGGTCGTATGTCAGGCACACACATACTGTACCATTTTCCCAAATATTGTTTTGTGGACTCCTTAGCTTTTGAAGCTTCTTTATTTTTTTCAGCCGATTACATCATTCTTCCTACTGCGTGGTGTTGAGGAAAGTAACAAGTCTTGAATGGAAGAAGAAGCAATACGTTCAGAACTGCCTTTCTGAGAAGCCAGTGAATAGATGACCTTAGCCCCAACATAGTGGCAATTAGCCGGGCTAGCGCCTATGGTGTCGCCAACTGAAGGTGCGTACAGAACTCAGCTCAAATCGGGAACAACACACTACATTATATTATGCAACGCCGTCTATTTGTATCTCAATTGGGTCAGGGAATTATTTGGCTCGTGTCAAACACCATAGAATCGTAATACGCAGTAAAGGAATCGAGGCTGTGAGATGGGGGACGAATGATCCACTCGAGTCGACTCGACTTACCAGAATTGTTTCTACCAAAGATTAGAATTCGTAGTAATTCAAAGTAGTTTCGATTATAATAAAAAAGGGAATTTATATTTGTAAACCTGTTTTAGTTTTTACACCATCGTCAGCTCATACGTATCTTTTGTCGATTCGATTAATGAAGAGTGTCAACACGATTATTTTTCCCAGCATATGTTTCAATTCTGAAATAATATCTGTGTTGCTTCTAATTGAATGCGGGTGTACATTGTTTAATTGCGAATTACAACTCATGCCCCTTCAGTTGAGTCTTTTTACACAGGAGTGATACTAGGGGCAATAACTGACACTCGGTAGACTCTGTTCGTTCATTGGCTTATTGTTATAAATCTCTTGAAGTTTGAGATGTGAAGATAAAAACGCGAATTATATTGTTTTCCAGACCAAACGTGTTGGTGCAGAGCGTTGATTAATTTTTGAAAAATATGTATCTCTTTATTCTATTTTATTCCTGCACTCTCCGGCGCTTCAAAATATCGAGGGATTGGCGTTTCAACGTACTTCCAATCACTTCCTCGGACCCGAGCGACTGACAGTTCCTTCAACAAACTATGACATTGGAGCATGAACCTTGCGGTTTCAATGAGTTCACGTAGCTCCTGACCGTTATTATCTTCTACAGACGAAGGCGTCACTTTGATGTCCAATTTATTCGAAGGCTTCGCATTTATGTGTGTCCTAGAGAAATGAGAGTCGTGTTGTACGTGATTAATACTTCTTGCCGTCAAGAATGAAGACGTCATGGCAAACTCTCATGTCAAGAAGTATTAGCACGAGCTAGTGCTGTTTAATAACTTAGTAATAGTTGTAGTTAATAACTTAGTAATATAATAAATTAGTTTACATAAATGATGGATTGTTTACGTTATTGCAGATTTAATTGATAAATTATTGATTTTTTGCATTGTTAGGTGTGTTGAAGGGATGATTTTATTGAGATGCTGCGGTGTGTCGTTAGCGTTTCAGTCTGCGAGTTTGACGGTCTGGTGGAACTGTATCAAGTATGCCAGCTGCTAGGGGGTTCGGATGGTTATGGAGTCATTGGTGGAAACGAGAGTAAGACGCCTGCAGGACTCCGTGGACAGTTGGGAGTTCCAAGTGCTTGTGGATATTGGTATTCCTGATATACCACGGAGCGTTAGTAATGAGTCTTAATGCGCGGTTTTGGAAAGTTTGGATTCGTTTTACCTGCGAGTTTGACGCCCCCCATACCTGGTTGCCGTATTCCCAAATTGATCTAATGAGCATTAGGTATATCAAGCGTTTTGTTCAAGTGACAGTGGGGATAACATCCCTAGAAGTGGCTTGAGCGTTTTGAGACGATGACGGCATCTTTTGAGGATAGATGTAACGTGCCAGTCGAACGTCAGGCGTTTATCCAGCACCACTCCCAGGTACCGGACATGAGTTTCGGGCAGTATGACTTTACGGCTCGTCATATAAACGTAGATAAGTGAATGTCACGATGCAGGACTTTTGGGGGTTTAATTTCATTCTTCATCTTAGTGCCCACTCGTTCAGGGCGAAAACAAGCTTCTCCATTTCCAAACCCAGAGCGGTTTCTCTTCTCTTGGTGAGCTGCAGAGAAAAGCTGTGTCGTCCGCGAACTGCCTAGTGGTCATTGCTGGAGGGGTGGGTATGTCGCCAGCATAGACAAGATACAATAGCGGACCCAGCACACTTCCTTGGGGAACACCTGCACGTATATGCCACGAACGGGACATGGCGTCGTGGTACCTCACAGTGTATGTGCGGTTCGTTAAATACGACAGTAGAACGCGGTAATATGTGTCAGGGAGAACATTTTTCAGTTTGTACAGTAATCCAGTGTGCCAGACCCGATCGAAAGCCTTTTCCGTGTCAGCAATCTATGTCAATGTCTACAAGGCAGCAATCATCAATTATCCGACGCCACGTAGATGGGAGATGTAAAAGTCTAAATCATAAAGGATCAAATGAACCGATAGAAAATGTATCATCAGCGAAAACCACGCTAGAGATCCAGAATCCAACTGATGGCCACTTCACAATCATCAAGGATCGAGGAGACTTCCTGCTAATTCACTAGACAATTCTAAGACGCTTCATGTGAATATGTGCCTTCTAAGAGCAGGGGATCTCAAAACGTGTGACCTGAACGAACATCGAGTTTTCCCGTCAACTACCCCGTAAACCCACTATAACGTTATGTTAACGTTAATGAAATAAAGCGAGCAGCGTGATTCACTTTTATTCGAAGCCGGCCTCAAATCGTTCTGAATTCCTTCTGAATTTTTACAAGAACCAAAATGCAAGTGAATTAGGATTGGGGTGGTCACTTCACATATCTGTTCACGAACTTAATTAAAAAAACGTCCAAACTTCTTTAATCTTTCACTCCGCAATAACCGCCCTTTCACCTACTCGAATCGCCGTTCACAAAAAGGTTGCCTATAAACGTATTATTTCCCCACACGCAGCAGTGGCTAGTCGTTGTAGCAACCACAAGAGATTAAACTAAACACAGCAGGGCGTCCGAATAACAAACCACAAAAATCAAGCCTGTAACTTGAACGTTAATGTAATGAATTTTCAGCCATTCAATTCAATTCCATCCCGGAATTTGCGAAGGGTACACGAAATTGAATAATGAAAAGAGGTCGTTTAAATTATTCAACTTCAAATGAGACCATTTAATGATGTGTGAAGTGACCACCCCAATCATGAGCAATGCATCTCACACAACGTTCATCAGCCCCATCTCAACGTTGATTCTACACGTTGAACGCTACACGTTCTACACGTATGAAACACTAAGGTCATACGAAAAATGTAACATCCCGTTCGCCCCAAGATTGACGGTAGCTCGATGGAGGATGATGGATTGGTAAAACTTACTTTTATTTTATTTATTTTACTTTCCTTAGCTCTAGTCAGTAGGAAGGAAAGCTTGTGGATATTGGTATTCCTGATATACCACTGAGCGTTAGTAATGAGTCTTAATGCGCTGATGATCGGTAGAAAAAAGTTTTCTTCAGATTTTTACTCTTTGTACTTATTGTTCTCAATAGGTTTTGTAGAAAAATAAAACTAATTATTACTCGAACCAAGCAGCAACGTGAAAAACTGAAACAAAGGAGTTTCGTCGCAACTACTGCGTTCCTTTCTGAAACGCTTTCAAGTCCTTAGGGTGAGTTGCGAGGGGCAGGCTATAGCACGCCTTGGAGTGTTTGGGAGGGCTTTTTGCAGAAATAGACCTGAAAGTCTTTGTGCCAGAGTTGTGGGGACGTATTGGGAACGTCGCACCAGGGATCACTTGGACCATGTAACCAGATGGTGGAACCAAAGGGCATGTAACTGCTCATGAACGCCTCCACACAATAGTAATTGTTTAATCACACTCTTCCCTAGTTTGAGAAGGCTTCTTTCCACAATGGGAAATACGAATAAGTTACTCGTGATTCCTTATAGAGAGATTATCTTTTGCCTTGAGAGATCATCTGTAACAGTCTACTGCGACAGCTAGGAGGTGTCATCCAATGCATTTTTGGTGGAATCAGCGACCAACAAACTCACGTACGATATACGTAAAATATGTGATACTTCTCCACTTTTGTAGCAATTTATGAGCCCCATTAAGATATATCAACTGTGAAGTATTAAAGAATACGTAATTTATTACTACATATTATTTTTTAAGTTATCAATTACTAGCCCTAACCTCGCCCAGGTTGGTCTCCTCAATATTGGTTGTTTGGAGTCTACCATCCATGCCTCCATGTTCCTATTGTATTGTTATAAACAAATTAGAGCATTTTGCTCAGGAGATTTAGTAATGTATCTGGTTTGCCAAAACGATATGCAATAATAAATAGAAGTGTCACGCAGGGAACAGTTTTCTTGAGGGTTTCCGTGCTAGAAGTAAGTGGAATCACATGTCTTTGTTTATCACATTTTATTAATAAATAATATGTACAAAAAGGTTTACAAAACTTAATGGTGGTAAATGGCTGGGGCACCGTACGAATGAGCATAAGGAGAGTAGGGAGAGGCATATGCAACGGGAGCAACTGCTTTAACGACAGGAGCAGCCTTCACGACAGCACCTCCAGTTTTATGGACCACGGCGTTAAATCCGTTGACAGGATCAGCAGTATAGTCTACAGTCCTGACTGAACCGTCAGGCTCAACGAGGGAATAGCTGCCTTGAACAACGTCTCCGTCGCGGCTTTCGTGTTGGCTTTTGGAGTCTCCGGTAAGAGCATCTTGAATGTCGTATGCGTAGCTGTACTGAGGATGAGGATCGTAGTCGTCGGATGCGATGGTTTTGGCGTACGCTGGACCAGCAGCGTAAGCAGGGCCAGCAACGTAAGCAGGAGCGGCGGCGTATGCAAGGGGTGCGGCTACTTTCGCGACAGCAGGTCGGGCGTAGGCAAGGGGAGCAGAGTGAGCGTAACCGAGAGGAGCAGAGTGGGCGTATGCGACTGGAGCGTGAGCAGCATAGCCATAAGGTGATCCATACCTGGCGACTGGAGCCCCAATGAGACCAGCATTGGCCGCAGCCACGATTGCTCCGAGTACGATGATCTGAAATGCGACAAAATTATGTTAATATTAGCCGAAAAGGTTTCAATTCAAATCCACGAGTAGTGTCAACTGCTTCTACCACATACCTGAATCTCTAATAATCATAAACTCACTTTTTAAATGAAGTTAATATTTTTATTATTTCAAAATACCAAATGATTCTGAATTGGTGTAAACGCTAATACAAATGATACCTTCCGATGTTTTACGTTCTTTGTGAGCGATTGCAATTTGCATCTACAAGTACGGCTGGTAACTGCTCCCATTATCCTTAAATGAGCAAGTCATTTGGTGCAGATTCAAAACAACTATCTCCACGCAACACGCGATTGGTACCTTTTCATAAGTATTGAATTACAAGGGAGCTTCGCTAACCCAGCTTGTGTTTTGTTAGCTTGGTTCCAGCCATAGAATGATGTAGTAAATGTTTTCCCCTTTCTTTTTAGGTTATTTGAGTATAATAATGGTAAATGAGTTTAAAAATTCATCTCACAGATTTCTGCACAATTTTACAATGAACTCACAACAAAATCCTGAGAGAGAAGAAGCGAGGTTTATTAGCGAAAGATGATTTCAACACCAGAACACTCACTAGAAGAAAGTGGGTCGTGTGTAACACCGACAAATTTGGAAATGCTGAGCCTATTAAGTTGGGGAGAACAGCAATTGAAATAAACTGGGTCGAACGGAACTACGAATTTACGATAAATGACGAACAACTTGTTTGAGAGTTTCAGATGCCTCTGAAATCCGATGTGAACTTGATGGTACATTCCCAAAACCGCATGAGCTTGTTCTTCCTTTTAGGGTTCGTTATTTTTCCAATACGTGAAAAGAAAGATTTGAGATTATTCAGTTGACGAGATAGGACGGAAGAAGCCGAAGTATAACAAAACTGGGGGTTTCGCACATCTCCTGACTCCATCTCCTAACTGACAAACTTACAAAATCAGTTATCACCTTCCGTTCTGAGCGAACAACTTCATAAAACTCTCAAACAGCCACAGAAGAAAGAAGAGGATTTTTAAACTTCTTACAACCTCGAACAATTATGATCCAACTCACACTTTATTAGCAAGCCAATACCTGCAATCTGTTTCCCAAAAATATTTCTCTGTTAAAAACTGAAATATTTCGTAGATAAAAACGATAGTGTGTGAGAAAACGCATTTTTCAATCTGTTTACAATAAGTCTGTGAACTACTTACACAGTGTGTGCTACCAGTCAGCAAGTACACTTTGTCCTGTAACTATTTTATTAAAAATAGTCGAACTGAGATAAAATTTGTAACATCAGAAAATGAGATTTTAAACATCCTGCTATAGTGTAACATCATATTTGGGGGTGAGGACAGTTATCAGAAGCATCAGCACGCTTTGTC
This sequence comes from Pachypeltis micranthus, assembly GCA_020466155.1. Taxonomy (NCBI): domain Eukaryota; kingdom Metazoa; phylum Arthropoda; class Insecta; order Hemiptera; family Miridae; genus Pachypeltis; species Pachypeltis micranthus. The sequence goes on along the minus strand of CM035772.1, from coordinate 35,178,066 downwards.
TCTTAATTTTTAGAAATGTTTAAAAATCGACTAAAGATAGAATGATTGTTTTTAAATACAATAGCTAAGTGAGAATGTTCCTCAGATTGTAGGAAATGCGGAAGTTTTTGCAGTTATTCAGACAGATATTTTGTGAATGAGCTTCGAAAAACTTTGATGAAGTATACGAACGACTTGTTAATTACTGATATGTTACAATTATTATCACTTTCGACTGTCCCTCTCCCTAAATTTCATTCGTCATCAGTCAGTGAGCAACGAGCGCAGAAAGCTCATCATCCTAAAATAATCCCTCACCATATTTCCCAACGTTAAAAGCGTAACCCCCCCCCCCCCGGAAAATACTGCGTTTATTTTTGTAGTTTTTGGAAGGAATAATCTGATAATTGCGGCACTCGTGAGTTCGTACCATAGGCTTTTTGAATGAATACTATGCCCCCGAAGTCAACTGAGCAGAAAGCTTAAAAAGTTGATTGCTCAGGTGATTCATCCCCATGAGTTGTGAATATTGGTTGATCTTTCCAAGAAAATCGAAGTGCGTGAACAATTTTCTTCTGAATTATAAATGTATGCTGTGGCATTTCATATTTAGGAGTTTCTGAACAAATTCGATTTTTCGATAGATACTCATCTATTTTGATCAAATTTACAGAGACGTAAGGGCACGGACTGGGCGGGGGCTGAACATATAATTCTTTCGTTTCGTACTGCTTTTCACGTTATTGTTATGAAGCAATATTTCTAGATGAAATTGTACTATCTCATGAAGACAGAATGAAAATTATGGAGATTATTGGGACTCGATGAATGTTTACATCATGAAAGAGCTAACCAATAAAGTGTTGGGTGTTTTTACTAAATGAGCTAGTTGTTCCAACTCTTTGGAGAAGTTGGAACAATGGTTTGACAACCAAAAACGTTTCAAATAATACACGAAAGTTCATTTCCTCATTTTCCATGCTTGCAATTTAGTCCGCATGAAAACACACGTGAAGTACCAATTGTCGGAATTTGAGGTGTGAGAGAGACGCTTTGGCATTCTGAAAGCCTGTTCCATTTGCGATGCCAGTTCAATCGCTGCAAACCGCGTTCAGGTTTCGCGCCACTTGAGAACGGAAAGACCTTGCGTGTCTTGAAAAATGTGAACTCAAGTGCAATGATAGTTCCGATTTTTGGTCTGAGTTTCATGTGAAGCGTTCCTTCGCAATAATCGTCTATTATTTATGTTTCTAAATTTGCACCGCTTTTTCAAGGCATCAAGATCAATTTGATGCCAAGTTCCATATTTTGCAGCATAATTTCAAATGGCTGCCCTCCCAAACAACGACAATGGCAACAATGTGAAGGAGTAGCCTACAGTCAAAACTTTCCTTTCGGAATTGAAGTGTAGTAAGCCGAAAAAGGTTTCACGGGTGACGCGAGAATTTCGTATTGGTGAAAACCAAGCAACGCGATGATGATCCAATTGGTGTTCGGAATTTCTCAAGAACAGAAACCGAAAGGAGGTCGAGAGTTACGTTTCAGCGGACGAATTAAGAAGGTAGAGGAGAAAAGTCGTGCAGAAGACCAGCGTGGGAGACGCATACTAAACACCGCTTAAGGATACAGAGGACAATAACACTGGGTAGGTTATGTTGGTCTTACCTTAGAAGCCATAATGAACTGTGTTGTGGGCCGAGGGGATGCTGTGTCTTATATACGAAGGTAGATCCCCTTCTTCAACCGTTTCCCAACTGCATTGTAACGCTCCCAGCGTGCTCTAATATTCCTCCCCATTCTCCTTTTTCAGATCCGCGGCACCCAAGATTTGACCTAGGCATTTGAACGAGCGATCTAGTTATAGAATAGTTGAACTCAACCTTATGATTTTGATTTTTTGGTTTCTAAATTGCTTAGTACGAGACTAATCCTTTATTTTATGATCTACCTGGGATCCATCTTAATCGTTTATGGAAGATTATTGTCGCCTTCCAGTAGGATAAATTCAACAGAAACTGTGACTTGAGCAGTTTTAAAGTTAAGAACGTCGCCCAACAATCCGCAACCAAAAAAAAAAAGAAATATCAACCCTTTTTAAATCACTGAAAAGTTGGCAATTTAAAAAAGAGATCTTGTCAAACCATAATTGCTTAAAAGGTGTTTTGAACTCAGAACATTTGAAGTGTTGAAGCTGAAGAAAAAATGTTTTATCAGCCGATGACATAACTTTCTTGTTACTTTGTAGGGAAAAGTGACAATCATCAATAACTCCGAGCCGTCAAACGACGTTGAGAACGATAAACAGGTCGATCGAACGTTATCATTCTTAGTTCAGAGATCAAAGATAAACCGACTCAATCCTCAGTTTGGGTTACATCTGGGTCGGAGACAAATGTGACTTGGACGCAATAGCTTAGCAGCCCGTCGGCCATTTCAACAGCACATTCAAGTTTTTCCAGGAGCATGAAACAGGTAACATTGATCAAAATGATTTAATATGATGTCATTAACACGGGGAAGATCCCAGTCATAGATCAATGTTGATGAGTAGCATCACTTTTCTGAATAACACTCACTTTTTACTAAATTGAGGATATTCATCATCGTTAAAATGAAAAATTAATTTCGGCTCAATTGAGTCGATTATTCTTCAGTTTAAAAATTGATTATGCGAAACGGGAAATATTAAAATTAACTAGTCTCTAATTAATTAGTCTCCTGTGGTTGGCTGATACTGCGGGCGAGCGCTTTCGATGTAAAGACCGTTGACTAGAATCAGTCCGTTGGATCTAACCCAATTGCTTTAATATCTCATGGAAGGTTATTGTCGCCTTCCAGTAGGATAAATTCAACAGAAACTGTGACTTGAGCAGTTTTAAAGTTAAGAACGTTGCCCAATAATCCACAATAACTTCTCACATGTCTGAGAAATTTTCATGTTGAACAACTCTCATTCCAGGGTGATATGGTTGACGTAGTTGCGATCTCGGAGACGTTCCTACGTTACGGTGCCTTTAATTCGGTGTTAAAAACGTTTCTACCAGAACGGGTCGTGGTTTATTTTCCTGCTCATTCCAAAAGAAAACCGATTTAAACTTTGTCCGGTTTATTGTTAATTTTTAAAATTATTTCTCTTTCTCTTTCTCTTTCTCTTTCTCTTTCTCTTTCTCTTTCTCTTTCTCTTCCTCGGTCTCTTTCTCTTTCTCTTTCTCTTCCTCGGTCTCTTTCTCTTTCTCTTTCTCTTCCTTTTTGAAATTCTAACTTTGGTTCTGCTCGTTAAGCGACTTCAGCAGCCCGGCAAAATGGAATAGGATGTGGCGTTGTCTGGGACAGTTGGTGTTTGCTGGTGAATGCGGAGTCGTAGTTGCGATCTCGGAGACGTTCCTACGTTACGGTGCCGTTAGAATTTAGATTAGAATTTGAAGTTATATGCAAATCACTCTACTCAGTTGTTGATGATGTCTTCGAGGAGATCACTGTAATATTGTGTTGGTTGATTCAGCTTGTTTGTTTTTGACATAAATGTAACGCGGGAGATGTTACGCAGGAGATGTTACGCGGGAGATGTAACGGAGAAGCGTCACGAAATATCGAATGGTTGAAGTGTAACGCTTGGTAACGGCTGTTACAAAATCTAACGCTTGGTATTTTGACATAAACTCGAAAATGTAACGCAGGAGATGTAACGGAGAATCGTCACGTTTGGGATAAGCTTGGTAACGTATGTTACAAAATGTAACGCTTGGTAACATCACACTTTTAATAACCTCAGTGAAATGATGTCAATAGCAATTGACGCAGCCATTATATCGAAACCATCAACGAGCACAATCAAACGTAGTTATTATTGCATAAAAACAAAGATAAAAGACATAAAATGTCCCTCGTGGATGCGTACTTGTACGAAAGCTCTACTTTATACTGTTTGTTGTGAAAATAGCTATATAGCAGTCCTGCAGGCGAATGGAGAGAGCGGCACAATAAACTATCAAAAATGTTGACGGAACAGACAAATTAGTGTTATTTTTTGTGTAATTATTATGGCTTATTCTAAATAGAATTCTGTTGAAAACCAGATTGTTCGGTTTATTTCAAAATAATGTAATGGCAAATTTCTCGATCTCCAGCGTATAATGTGTTGATGTAAGATGATTTTTCCGTTGTGTTTGAGTACGTTAGTTAAGGTATCTTTCTCTTTCTCTCTCTTTCCCTTTCTCTTGCTCTCTCTCCTCTCTCTCTCTCTCTTTATTTCTCCCTCTCTCTCTCTCTCTCTCTCTCTCTCTCTCTCTCTCTCTCTCTCTCTCTCTCTCTCTCTCTCTCTCTCTCTCTCTCTCTCTCTCTCTCTCTCTCTCTCTCTCTCTCTCTCTCTCTCTCTCTCTCTCTCTCTCTCTCTCTCTCTCTCTCTCTCTCTCTCTCTCTCTCTCTCTCTCTCTCTCTCTCTCTCTCTCTCTCTCTCTCTCTCTCTCTCTCTCTCTCTCTCTCTCTCTCTCTCTCTCTCTCTCTCTCTCTCTCTCTCTCTCTCTCTCTCTCTCTCTCTCTCTCTCTCTCTCTCTCTCTCTCTCTCTTTCTTTCTCTCTCTCTCTCTTTCTCTCTCTCTCTCTCTCTCTCTCTCCTCTCTCTCTCCCTCTCTCTCTCTTCTCTCTCTCTCTCTCCCTCTTTCTCTTCCACGTTCTCTTCTTCTTTTTTTAGGTTGTGTTTCTCTTCGCTTCTTGTCTCAGCCTGGGGGCGGCAATGCTCGTCAAAGACTGGGGAACAAGCATCCACGACAAGAGATTAGCTTCCGCCACAAGAGACTTGTTCGACTCATCCGTAGACCTCATGAACTTGGGTAATCCTGAATCCGCTCTGCCGACTGTCGGCTGGACGACCAACATTACCTTATCACATCCCAACGACAAGGTGAGTTGGACTAAATGCTTTAATGTCGGCAGTGTTAGCTTTTGAAATGATTAAATTTACAACGAATGGCGTAGAAATATTTTCAAATTAAAAAGACGGAAGTGTGACATCACTTTCAATCATACGCCAAAAACTGTAACACAATCCAAGTAGTCGTTATCTCCAATGGCAGTATTACGAACAAGAACCTGTGAATTTTTTTTTAATTTCAACATGGTGCTGAATAGCGAAGTTTCATATATTACTTACCTCACTACATACAAATGTACTCATAGTTCAATAGAAGCTATGAATTGAATGTGCTGATCTCTATTATGATTGTTGCTGATCTTACAACGGTAAGTTTAAGGCATTGTTAAACTTAACTCCATAAAACTTCTCATCAATTGCTTTGATTTGATTGTTATTGTTTCATGAAATCAGTCGCAACAGTCCAATATCGATCTGCGACTATTTCGAGTCTACCTCACGAACCCACACATCAACTATTCGAAAATTTTAGACCACGGGAATCTGCGGCGGTTCATTATGACTACGACTGAGAAGATGCTCCACGATAAAGGTGCGGCGTCGCGTGGCCATGGAGGACACGGCCATCAACACGAGATGTTCATTTGCAACTCTTGCATTTTCTTGCAGTTTTCCGGGTAAAGAAACTATGTTGATTTTGTTCAATTAAAGTAGGCGAAGTAATACTCTAAATTTTATGGAAATTCGAGTCAAGGAAAGAGGGAGGTAACCTAAACAGTACAGTTTAAAGCAATTTGGTGAAAAACAGTAATCCCCACTCCAATTATTAATAACTTGGAAACTCAAGAAACGTGACCAGCTGGTGAATGTGTGATTTCAAGCTGAAAATAAAGTGAGAACAATCGTTTAACAAATTTTTCGTTTAGAACGTGCATCGAGAGAATGAATGAAAAGGACAAAGAGTTCCAACAGTTTGCACAAGTATTTCACGTGCAAATACCACAACAAAGCCGGGAAAAGAAAAGCTCGTGAATTTGTATCAAAGCTTGATTAAAGCTGTTTCATAAAGTTCTGGAGTCTACGTAGTGCGGTAGTATTGGGTAGCAATGAACCAAAAGTCGTCTGAACAAGCGCTAAAGGGAAAATAAATATCGCATAGCTAAAGTTTACTATAGTGGTAGGTAATCCCTGTGAGTGAACAAACGTACCTGTTTGGTGAGTCCGTCTCCTCTGGCTGGTGAGATACCGTGGGCGACCTCTTTCGATGTGATGACATCGTCTGGCCGTTAAGTCGGTACTCACATAAGCGCTCGGCTACAGTATCTCACCAGCCAGAGGAGATGGACTTTATTAATTCACCTACTGGCGGAACTAACCCAATTAATATTAATACCTCGCATAACATTCCTCAGCCCCATGTGCATTTAGTAATTTTCATGGCCTTAGCTCTTAATAAAATCACCCTGTTTGTATGAACTTGGTAAAACATAACTTCACGTTTTGCATAGAATGCGGTAGCACTTAAAGGTACCGGAATTTATTGATGTGCTACTACTTACGCCAGGACCATTAATCAGATTTCCAACATGATTTATTTAGAAGGATCATAATTACCGTTGTTGAGTTATTATGTGAAAATGTCGAGAAACGGTGAAACGGCAGTGGTTTAAATGATCGAATGTCTCAGGGTGTTCCCAGGTTATCTTATGAGTGTTATAACAAATCGAATAATTTATTGTGCCTGCCTCATCAATTTTTGAGGAATGAGAATTTTATGATACTATCCAGAGCTCACTTAGAGATACTCACTTCCAGCGGTCTCATAGCCTGCAGCGGGGAGATAGCCACCATCATCAGCTGAGGTACCTGTCATGGGCGTTCGAGGCACCCGCTGCTAGCCGCTGCCTCCAGAGAAATGTTCACACTTAATAAGGTTAAATGGGCAATTGGTTCATTTAAACCTTACAAGGCGCCAGGTGCGGATGGGATCTTCCCAGCCATGTTGCAGCATGGTAGGGAGGCTATGCGTCCGATTCTGGTGAGGCTTTTCAGGGCGAGCCATGTCCTTGGGTACATACCCACTTTGTGGAGGAAGGTGAAGGTGGCTCCTCGGCCCTGGCTAAGGGCTACCGCCCCATCAGTTTCATGTACCCCCTTCGTGTTGAAAACAATGGAGAATATAGTGTGCCTATCAATAAAGGAGATCTTACTCAGAACCCCATTCGGAGTTCCCAGCATGCCTATCAGTGGGGGAGATCCACTGAGACTGCTCTGAAGGAACTGGCGACTGTGCTGGAGGATACTCTGAGATCCAGAAAGATAGCGCTGTGCTGCGTTCTGGATATTGGGTAGGGCTTTCGACAATACGTTGTATGCCTCCATTACAGCTGCGGCTGGAGTAGATCCTTACCTAATCTCTTGGACCAAGGAGATGCTGAGTAGCAGGGTGGTCATTTCGGAGTGGGGGGGGGGGGCGCTCTCTGTGGTGCCCAGCAAGGGGTGCTCACAGGGGGGGAGGGGGGGATGCTCTCCCCTCTCCACTGGTTACCAGTAGCTGACACTTTCCCGAGCTGCTGGAGGAGGAGGGCTACAAGGTAATAGGATACGCGGATGACCTGGTTATTATAGTCAGGGGTAAATTCGCGAGTGTAATCAGTGAATGCATGCAGCACGCACTGAATACCCTACAGAGATGGTGCAATGGGCAAGGACTGTTTGTTAATCCAGACAAAACGAGCCTGATCCTGTTCAAGGCAAGGTGGTGAAGATCCAGCATGAGATCAAGTACTTGGGAGTTTTTCTTGATGGAAAGCTCACTTGGGCCATACACGTGAAAAAAGCCTTACAACCGGCGTCGATGGTGATGTGGGCAGCTCAGAGAATGGTGGGGAAGACATGGGGGCTGAGGCCTGGGATGATCCGGTGGCTGTACACTGCGGTTGTTACGCCTGTAGTCACCTATCGAGCCCTGGTCTGGTGGACTAGAGTGGAAAACAAAACAGTGCAGTTGCAGCTAAATAAACTGCAGCGTAGGGCGTGTCTGGCCATTACAGGCTGTATGACAACATGCCCTACGGCTGCACTGGAGGTCTTGCTAGATTTAGCTCCACTCCACATACATGTTAAAAGGATGGCGTTCCTCCAGGCTGTGCGTATGTTGGAGTTGGGTCTGATTGTGCGGGGGAGGAGGAGTTCCTGCCACTTGATCCTTGACAAGGTGATGGTGGGGGGGGGGCTGAACTGCATGTGGTAGACTCAACTCATTCATACTCATTCATGAGCAATCCAGGTGGGAAGGAGGAGCTCCTGCTTTCGAAGACAGTCTGTGTGCAGCAGCTGCTGCAGAGGGAACTGAATCGGCAGAGAATCTACATAATGGTGGACAGTCAGGCCACTCTCAAGGCCTTACCCTCGAACTGTCTTACATCACGGCAGGTGTGGAGGTGTCTGACTGGACTGAAGGCCCCGGCAGAGGACAACAGTGTAACACTGTGTTGGGTGCCAGGGCATCAGGGTAAAGAGGGAAACGAACGGGCTGATAGGTTGGATAAGAAGGGATCAGCGCAGATTGGCCCTGAGCCCTTTGTTGGGACTAGCAGGAGCCACCTACGTAGAGAGGTTGGCTAATGGGAGGACAGGTGCAGGGCTGCTCATTGGCAGGGCCTGCCCGGCCTTAGACAGTCAAAACTCTTCATCCAGCTCTCCAGAGAGAGGTCCAAGGAGGTGCTTGCACTGGGGAGGAAGGATATGAGGATCATATGTGGCCTGTTCACAGGTCACTGTCTGCTGAGGTACCACCTAGCAAATATTGGCAAGTGCGAGGTACAGGTATGCAGGCTCTGCGGAGAAGGGCTAGAGACGGCAGAGCATGTGCTGTGTGTATGCGATGGACTCGCGGCATTGCGCCATTGTGTGTTTGGGAGACCATTTCTTCAGCCAGAAGAGGTGGCAAATGCAGAACTTGCGGATATCCTCTGCTTTGTGTGAGGGTGGTTGGGGCGCATAGGTGACGTCACACTAAGTGTCATCCTCGGATCATGGACGCCCTTACAATAGGCCGGTTAGTAGCTGCAGTGAGGGTATCGCCTGCATCCACCGTTTCAAAAAAAACACTGGCTCGAGAATAGGGCAAAGCTGGAGCACTGGCCTTGCATGTTGTTGTATGACCTTTTTGAGGTGCTTGTAACGTAACTTCAGTAAATTTTATCTAAAGCGGTTGCATAGATTTGAGTTTACGTTTTTTATGAGGAATTCGCATGGTCGAAATGATAGGAAATGAAGCTTCAGCTATTTGTGGCAAACCTGTTAACATTACCATATAAGAATAAGTGAAAACTAGACCGAACATCAGAATACAATTGTAATGGTTGTGGGAAGGATGTAACTGCTACTCACCTTCAAGAACACATCTACGTGAATAATGGCCTCACGTAAAAATAAAAATAGTAACACATGCCGCAGCGCTGAAATAAAAAACTTACACGTACCCGAAGTAATACACAGTTTAGCAATAAGTTTCGCTTTAAGACCGTTTTCATTCCGGCTTCTTCAAGGCTCCTTTCTATACAGAGTTGAACGACTTACCGTCCTTGTACAGGTTGCACGTGGGGTTTCACGTGAAGTCACAAGACCCGCCGGTTTACTACTACGGCTCTGCTGCCTTGCCAGGGACCATAAACTACGTCATAAGCTTTCAACTGGATATTATGATGGAGAAGGAACGCGAGAAGAACCAGTTCGAATGCCTTTTCAAGTACGAGGCAAGTCCTCTTGAGCTGAGCATCCATCCAAACGACGTGAGTGCATTGCGAAATCTCTTTAAGATATTATGTTATTATCTTACGGCGTGTCGTCAGTTTACGATCAGCTTGATGATTTCATAGCCTACGCAATCTGCCACTATTTATATGAGAAGGAAGTTTGTCACAATCTAAACATGTGTTTTTATTCTCTTTAAATTATTTATTTTACTATTGATATTTATTATGAGTAAAAAGATTCACAGTTAGTAATATTGATCTGGAACGTGTTGAAGATAGTAAATAGAAAAAAAAGTTTAACGAGCGGTTTTTAGGAGCCGCCAATCAAAAGCCCTTCGTACGAGAGAAGATATCTGGCACAAAGAAACTTTTCTCAACCTCGTGAATATTTATTTTATTAAATGGAAAATTGTTTTTTAAGCCCCTAGAAAACTGTGACAAGCGTTTGGGAGTCAACTAGACAAGTGGGAACATATGTTACAACTGTTAAGGATTGTGACGAAATCAAAAATGGAGGAAAACTGTAACCATAAGCAAACCATAAAAAATATCTAGTACGACGCACCACACAACTCTCAGTCACGCCCTTAATTCGATATATATTACCGTGTCTTCGACACATTTCTACGTATATGATTGTGGGAAATAAAATGAAGATACTAATTGGTAGAAAGAACCCCGTGAGTTTAATCAAAATAGATCTAGCTGTGTTTGAGGAATTGGAATAATAATCATTTTAAACTTTTGAAAATTATTATTTTCATACCTATTTAGGCTTATAGCTTCATTCAACGGACGATTATAAAAATGGTCACGGGAAAAAGGTAGGTATGGTGGCTAAAAGACATGCACTCAGTTACAAGTCAATTAGATCTCAACAGGGACACATTTTTGACAACTTTAAAACCCCGTTTTTCGGCGCATTTTGAGCTGTACCTCAGATGGCATAAGCGATGACTTGATGCGCCTAAGTTTCTGCTCCAATCCGGAATGAGAAAGTATACAGCACGTGGACTGTCCAGTAAGGCCAAGATTGTCAAGTCGAAGGTACAGAGTTACAGATTCAGAAAGGCGGGGGTTGCAGTCTGTAGAGCATATTGTATACTTGCGAAGAGCTTGGTAGTATTAGAGGGGCCTTTCCTGCAACCATGCATTGAATGTCATGAAACAAAAATCAGACAGTTAATTTAACTAATAATTACAAGCTTTGCTTGTAGCCAAGAAAACGTGTACAGGGAGTGCTCCAGAACTAATATTCTGTAAGCTTTTGAGTTGGTTCCGGAAAACATAACTAATAATTCAGCTTCGTATTCAATGCCAAAACTTCTGAACTAAATCAGGAACATCACAACAGTAAACCACGTCGCACGCTTGCTTGAATGTGTATCGATGGAGAGATGTCCCATCAGCAAGTAGTTTTTTTCTTGTAGTCTCTAACCGAAGGGTTCAGCACTGCTCTAATAAAGTGGCAAGCCTCTCCCCAAATCCTCAAGCTCAGACTGAGTAAAAAGCTGAGAGGAGTCACAAACTGCAACGTCTTGAAATGCTTTCTCCAAGCATGAGGTACTGAGGTATCACAAGTTCATCACAAATGGAGCAAAAAAACGTTTGAAGAATTGCGACGATCACGGCTGGAAGACATGTTGACAAATGTTGAAACAGAAATGAAGCATGCGCAGAATAAACGTTCCTAGAGGGCTTGTAAGGATGTCTCATGGCTCATGGTTAAGTCCAACTTACCGGTCGAGACTGCGATGAGCTCCCGATAAGAATAAAAACCATGGCTCATTATAAACTCAATAAAATGTTCTCAACTAATCGTGGGGCGCAGAAAGACGGAATGGGCCTCTTTTTAAGTAAAAATGCCATTTACACATGCCCAAAAAACGAAATTCGCGACATTGCAGAGAGCAATGGAATTTTTCATTATTTTTTCCGGGTTCAGCACCTGAAAATCGATTAAAGTCACCAGTTAGTTTCCAACAGCGTTTAGTCGCTGGCCTGTGTTATTAACATTACGGATTATAATGAACGCCGTAATAATATTCAGAAGAAACAACTCAGCTGATAAGTGCTTATCCTTTTCATGTTATGTGAACTCGAATATGTCAGTTTTTCTTCGAACACGAGAAATTTAAGGAGAAAGTTTCTCACACAGTTCAGCTCTTGATGGACAATTCTACATTCTCGACAAGCTTCGTGTCACTTTTTCAGCTCATGAATAATCAGCTTCTACAGATATTCTACAACACAAAGTCGAATGAATACCAAAAGTAAACCAAATTGAGCGGTTCAATGTGAAACGAAAAAAATGGGAGCCAAATAGCTTAACGCGTTGATCGAAGCCTAATTGTTAAATAAGTTGATTGATAGGGCTTACGAAGCTACGGCAAATTCACTGACAGTCGGTTACATCACTTTTAAAATTTCTAGTGGCTACGCACATGTGGTTTTTGTTTTTTATCGATCTGAAGCGTAGGTAGAGTCCGCTTTCAGTGTTTAAATGCACTTGTCTGATAGTGGTCGTTGAAATATTATTTCAGGTCACTGTACAAGGAAGCAAGGCAGTTTTCCTGGTCGACGACCTCGAGAAAGTGCTGGTTCACGGCCTGAACACAACAATCCTGGAAGATTTGAACGCCAGAATTCAAAACGCCTTCCGCTACGTGGCCAGGAACACGGACGCTATGTGCGCCAATTTTTTGACCACTGGAGTCTTCAGTCCTCGCACTTCAGGAGTGAGGGAACAAAGAGTTTAATGACAGTATAGTAATTACTTTTTATAAATAAATCTAACTGTTAAGCTGTAATTATGTAAGGCTATCGATAAAGTCAATTAACAAGAAGAATGTTTTTAGATGTTTTGAGTACTTACACAAAATGTCAAGTAATGATTCATTTGAGCGGAGTTTATAAGGAAAAAACTGCGCTAAAATAGATTTTTGTCGAAATATTTCGTAATTTATTGTGGTTCTCTCGTCACTTTCCCCTGGATGGGAATTTTATGGTATTGTAGTGTTATTTAGAACTTCCCATACAAATAATTCTTTAAAAATCGTTAGAGAAGCATTTGAGAAAAATATAATTTCATTAAGTTTGTCAAATATTTTCGCTACTACGGCGGATTCTAGATATACTCAGTTCCGCCCAAGCAGGTGAAATTTAGGTTTACAATTAGTATTGTTTCAAGGTGGGCAATAACCATACAGTCATTCAGCAACGGAATGATACAGTAGTGCAAGTAGTCAACGTTCTTCATAGTTGGAGCTCCCATTTCGGGATTTGAAGTTTTTCTATGATACCTCCAATAATTAGTTATCGTGGATTAAATTTTAAAAAAACAGAAATGAGAGACATTTTCTTCAACTCAGACTCAGTTGACGTTGCCGATGTACCCGTTCGAAGACCCACGTTCTGCTAAATATGCATAAGCGAGCGAGTAAGGAACTATGAAAAACGAACACAGTATCTCTCACCAAAATGCTGATTCATCACGAAGCGTTGCGCAACGACACCCACCTGAGGGGCCGGTCTTCATTGTTAGGCGATTATCAACTTTTCCCCACGCTTCTTCAACGAAACAGTGGACAATTGCCATCCTGTGCATTTAAGAAATATAAATAAAGGATGGCGCTTATTGAAGTAAAGCGCATGCGGTAAGTATTTTAACGACTGCTGTGGGTGAATCACAGAAGCACCTTCCTTGAGTCATTCGCCCGGTGATCAGTACACTTCGTTCTCCGCAGCTTCTTGCTAATTGAAAGCAGACAGAAAATTATTAGACCTAAATGTTTTTTGTAATATTCGAAATCAATTAATTAATTAATCTCTGATGGGAAATATGATGTACCGAGCGCAGAAAGAGACATGGAAGGTGAGAAAAGGAATTAAGTGAAAGTTAAGGGGTTGAAATCTCGGAATTTCTGAAGTAGCTGCTACATGCCATATTGGCGTTATCAAACGCTCGTCGTATAGGTACTTGATTTGACTACCACCTCAAGACTTCTGAAGGTTCTAGTTACATTTGAGCAGAGTTTATAGGGAAAAAGATACGCTTAACTCGATTTTCAGTGATATGTTTGGTAATTTATTGTGCTGCTCTCATCATTTTCCCTCGAATGGGAATTATACGGTATCGTCATCCCATTAGGAGCTATGTATATAAAAAATTGAATCAAAATCGTTAGAGCCGTTTTTGAGAAAAACCTTCTTTTGGCGTCGCATGGAGACTTGCGAACTAGATATCAAGTTTGAGCTGATTTGATTTAGCCGTTTTCTCCAAGCATTGTTCACAGACTCACCACTCAACTGTTTTTCATCCGATTACATAACTTTCCTTTCTACTTCGTAAAGCCGAGGAAAGTAATAAAACGTACGCAGATCCGCGTTGCTGGTCGTGCAGTTAGCTCTCCTCGTTCCCTACTCATCTGTACGTGTTGAAATATGTTTTAATTCATTCCTTTGTCCATTCACGGAGCTTACCTACCACTATCACTCAAAACAGGGGAGCATATAAAGTTCTGTTTTTGCCAGTATTCAGCAAAGTAACAACAACGTGCAGCCCACCTTCTGGTGAACAGGAGTTGGGAGGAGGTTGAAGGTGACTGACAATTTCGTATAGAAACAGAAGTTGTTTCTTCAAAATCACGATCAACCAACAAACATGAACTCAATGATCTTTGACATTTCCGTCAAAATTGTCTGGGCCTATGCGGACTCCCACAAAACTCGTTTCTTATCGTCAAAATCATCCACGAAGATTCGGGTAGCTTTTTATAAAGTGAGTTTCGTTCGCGTACGATTCTTCAGCTCCTCGGGGCGAATGAAGGGGTACGAACGGCCGAAATGCAGGTCAAGGACGTCCCGGGCCTTACCTTCCGACCGCCACACCCAACGGGCCAGGGAACTATTCAACGACGTTGTAGGCTGAACCATAGAAGGCAAGTTTCCTACTTAAAACTAGTTCTTATTTTACCGGCGGATCCCGAGTTACAAAACAGCCTGCACGATGGAATGCTTTCTGCAGCGGAGAAAACGTTTCTCAAGTTCACGCTTATATCTTTTTTTCCGCGCAATTGTCTTCTTTGAATGTCAAAGATCAAAGAGCCTTAATTATCTGTTATTCCACACAACGCACGAGGCCTTTGCTTATTTCATCACATTTTCCAACTATTGTGTAACACACGCTCCCAGAGTTGTCGGTACAGTTTCCATCAAGTCGGAGTTGGGGAAAATATTCAGAAAACTCTACTAACGCCGTTAAAATATCGTGAAAGGGTAGGCGTAAATTGTTCAATAAAAGGTGGGAAATACTCCGCAAATTTATCAAAAAATATGTGGTACGACTCATCACACAAATTTCCTCAACCCCAAGTCCATTCAGCGATTTGTATCACACTAACAACTAACCCGACCCGTTTTCCAGCCGGTCTTTGTGAACCTGCTGGAACTTAGATCAACGTCCCTCGTAAAAACCAAAAACTGCTCAAGATTCAGAATTTTGTGGGGCTGTCAATAGCTGCCATGACTTTTTTTTGAGTGATCATTGTATAAATAATTTATAGGGATTTTTTTCTCTTGAAAACGTTTTGATATTTATTGTATATTTTATCACTGGACCACACTGAAGTTTTCGGGAACGCTGGTAGCACATGACCGAAATTTTTGAAGGAAAACGCTGCAAATGATTACACAACGGATTATTCTGTTGCCCAGCTTGACGTTGTCTCTCATTCCGAGACCCATTCGATTCATGCGAAACATGACCTGACCGGCGAATACTAAATATTCCAGGCAATTGGCACGACGTGGCGAGTCAAACTGGCGGCTGGTTTCAATGAGACGCGAGTGAGTACAAAAGATGAAACAATTACTTTCGCTGTAGCTATTGTACCACGAGTTCTTTCAATTAGTAGACTTTGGCTCACTATACTTACTGTGATTTCACTATTTTCGGTCTAGACGCAGTCGTACGCCTCTGAGAATTAAATAGATACAAAATAGAATTTAGAGCACGTTAAAGGCACAAAACGACGGTGGATAGACATTGCTGATTTGGAATCCCAATGCCTTGAAACGTTCAAGTATCAAATTTTGAGGGGGGCTTGTAAACACTTTTCCCTGGTGTATTATTCAGAACGAATAATAAACCGAAAACTGCAAGTTGCTTTTCTTCCAAATTGTTAATAATTCATTGGACTGTTCTCGTTATTGAAAAACGCCAGTATGAAAACACTTGTACCGAACAAAAAGAATCGTTAAAGTAATTTTTCTAAAAAATGTGGTCATTAAATGTTCGGCAAACCTGCTTTTCTGTCACGTCTTGGTTTATTTTTTCGCTCAACGGATGATTACAGAAGTAATGGCTAGAAACAAAACTTGGATACAGGTTACGAAAAGGCCGTCAAATTCCGATTTGTATTTACTGTGTGAAAAATTCGAACACGTTAAAAAAAGTTTTTTGGCACGTTTTGGTTGTTCGACGAGCTGTCACAGGATCGTTTAACGAGAACTATGTATAGCTGTTGGCTATTTGAAGACACCCCGTGAGTTTTGATATAAGTCGTGAAAGATGTCTTTCCTATTTTCGCTTTGTAAGCCGTTAACTAAATTTCTACACGGATACTCAAGGTACTGATTATTTGAAAATAATAGTTTAATTCGAACGGTGCAAGTATAACTAGAAACATAAAGTGTAACGCATCACACAGCTTTCCTGGCTGTACCAAAATCTCATAGTTTACATGGCTTTCGCCAGCTAATTCGATTCATTTTTCACTCAGTTCATTTGAACTTGGTCAAACATAACTGCACAGTGGTAGAAAGTGATAGCACTCATAGTTCCGGAATTTATTGTGGTGCTGCTCCTACTTGAGCCAATCAATACACAGAGAATCAATGAGGCTGTAATCACGATTTTCTGGAGAGCGAGTTTAATCACTGTCTCAGAATTATCGTGTAACACTGTGGGAACTGGTAGTAAGTAGAAGGTAGGGGGTTGACAATCTGAGGATATTAGTAACATTTGAGCGGATAAGGAAAAAAACTGCGCTAAGATATTTTTGTCGAAATGTTTGGTAATTCATTGTGCTGATTTCGTCATCTCCATGGATGGGGGTTTTATGGTATTGTTAAGTTATTCAGAAGTGTCCACAAACACAAATAATTCAATCAAAACCGTTAGAGCTGTTTTTCAGAAAAAAATTTAGTTTTGATTGCTATTATAACTATAGTTAGTTTTGCCGTAGTGTTGCATACACCCTTATTTTATCGTCCCGGGCTAGCCTGCAGGATGCGTGTGATGTTAGAATTGATCAGCATCTTCCGCTCCGTCGTGATCACAGTCTGTTTCCTTATCAATATGACAGTACCTTCGGGGAGCCCAAAGTGTGGGAAGATCCCGTTTACTCTCTACTCGTCAACGATACACTCAACGGCCAAGTCAACTGGTAACTGACCGGTGATCCCTTGAAGTTCTTCTGTTGAGACTGTCTGATAGGTCTTGTGGATCGACAGGAGCGCAGTTCTCTGGGATTGGGCCAATACCCTCATTTGATTGACTGAGTTTGCTACCCCATACAACGGGGCAGTAGCCAATCAGCGGTGGTAACGCCTTTGAGGGACTGGCTGAAGCACCACTTCTCACCTATATGCACTCCTAAGTACTTGACTTGCTTCTCAAGAAGGAACCTGTGGCCCCAAAGCGTAGGATCGGTTGGCTATTTAATTTTCCCTTAGGGGGGGGGTTAACTGTGTAATTCCTCAGCCAACTGCAGCTTGATCTGCTCGCACCATCGGGTGACTGTTCAGACTACATGGTGGATTTTTATCTCGATTTGGCGGACTGACTTTGCAAAGATCAGCACAGTCAGATCATGCACATAGGCGTATGGCCAGTCTTCGTCAGCGTCTTGAGAAGACCTCGAAGAAAGCGTTCCAGAGTAATGCTTTTCCTGTGGGCACCTCTTCTCAACCGTTTTCTGGACTCTGACATGCCTGCATTCGATCGTAGCAGTTCTACTTGTCAGGTAACTTCTGCAGGGCAAGTGTAGGTTTCGAAGAATTCCCGGACGTAAATGAGCTCATTCTCAAAGATTACTTTGAAGGTCTGCAACATCAAGATTTCTTACGTTTCGCCTAATATAGAAAAACGTTAACAAAGCCACAGATCATTTTCAAATCCAAATAGCAGTCCCAATTTGTTTTTTCCCACTTTTAGGCCTTAAAACTAGAATATATGAAAAGGATTCAAAAATGTTTTTTGTCAGCCGACTTTACTTTTTACTTCGTAGAGTCAAGGAAAGTAAATATTGTAGACTAGCAATGCGACTATGATTGTGAACTGGATAAATGGTTAGGAGAGATCGGAACTGTTGTTAAATAGACGAGACTAAAATACTAGAATTTCTTAAAAGGTGGACGGGCCAGCTCTCAATCAAATATGGCAATTTCAATTTCCTTCTCTGAATGACGATTCATTATGCCCATCATGTACCTCCAGAATGGAGAAAATAAGAAATCGTGCCCGATAGATGAGCTGTCAGACTGGTCAACTGTCACTGCTTCCAATCATGCCTTTAAACTGGTCATCCATTAGCGAAAAAAAGTGAAGTCTGTGATAGAAAACCCGTTCATCATGGAATTGATAGGTTCCCCGGGTTTTCACACGTACGTGACTTACTGCAATGATGATCTCCTGTTATACACGGTAACATGGTCTTTCTTATGCCCACATCATGTACTGTCGTGTTGCAATTGGATCAGATCGTCAAAAGTCGACAAATACCTGCCTCACGGTTTTGAATGCAGTGGCTCTTGAGTGCAATTTATAGTTGAAACCACTACCAGCACTAAGTGACGTATATATCTTGACTGATACGACCGGCCCTAGGGACACGTGGTTCTATAAGAGCGTCTCACAAACGATGTGAGAAGAAGCAGGCAAGTAGCAAGAACTACGTTATGGTAGTGGAGTATAAGGCCCACTAGTCAACAGCTATGCAAATAGGTGGTGTGTGAGGTAATATGTAGCCAGTGAGGTGCAGCTGCTTACTTGTTCCGTTGGTACCACAGAGCGCGGCTAATGATGAGCTATATCTACTATGGTAACTCAGTTGTACCTTCATTTCACAAGTCCTGCCAAACGCAAAGCTGCGGGTTGAGAGGAGGCATCTGATACCTTTATCCAAAACCGCATATGTGAGCGCTCTAATCCGCTGGCACGCTGTATGTTACAGAGCGCTAGCAGCTTGCTTGCCCAGTGAAGTGAGACTCATAGCAATTGTGATTGTCGGCACCTACAATCCACCTACCGAATGCTCGTGAAGAGGTGGACGTCACCTTTCTCAGTACACAATGTTACACGGTTTTACCATATCTGAACCGTCAGTGTTCAGAACCCAGTGACCAGAAACCTTGGCGAACAGGAACTCACTGGCAATTGTAGAGCCAATATCGTAAGGGATGGGAGGGGGGGAGGATGCTTTAATTACTAGTTGCAAAGCAGAAGTCCATCGCAACAAGGTATCTTTTAGGACTTAGGGCTGCTCAGAAATAAGATGCACTAATTCTCATGCGGAGCTTTTTGTATTTTTATCGTTTCTATAATTGCCGCTTAAATTAGGTCTCGCGAACAAAATGCTTAAAACACCTCGAAGCGACTGAATGGTTTGAAATACTGCCGCAGGACCCTTTGAAAGCCGCTTTGAAAGAAATTATAGCCACGTCGTATTTAATATAAAATTTAATTTGGACTCGTAACTCTATAGGATCCCCCGAGTGGTTCCAGACAGCTGGCGCGTGTGGTAATCGGCCCCTCAGGTGCTTTTCGGCGTTAAACGGGCCTTGTTCAGTTTGGCAGCAATTAATGAGTTCTGGGTGGACCGTATGTCCTTGGTACTTCGATGCTCTGGTCTTTCGTCATGGGAAGGCGCTCTTTGCTACCATATTCTCTTTCCTCCCACGCCCAGTTATCGATAGAGCGAAGGTCGCTCGCTGTACACCTAAGGTTCGTATGCCCTGAGGAAAAACACCAGTAAATTGTCTACCTTCTGAATATTCAGTTGCAGGGCTCACAAAGGTGGCACCTGGTTCGCACTCGCCGAATCTGATGTTAGGAGGGTTGGTTCATTTAAGCGCGAAACAGTTGAAACATCGAAAAAAAACTATACATTTAAGCCGGTTTTGGTTCAGTCATCTCCTCATTAGCGTTCACACACATACACACAGAACCCAAATAGTGTTTTTCGGACTCAGTACTCTATTTTGGGATATCTGCAAAGATGAAAATTTCAATCCTTCAACGTTGCTGTTCATTAAGGAAACAACTATACATTTGGTTTTACTGTAATTTACTTTTAATCCTAAAACATAACAAATTGTCATTATCATGGACGTGCATAATTCAGGTTTGAGTTGCGATCAAGTATGCAACTCACCTTACAGGGTTCTCAGATTTGAGTGAGCACGGATAATTCTGCCCTTACAGCTGACAATTTTCAGAGCTGAAATGCTCCTTCGAACTTTAGGAAAGTAGACCTTGAGACGTAGTATAGAGTATTTGGTGTGCAGTTAGAACCTGCTCATTCGGTTACCTGAAACTTGATGCTTCCAGAGTTACGAAGGTTTCGCGAGCCCTCCGCCGGTTTTTTGTCTTGCTCGACCACGACGGACCTTGTCTCCTCCGCTAGTCGCTTAATTAATTTTGGAGGTCCCTACGACAAGTATCGAGCTATACGACAGTTCACGGCTCCACTGCACCGGATTCCCACTTCTGCGCCACGCCTTTAGGGCAAATGGGGTCAAATGAGGGGCGGAGCAGTATCGGTAGAACAAGTCCACCTTTAGTGACCTTAACGTCCCTGGAGCCCCAGACCGCCTCCTCTTATCAGGTGTTCAGTTGGCCAACTGACCGGAGCGCACTGCACCGCGAGCCACCGCCTCGCAGTCCTCTCAACTCCTGGCTCCTTTCACACGAATTCAGGGATCGTGAACGACAATGATCGCCCTCTGGCTTTCGTCCCGACACGACAACCCACTTACCATTTCCCTTACCTTCTTTAACGACTAGGTTAAAAAATAGCATTGAATTCGTGCCCAAAATTTTTCACTTCGCTCGACGTTTTTTCCGCCCCTACGCTCTCGAAAAATCAATTTTGGGGAGCTTCGTGGATTCACGATCTGACTTTGTCCGGAGAACCTACGAAATCGCGTTCGAAACCACATTTCAGAGTCTTAAATCATTCCACGACCCTTTGACTTTTTGCGGTACAAAAGGAAGTGATTTCTTCTCAACGTCCAAAATCAATTTGTTGCAATTTAATGCAGACTGGATCGTGGAATGACCGCACATGATTATTAACATCGAGGATTTCATTTCCCCGAATGTATCTCCCATGGAGATCTCTCCCTCCGCTTATTAGAAAAAGGTTCTCCTGGCTGATTAGCACTCGCCAGAAGTGCTGCTGTTTAGGAACGTGCCGTTTAATTTTTGTTTTCTACCCTCTCCTATACTACTATGTTATGCATTTACCACGTTAGATTGTTCATACGGACATTATACTCTCCAACACCGGTTAGTTTCTTGGTACTGGGGCACTTATTGCAATCAATCTACCACTTGAGCCTGTTTCCTATTCCTGGAGATAGGATTCCTGTACTAGGGGAGGCTGAATTCGAGTTTGACAGTTGATTTGGGCGAAACAGGAACCATACACGTTTGGTGGCTAATATTCAGGAACAATGCATCTTAGGACTTTCTAACTGATCAAGCTAACAGTGAAATTCAAGCATATGAGAAACGGTTGACAGTATTGTTCGGGCAAGGGAAGAAGATTTTTTTCTTATACAAGAACAAGAAGTTTGCCATGGTTTCGCTGTTGTGGAGGATGAATGGGAAACTGGCGAATCATATAATCATACGTCTGAGACTTCGGGAGGCTTCCCAAACTACATCAAAAAGTTGGAATTACGGCAGGAAGTATCCACAAAACAGCTAGTGCAGGTGAAGCAACTGATTGAATTTCCCGCGCAACTGATGTGGGAAAAATTGAAGGATGTTTCACGCAATAAATGTTGGCGAAAGTCATCCAATTTGGCAAGCCCCCCGACGAATACCTCCTATTCTCGAAGGAGAGGGAGAGGGAGAGGTTACGCAAATGGAACGGAATGGCGTAATCGAACCATCGAAAAGTCCGTGGGCAAGTCCAATCGTGTTGATGAGAAAAGTAGATGGTAGTATACCCGTTTCTGTAGATTATCGACAACTCAATGACATCACAAAAAAGGATTCCCACCAATTGCTGAACTAATCTCGGGTCTGAATGGCAGTACCCGGTTTTCAACGTTAGACCTTAAGAGCGGGTACTGGCAGATTCCTATGAACCCCTTGAGGCCTCTGGCATTCAGCTAGATGCCCTTTGATGTCACAAATGCACCAGCGACATCTAGATCCGGAGTCCTGTTCATCCTTAACACTGGTGGCAGCGGTGGGACGTCAACACCCTTGGGTATACCAATAACAGGAAGAGGTTGGTGTTAAAGCAACACTTCCTAGAGACCCCTTATGCTATGAAGAGGGGGACTCTCCAATTAACGAAGATGCACTACATCTTGAAGGTCAGTTAATAGAAATTAAGTCTATCATTGATCGGGAAATAGAAGAGTAAATCAACGAGTGTATGATAGAACTTCGCAACGCTTCAAGCAAGGATTTGAGTAAGGAGCTGCATTCTGCATTAAGGCAGGCTTCTGCATAGAGCGAGCCTGAGATCACTGGGGTGAATCCATGAAGTAAAATTTATTTTGTAATGTGTATGCCATTACTGATAACAGTACTAATTAATTCATTCACTCACAATATAACTGCTAACGAGTGTAAATGAAAAACTGTTCAGGTAAATACTGAGGAAGAGTAGTGGAAAGGTCCCTTGTATGAAGATCGACTGATAAATTAACCCAATACATTAGCTAATAGTTTATTACAATATCTTGAAACCCATATGAAGCAAAATACTGACTGAACTTTTCCACAACCTTCCTAAATTCGACCATCTGCCATATATCCGGGTGGTATACCTTCGTTCAATGTTTTTCTACGGAAACATTTATGGGGAACAAGATTTATGTACTAGTTAGTTGAGACAGCAACGTAACATTCGTAGAAATCGTTATGAAAATGATCAAGAAAACACAATTTTTGAAAGATTTTGGTTCTTATCTTTGTTCAATGAACAGCCAGAGGAAAACAGTATATAGGAGTTGATTAGTTGAAGATATACAGTGAGTTTGATGAGAATCGCTGAAGCACTTCAGCCAATTTCGTCTCGACCACCCAAGTAAATAGTTTGATCAGATGGGAAACCAGATTAAGAAATCCTCCCAGATGGCACTGGATTCCTCAGGTGGTCACCACCACGCGGTAACACACGGGCAACAGCTCTCTACCGGTAGACTGGACGACCAACTACCTACCGTACCTGCGCAGGTCTGAGTTCGGTGGAGCGAAACCCTCGTCGAGCGTTTAGGAGCAGTCATCTAATTTGGAAACAGGCCTGACTGTTTAGAACTCTTATTGTGTTTCTGCCTCAATTCAGTGGATTGTATGTGCATGGTTCAGCACAGTCGGGTCATTCACATAGACGTGTAGCTCACAGTCATTCCTCCATGAGACCCCTGAAAGAAATTTCGAAAAAGGCGTTCCAAAGTGCTGGTCTGAGAACCGAACCCTGCGGGGGGCCCCTTCTCTATTGTTCTTCGGACTGCGACATGCCTGCATTCGATCGTAGCAGTTCTATTTGTCAGGTAACTTCTGCCGAGCAAGTACAGGTTACGAGGAATTAACCGACCTAAATGAGCTCATTCTCAAAGACTCCTTCGAGGGCTGCAACATCAAGATTTCTTACGTTTGCCTAATATGGAAAGACGTTAAGAAAGCCACACAGAGACAAAGATCATTGTAAAATATGAATCACTGGGACGTCCCATTAGCTGATATGCAGATCACTACATAACACACCCCACCACCGAGTTTTTTTGTTGTTTTTTTTAACGTGAGTGAACCACTGTTTTCTTAGATGTTCCTCCTGAACGTTATCATACGTAACTGCCCTATCATTAGCTATTTCTGATCTACACAACTTTATATTGATCACAATAGCACCGCAACAGAAGCTAAATCTAATACGCATTTTTATTTGATCTTGACCTGCCTATCTTTTTATAATTTATCGTCAAACACAAAACACAAATGTTAAAATCGGTAGGCTGTCAATGAAATTCAACATTCCCAAGGTTCGTTGCTCAATTTCGCCCAAATGTATATAAAATGAATCAAAATTCATGAAAATTGGTAAGAATTAAGAGAATAGCAGGATTTTACAATATTTACCTTCTTTCCGATTATGACTATTCAAACTCCTGATGTTAGTTGCACAACTAGAGGGAAAACTAATTCGAACGAGAAAAGTAAAAACAATAATCAAAATCGGTTATTTAATGCGGCCTGGGTCTCACTTACATTTTGTCACACACATACACATATATCTGCGGGGTTTTCACGGGGGGAGTTGGGTTAAAAATGATCAGATTTTTTGTTTTGTTTTATGTATGGCAGCACTGTGTGCCCCCTCCCTCTATTCCTTCCACAAGGGTGCCCCACTCCTAGATGAAGCCTTGGCAAAATGGCTTTTCTTTACAGAAGCATCTCAAAATTTCGAGTCTTTGGCTACAACTTTATACTAAATTCGAAGATTTTCCAATTGTAAATTTTCTAGGTTGACGAAGGTTCTACATACAATACATGCACTCAGGTTGTACAAATTCAGTTTGGAACACTGTTGAAAATTTTTTTGCGCATTATGAGATTGATATCTACTAGTTAAAGACACCCAGTGAGTTGAACGTAAATCGTTTAAGCCGTTTAAAAAAAAAAAGTAAGCCGTCGTTTTACGAGCCTCTATCCCCGTTCATTGAGTTTCAGCAGAAACGTTTCCTGTGGACAACAATTGGGTATTAATTAGTCAAAAATACGTTGTATGTAATCAAAATCGTCGCAAATCATGATTACTGATAAATTGTAAATAAATCAGATGAATATTATTAACTGACTTAGTCAGTAAAATTAAATCTTAATTAATTTGTTTAATTTACAGCGGATCAAGCTTGCTAAGTGCTCAAATTCAATTGTCATGCGTTTATACAAACTATGTGCCGTTTATGCTTCGATTTTCACAGGATTTTGCGCAAAGAATCTGACAAAACGCTCAGGTGGGCACTTTTAACAAACGAAAATGGGCACTCACTCAATAACAATGGAAACGGGGATGTGGACAGTAATCGGCGACCGAAAAAATACCGTTTTTTCGCAGGTAATTGAATTGGCAATCAGTCGTCTGCTGTTTCGTTCGCAAAATGTTCAAGGACCTTCTTCTGGGATTTCCTCCAATTAACCAACGTCGTAAGAGAATTAACAAATGGGCGGTGACACAGTTGGATGGAAGTGCAGGGGTCTATTTATATTCAGGGCTGGAGTAAGCGGGCAGAAAGTGAGAGTCGATCAGTATTCAGGAGGACAGGCGGAGCGCCGTTGAAGAAGGCTGAAGCGGAGCTATCATCTGCCGGCAATCGTGAGGAAGCTCTGAAGAGAGTCATTCGCCAAGGAGAAATATTTTGGTCCAACCGAACAAGACACGTTGGGTTGGTTAGATTGAGGACAAAACTACGGGCTGTCAACACAACCACGGATGCAATTATATTCTACGTGTTGTCTCAGCGGGTCCGTCATCATTACTTGCTCAATAGCCTGAAAATATCAGTGTAAATCAAATAAGTCAAAGCACCCCAAATCTTAGGGCCTTTGTGTTTAATAATGAGAAGCAAGGATGTAATGTCATACTTTATCGGCCCTAAAAACCTCATCCTGACACGGCCTACAAACTGCTGTAGGTGAACAACTGAGGACATTGGGCACCACTCTCGCAGTACTACCGCGTTAAAACATTCAATTCACTGAAGGAAATGCAAAGAGTATTTTTTTGTCGCTGTTCAGTATTGCAGTCGGCAAAAAAGTGTAGTTTTGATCAGACCTTACATTTTCAAATTCACTGAGTTGGAAGAATTGAATCAAGTCATGTATCTGACCGTGTGCAGTAATAACGGCTTACCTGACTGAATCATTTTGTTAGTTTTTTTTACAAGGTGCAAAATTAAGGTTAGAACTGTTTCCATCAACGGGAACAGGCTATGAGGGACCAACATGGATTTCTGCTTTTGAAATATCTTCCGTTAACCAGTTAGTTTATAACTTTTGTTGTCCATAAATATCTTTGTACATCGAACTCACAGTCTTTTTTAAATTAATGCAAAACGCTCCTCTGATACTTTTATTCAAACTTACAGGGCACTTTCAGCTAATCAGTAACTACATTTATGTATAAACGCGCTTGAGGCAGATACAGTCCTTGTACACATAGCGTACCATCTAATTTATAAGGGTTGAGCAATGTTTCGCAACAAGTATTTCTTCTTTCTCTATCATGTTGTTATCATTTTGGTATGTAGCAGTACTGTACGATCAAAATCGTACATTATTTACAACAAAAAAACGTAGAACTACTGACGAGAAACAGTCTTCAAATGTTACGAAGCACCTACATATCCGTCGAAGGAAAGAAGTGTATTCCACAACTGTAACTTGATGAATAGTGTAATATAATCTGGTGTGACACATGACAGCTTTTCTCAACTTCACGTACATTCACTAATTTTATATCACCAGAAACTACTCCAATCTGTATCCCGCTCTTGTGCGCCGCATCACACAACTTTCCTTAGCTCTACATCAAATCACTTGTGTTCATGGCTTATTCTACTAACTCAATTTACTTAAAAAAAATTGCGGCAGAAAGTCTTTGGTGCTTACAGATCCGGCATTTATTATGCTGCTCGTACACATGCTTCGACCATTATTGAGCAATTAATGCACAGAGAATTCGTGAGGGTGTAAACCTGATTTGCTTGAAAAGATAATAACTTTTCCAGAGTTATCGGGTTAAAACCTTTAGAAATGGTGGTAAGTGAACGGCGGGGGTTGAAATTCCGTAATTACTGGAGTAGCCCTTGTATATTTTATGAGCACTATTAAAGACTCATCCTATAGGTACTTGGTTGAGTACTACCTGAATTTTCCTAAAGAATCTAGTAACATTTGAGCGGTGCTAATAAGGAAAAAGCTACGCTAAACTCAATTGTGTTTTTCGGACTCAGTAGGGTCTAAAACAGTGATTCCCAAAGTGGTCTATATCGACCCCTAGGGGTCTATGACAACCTGCAAGTAAATTGGGCAAAAAATTTGGGGGTCCATGAAATGAAAATTGGGGTCCACGATAGTGGATCTCAACACATACACTGATAGTACCTATTTACTTACATCATACTGTAAGGGGGCAGCGTCAGGGCCCCGAAGAAAACGAAGAAGGAAGTTCAACCGTCCCGGCAACAGGACCCCCTCCAACGCCTCGAAGAACTTAAGGTTCAGTTTAAAAACGGATATCAGCAACTCTGGCTGCAAAACAACATACCAGTTACTTATCCCGTATTATGGAATATAGCGAGGAAATTTTTAATTTCATTCCATCGTCATACCTAGTGGAAAGGGGGTTCAGCGCTGTTACCAATCTCCAAACGAAAAAAAGAAACAGACTGGACATCATTAGCCGAGGAGATTTAAGATTAACCCTTACAAAATTGACGCCAAACGTTGATAATTTTTTATTAAAGCATCAGGTTCATCCTTCTCACTAAAAGTATTGACTTATTGCTTATGTTATTTTATATATAGTTCATTTTATGTTACGTGTATTTTACATCACACATACAAAATTTTATTTTGAGTAGTTTTAATTTAAAATCAATGAATAAATGTATAAATTAATGCGTTTTTACTTTAAGTATTTAACACTAAACTTCACTACAATTAGAAATTTACAGGAAATCAATATCAGGTAAGTAGGGGGTCTACCCAACACGGGAAAACATGGCAAGGGGTCTACGACACAAACGAGGGAACAATAACCTGAGTTGTGGCCACAAGCTTTTCCCATCACCCAAATGAATAAAAAGGGAATAACTTATTGGTTATTAGCAAAAGCCACGCAAACCAATAAATTTATGAAGAGCTAATGAAACTTGTTTAAGTTTGTAATTTGTCACACCTGATTTCTGCTTATATATTACTATAGTAACTTCACAAAAATTGATGTGGAAGTGTCTATATAATAAGATATAAAGAAGAAACTCCGGAAATTCAGGATTTGGACTACCACAGTTTCGCTTATTACCATTTCTAAAAGTTATCACCCGATAACAATGGAAAACTTAGCCCTACGTCAATTCACTCATGTACGTCGCTTTTTCCACTTACTCAATTCATTTATCACTCAGTTAATTTGAACTTGGACAAACAACGCTTTATGGCAGCAGTAAGTGGTAGCGCTTACTGTTCCAGATTTTATTGTGCTACTCGTACTCATTGCAGGCCCATTATTGAGCAATTGGCGCACAGATAATTAATGAGGCTATAAACTGCGCTAAAAACGCTTTTCATCGCAAATTTTGATAATTTATTGTGCTGCTCTCGTCATTTTCCCACGAATGGGAGTTTATGGTATAATTCCCTTATTTAGAGCTATCAATATAAAAAATTTAATCAAAATCGTTAGAGCCGTTTTTGAGAAAAAAAATTTGGTGTTTTGATCACTATGATGACTATAGTTAACGTTCGGTGGATTTTGTTCATACCCTTATTTTTGCGTCCCATGGTAACCTGTAGGCTAGACATCAAGGTCCAGCTGATTTGGTACGGTTGTTTTCTCTAAAAACCGCGCTAAAATCGATTTCGTCGAAAATGTTGATAATTTATTGTGCTGCTCTCGTCATTTTCCCACAAATGGGAATTTTATGCTATAATTGCCTTATTGAGAGATATCAATATAAAAAATTTAATCAAAATCGTTAGAGCCGTTTTTGAGAAAAAAAATATTTGGTGTTTTGATCACTATGATAACTATAGTTAAATTTCGGTGGATTTTGTTCATACCCTTATTTTGGCGTCCCATTGTAACTCGCGGGCGAGATATGAAGTTTGAACTGATTTGGTACGGTGGTTTTCTCTAAAAATCGTTCACAGACACACAGACCCGCAGACCATTTTCCCAAATAGTGTTTTTCGGACTCAGGAGGGCCTGAAACGTAAAGATCTGAAGAAAACTCAAAATTTTTTTTTCAGCCGATTACATAACTTTCCTTTCTACTTCGTAGAGCCAAGGAAAGTAAAAAGTTTGGGGAACTCTGGTCTAAAACGTTAAGATCTGAAGAGAAGTCAAGTTTTTTTTCAGCTGATTACATAACTTTCCTATCTACTTCGTAGAGCGAAGGAAAGTAAAAAGTCAGCTATAGTTCAGGAATTTCGACGGTTGCTTAGTCATTTTGTTACCACCGTCTGGATAGCTATTTGGGAAAAGTGCATGATTAGAACTTTCCTTTGCCTACGAAAGGCTGAAAAAAGCAAGTGGAATGGAAAATTCAGAACTTTGAACACAAACCATTCTGAAAACGCGTATCAACAGAACCGTGGATTGCTTAAGTGGTAGCAACTCAACAAATGACGTAACTTAGAGCGTCATCAGTGTGTGTGTGTGTGTTCTGTTCATAAAACGTGAAGTGACGCTGAGTCAAAAACCCTGCAAATTATTACACAACGGTTTATTATTCGGATAATCAGCTTGACCTAGCATTAATGCTCCGGGACCCATCCTGTTCGATTCAGCATCGAAAAATATCATAATTAAACCCAAAAAAAGGTTGAAAAGAACTGAATCGTAATATTAAAATAAACAAAAAACAAAACGAAAGTATTTAGAAAAAACTGAATTTTAATATGAAAACATGCACGCTAAATACTAATATCAAAATTTAACCAAAAATCTATGAAAAAAAACAAAATGAGAATGAAACGAAAGAATCTAAAAAAATTGAATCGTATTAAAACCAAAACGTCGGGGAAATTGGAACGGGGGCGCTCGAAGCGAACCCGGGGGGAGTTGAGTGTTGGGAGGGAAGCAAGCGGGAGGCGCGCTGCTCGCTCGCCTCGAGTTTTTTAATGAGACGGGCAGGGCGGGGGGAGTTCAAACGACGAAACGCTTGTAGCTCCCGCGTTGTATTGTGTTTCGTTAATTTTTTTTAACCGTTTTTGGCCCATTACAACCACGGGCTTCGTCCGATCGGATTGCTGAGATGGCGGGCACAACTAAATACCAAATCGGATTTTCGGGCGAAAGAACGAATTTTTTAGACCACGTTAAAGGCACAAAACGGCCCAGACGGCCGACGTCGGACGGGGGTTCGGGGGACGGACATTGCAAATTTGGAATCTCCATGTCTTGAAACGTAAAGTATCAAATTTTGAGGGGGGGTTGTAAAAAATTGTTCGTGACCGAAAACATAGGGTTATTATTCAGAATGAATAATAAACCAAAATAGATTGGAACTATGCCAGAGCCCAGAGTCTCGCCAGTATTTGTATGAATGGTTGCATCGCGTGAGCGAGATTTATAATGAAAAACTTTACTAAAACCTATTCTTGTATAAATTTGTGTAATTTATTGTGATATCGTGTCTATTATGTGTTTCCTCCGCGTATAACATTTCTGCATTAGCGTTGCTTTGTTTCGAACTGAACTCAAAATCATTGCAGGCGGTTTTGCGGAGAAAAAAATATTGTTTCCGCCGCTATGATAATTATAGTTAACGCTCGATTTTGCGTATATTAATATTTTGGGGCCTCATGTTCATCTGTACGCGGCATATCAAATTTGAACTGATTCGATACAGACGTTGTTTCTCAATCGTGTTGACGGACACATTAACAAACAACTTATTTTTCACTCAAAAGAGTTAAATAACTTTCCTTCTGCTTCGCACGACTAAGTAAAAGTAGCTGTTTACTAGACCAAACCCTCAAGAATGATGATAATGTATGAGGTGTGAACTCGTGCTGAGATCCTTCATTAGTAACCGTGCAATGACAACGAAATCAATATGGTTTAAACGAATGGTACTGGCTAGTGGGCATTTCTTGCAGAATCCAGGAAATGAAATGCGGAAACTAACGTGCGAACAGAAGCCTTGGAATGTCATCAAAGCAACGGACAGTCATTTTGGAATTGCCTCCGTAGTCGTAAGTGAGGTGAGTAGCGCAGGACCTGATGTCGCAACGCCTGGGGACGACCATCGGAACAACACCTTCAGAATTTCGAGGTAGACGAGGCAGAGTCTGCTCCGAAGGGACAGAGGGGGCTCCAATGAATTGTTTATAAGAGGATTAGTCAATTAGGGAACAAGAAGTAGGTCAATGGCAGCTGGACCCCACCCACTCCTAACAAGCTGACTGGCCCCGCCACTCCCAGCCGCTTTGCAGGTTTACCTGACGCACTAGCCCAGTGCCTCTGCAGCTGACGCCTCCGTCAATCATCCACATTGACCTTGTCGCTCTCGAGTTAATTCGTTCTTAAATCCTCTCTGCTCTAATAACACTGTTCTGCATCAAAATCCTCCTCGATTTTATGTTTAGAATATCAATTATAAAACGAAACATTGCTTAAAAGGGTAAACTGAGTAAAAACGGTTATTATTGCCCGGCTTCTTTTGAGTAGTGTACAAATAACGATCAAAGTCAACCATCCGCAATCGCTTAAACTCCAATAAAACCTACTAGGCAGATTGTGGTGTTCGCAAGTAACAGCCATTATGAGCACTCATCCAGTCAAAAAACCACTTGTACAAAATCAATTATAACTTAAAACGCAAGTTTAATTTGTTAGATCAAAACACTAGTTTTTGTACAAAATTTTTAATAGTTCCACTCTAAACCAAAAAGTCGCTACAATTTGTTATAAAATCAACTCTATAATTGTGTTTTTACCGTTCCAAATCGTTAGTTCTCTACATAAATAAAATATCTCGTGATACTTAAAACATGACTTTTATCAGCCCCACGCGGATTCAGTGAGTGTTTGTCGCTATACCAACAATCAAACTGATTGAGCTTTAGGATCCACATTTTATTGGGTTGCTCCTACTCACGCCACGAACTTAACTGAATAATCAGTGCAAATAATATTTGATTATGGTATGGTGCATGAGACTGTCAATATGATGTTTTAGCGTTCTGGAATTATCGGGTAAGAACTGCTAGAAATGGTAGTTACGTAACGGCGGTTTGAATTCTTGTGTTGCTCCAAACCACCTTACGAACGCATATTTTATTGCACTACCACCGCGAATGTTTTGAGGATCTGTAAAGAAATATCAGGTACGCAGCGTCGCACATCTTTCCTTAGCTCTACACTTATTCACTGGTTTTCACGACTTTTGCTACTAATTCAATTTACTTCTCACTCTTTTCATCCAACTAGGTAAAACACCACGCCGCAGTGGCAGCAATAATCACCTTTTCGGAATTATCGGGAAACAGTGAGAAAACGTCCCCCACGGTAGAGTGAAACGAAGGAGGTCGAAATTCCGGAATTTCTCGAGTAACCCCTATAGATCTCAGGAGCGTCGTAAAAAACTCATCCCATGGACTACCACCTGAATTTTTCTGAACACCCTAGTAACATTTGAGCGGAGTTTATAAGTTAAAAACTGCCCTTACATCGATTTTCGTCAAACGTTTGATAATTTATTGTGCTGTTCGCATAATTTCCCCGGGATGGCAATAGTATGGTTATGTCGCGTCATTGGGAGCTGTCCGTACAAAAAAAAAACAATTAATCAAAATCGTTAGAGCAGTTTTTGAGAAGAAAATGGTGTTTTGGTCACCATAACTTGTTAATTTAACACGGATTTTGCTCATTTTAGTATAGTGATCGGCCGTCCAAAAATCAAATTTGATTCAGCTGTTTTCTCTCAATCGCATTCACTGGCACCATTTCTCCGCTTGGTGTTCTTCGAACTCAGTAGCCCTTGAAACGTACAGATCTGAAGAAAACTCAAACTCACTTCTTTCAGCGGATCACATAATTCTCCTTCTTACTCCACAAGAAAGTACCAATTCAATCAAACAGGGAAACCGAAGCACTCCATGACTCTTCGTAAAATTGGAAATAATTCGTAAAAACTGTATTTAGACGAAGGAGAAAACAATAAAAAAAACAAAAATCACAGAAAATGTTTACAATAATTTAACGTTACATAAAATGCAATCGCAACAGTTCCAGTTGAGAGCTGGTCAGACTTCCAGCTAACTGAGAGCACCAGGAAGCGTCAACCATTCCTGAAAAAGAATCGAATAAATATTAGTAAAATGGAAACGGCTTCAACAGTTCTATATTAAGTAGAATTGTCGAATTGAAATTACGAACGTGTGGTGCGTAGCAACACACAACTTTCGGCCCCCCCAGTAAGTTCGAACACCACCTACATATGCGGGCGCTATATATTCATTCATCGCATTTCTACAGGAACATTTATAGACATCAATATGTAGGGACAAGTTACTTGAGTCATTCGTAAGTTTGATCGAAATCGTTACAGCTGTTTTTGAGAAAAGTGGAATACCGATAAATGAATATTCGACAAATCTCTTTTTCTGAGTTAACTTGGCTTATCTCCGGTCAACAGATAGTCGCGGGGAACGAAATGTGGGTATGGGTGACTAAAAGACACTCTGTAAGATCTATCACATCTGGTGAAGCAGTTACCCTGGAATTTACGGAAATGTTCGAAAAAACGTTATTTTCGACACATTTTGATTTTTATCTCTGTTCAATGGGCTGTCAGAGGAACATTTATTGAGAAAAATATATAGGTATTAACTATTCGAAAACATCCTGAAGGTTTGGTGACAATCGTTGAAGCCGTTTTGCCAAAAAGAGTAAAAAACCTATTTTTGCTTCATAGGCCTACATCTCCGTTCACCGTATGTTCATGGAGATATGTACAGAGAAGAAAAGTTAGGTATTAATTAGTAAAAGATAATTTGAAAGTTTAATCAAAACCGTTAGAGCCGTTTTCGAGAAAAATGCTAAAAACCCTAGTTTTTGGTGAATTTTCGTCCCCCACCCTCCTTCCCATCGGCCGAAATCGCCCATAACCTTAATAAAACCAACCTGCAACTTGCCTAAAACACATAAAACGAGAAATTCTCTGGACATTTCATGATCGTTCTGCACACATTTTTCTCTGACATCTGTTGTACGAAGATAAAATAATAAAATGATAATTGATGCGGGAAGTTGCATGACACGAGGAAAACGTTTTCTCAATAACAGGCTGTAAAAGTTGTGATTAAATGTACAGAGGATTTTCCACTAGCGAATGTCTTTATTTTACTACTCTATAACGTTGCTGTGAAAAGGTGTTAAACATTTTATTAATGAGAAATGAAACCTCAATATCAATTTTCACTGGGTCGCTGCCATCCCCCCCCCCCTCAATGACAATACTTGGAATAATTACGTCATCACGTCTCAAAAACGTTCCCTTATACCACGAGTCTAGCCAACTTTCCACAGTTACTCAACTAACATCTGCTGTCACAATCAAGAAGGAACTGTCTGATCCTCAGATACATTCAGGATTAACAATGCGTATGCCAGCTGTAAGGAACGTCCGCAGTATCGTCAATAACTACAGCAGCTCACCTTTGATGGGATCCTCTTGAACGTGACCAACGTAAACTAGTTCATTGTAAGATCCTTCATACCCTGTTACGGTCTCAACATCAACATAATGATCATCCGGATGAGTGCTTTCATCAACAGGAAGTTCCACTAAATTTGCCAAGATCTTGAGAAGAATTTGCCTAAAACATAAATTAGAGAATTTTTTGAAGAACAAAAGTTTAATTGTTGCTATTACAAAAGAAATAGAAGGTTGTGCAATTTTAAGTAAAATTACTGCGCTAATACGTACAGGGGCCCAAAGCCCTGTATCCACTAAGTAACACAGGTTCTGTAACCACAATGAGAATAATGGAAATTGAAATAACAGTTCGACTTCCCTCGCTGATAGTACTGACATTGGCTCTAAGTGCTTTCGATTTAAAGCGAGTATTGTTAAAGTACAGCGAAAAAAAAAAACTAAGTAATGGAAAAGACTAATCCTAACTTAACACCAGAATACGGGTTATAATGATGTGCACCAAATAGATAAAAACTGGCAACAGTTTTCAATCACACGTGTTCCTCTCTAAATCCAGTAATTTCTTTCTTGGTGAAAAGCACTGTTGACAAGTACCTGGGGTTGGCTGGCAACCCCTCAGCTTCCAAAAGCGCCGGGAGCATATTCGGTGAGGTCAAAAGTTACTGTTGAAAGCGGGTATTATTTTATTGGGGATGGTGAAACCAGAATGCACTTTGGCCTTTCACTAAAAATTAAGGTAAGCACTAGTCCCACCACATTGCTAGTTTTTCGACAATTCATTCATGAAAACGAAAATAAGCCCCCAGGTGAGGCGTTGCACAGAGGGAAATATTCAAATCAATTAAAGAAACCAGTATCTCACCAATGGCTCGAGTATTGGCCTTCCTTCAACTGCTTCCCCTCACAAAGCAGCTTCGATAACCCGACTGCCGCTATCCGGCGATCACTTTTGCCATCGATCTTTTGAGTGTCAGGAACAAACAATTTCTCCAAAATCATACCAAACATCCTGCAAAAAAAAAGGAGCAATTACCAACACTCTGCACTGTGGCACTGGAACACTCAACAAAAATACTTGTTAGCGGATTTACATGGGCTGAATCGAGTCCACAAGATCAATAAATTCGGTGGCTCCGTAGCGCAAGACGAAGAAACAGAAGAAAACTAATAAGCACTTTATATATTTTGTCGTTTTACTTGACGTCAGTCTTTGAAATAGGAGCAGGAAAACTTGTTTGATGAAAGGCTCCAAGAGTTCACTGCAATCAAAACACAAAATACGTGAGACAACTCAAATGAGCAACTTGGAATTGAAGGGTGGAGGGTTTGAAAGGCTCAAAGGTAGAAAAGCCCTGTAAAATGAAGAATGTGTCAATTGTAGTCACTGGTGAAAAATATTAATCAGCTATTCACGAAAAGTGTGCGGTTCGCTCCCCACAATCGCTACAGAACTGAATATCTGGTGCGAAGCATCACACAACTTTACTTAACATCTACCATTATGGTTTTTAACTCCCACTAAAGAACTTAATGAAAAAATGTACGCCTAGTTTAAAACCCCTTGTGAGTTTGATTTACATCGTTGAGCTATTTTTCCAGAAAGTTGAAAATTTTATTTTCATAATGTTAGAGAGATGTGGAAGGATAGAAGTGATAAACCGATCAGTAGAAAAATACACCAACATGTTTCATCAAAATAGTATAGGACATTTACGAGAAAAAAACGAAAATCCACTGGTCTAAAAATTCTTTATGTTTAGTATAATCCAGCCCCCACAATGACTGAAACTAGCCGTAACCTTATTTTCCTGCCTCGGCAATAACAAATAAAACAAAGGAGACTGTTCAACTGTTCTCACGCCAAGTTGACAACAAACCCAGTTTCTTATTTCTTATTCGGAGGAAACAGATCTAAGCGGTTTTCGTTGATCGACTTCAAGTAATCAGAAAAGGGTTGAATCTAGAGCTCTCCCTGAAGATACTCTACTTGTACTCACTCAGCCTCTTGTTAAGTGTGTTACGAGGGGGAGGTTTGGAAATGTTTGGAGAGTCGCTGACTCAGGCAATAATTACAGCAATCATGCGCTCCGATCCAAAAGCTCTACACTTTCGTCGGATTACGAACCTTCGTCTTTCCCACTAGACTAGGATCGTTAGGGTGCCCACAATGGGAATCAGTTGGTACAAGTTTATGCCAAGCTACTAACAAGGGGAGACATATCTCGAGAAGATACAGAAGATGCATAAACTCTTTGAGGCCTTCACGATATGCAAAGCTCTTGTTTCTGTTGAAACCAGGAGTTTCTAATCTAATAGACAACCTACCAAGGAATTCAGCTTTCTCTTCAATGACCTATCAAAACGCTTGGTAATTATCTTCAATAGATAACATCTCTCTTTGAAGTTTATATGATAAATTATGTTGAGCTGAGCTGAGAGGTTCAACAGTTGGTGACTTGGGTTCAAATTGATTGGTGGTTGGGTTTCGCAAGCACCATAACACTGAAAAAAATAGCATTCCAGCAGTACCAATCCAATGCGGTTGAACGGTTTTACCAACCATATTCTATCAGACAGTAATTCGTTCGCCCCATTTAGACATATACAGTTTATTTTTAAATCACTCACGATTTAAGGATCATTCACCCATGTAATAATTAGCTTCGACAGGAAAGACAACAGAACTCACTTGGGAGAATAGGTCATCATCGATTGTATTATCAAGAAACCCTCATGATCATTCGACTTCATTGAAATGAGCTTCTGGAAAACTCCGAGGATGGCAGGCTGAAATGAACAAAATAAACCGTCGCAATTACGTTGCAAACTGTTCACCACCCGTAAACATGCTCACAAAATTCAAAAAACTTACAATTTTTAAATGCTCTTTGAACTGTTCGGGGCTGGCTTTCTTAATGTAAGCCCTGATTAATCTTGACAAGCCTTTGATGTTTCCAGTTCGCTCCCAAATACCTGGGCTCAGCAAACATGGATAGAGATCCATGTATGGACCAGATATTGAAGGATGCAGTTCCAGCATCATGGAGAGCAGTTGCATCACATAAGGGACAAATTCTAGAATAGAGCAAATTTAATTTATCACTCGTATGGCGGCAACAAAATGATTTTATTCACAGCATTTAATAAATAACTCGACCAACGAACCTTGTACATCTTTTTGGAGGATTATTTGGAATACTGGAAACAGCGCCTCCTCAAAATTAACGACGTTATCGGGGTTCTTCTCACAAACAACTCTGTAACAATGAGATTTAAATGAATATATCTCCACATATCCAGGGGGCCTTCAATGGAACCGTGCATCTCTCATCACTCTGGGTATCGTGCAGTAGAGGATCTCCATTGGATTACTGACAAGTCTAAGGTTCAGGCCATGAACACAATGAGGGCGAAGTGAAACTACACCATGCCATTCTAATTGGTGAATGGGTGTTTGCTGAGCCTCTTGCTGTTTGCTCTATTTTCAAATGAAAATCTGCGATCCCGTGAGGGGCAGCCTCTGTGGCACAACCATTTAGTTGTAAGACATTGTCATCGTTGCTGAGTCACCCGAGGGCTTGAGCGTTATTGTGATTGTTGGTCACTGCAGATCAATCAGGGATAAGTCCAAGGGGTAGTCAGAAAGACTCTGAAGCACAGACATGTAGAGGAGACCCTTCTGCGGTGGTGAGTACATATAAATGCCTAGGAGCCAGCCTGATGACTGCATTGGGTCTTGCAACTTCCTTGAGGGAAACGGCTTCAGCTTTTTCACTGTTTATGGCTAATTTATGAATCGGCCGCATGTGCCTGTGTAGTCGAAATATCAGGTATTTATGGAATCCACTGCATTGTTGTGCCATTGTGCTCAGGTTTGGGGCTTCCAGCAGTATGCATTAAGAGAGCATGTCCTGAAGTATTTCCTCTAATGAATTTTCTGTCTCCCCAGGAACTCCCGAGATTACTCCATTACACTAAAGAGGAACCACAACTTTTCACCCCCACTTTGCCTTTCATCGCAGTAATATTTGGAAAATTCTGAGAATGCCTTACCCGTAGTGTGGTTGCTAAGGAGGTTGCTCTTTTCGTAAGCAGCTATTTTGGTACAGAGGGATCAGAAGTCACTGACTTCGAGTGGCTTCACGAAAAGGCAGGTTCTCTCAGGAGAGCTAGGGCCTCGCAGGATGGAATTTTGGCGTCGACCTATCGTCATCACAGCTAAAAGGCAGAGTGCCTCCATGTTCGCTCTGAGATAGGTACGCAGAACAAGAGAGGCCTTCTTAGGCTGAACGCTCGTCCTAAGCTCAGGCTTTCCTGGTAAATTATATCTGCTCCCTCTGCAACTCTCTGCTCACCCCTCCCTTCGCTCTTTCAGATACTGCCATTTTCAAAGTGCACAACGGTCTCAATTGTTGACCCCTGGCCAGATTTTGTAATGTAGCCTGTTCCTACCAAGAGGAGCTGTTGAGTCAGATGAACTAGGCATGAGAAATATTGACTCTATAAATTGAACTCCCTTTCTGTTCAATTAACCAGCTGTTTGGAAACTGTTACCCTGCATTGTAGCCCTTACGTCAACAGTGCCACCACTTCAACGTATATTCATGCATGTAACACCTAGCAGTATTGTGATAACAAAAACAATGCTTCTCTGACAGATGGGTTTACCCACACAGCAAGTGTGGAAAATGGTTTGGCGGTGAATGCTACGTCCAACAACTGGTTCACAATGTTGTATAACGTAATTTCTTGCTCATTCAGTCCAGAAGAACAAGACTCAAGAGT
The DNA here is from genome assembly GCA_020466155.1 of Pachypeltis micranthus. Lineage (NCBI taxonomy): Eukaryota > Metazoa > Arthropoda > Insecta > Hemiptera > Miridae > Pachypeltis > Pachypeltis micranthus. Next base: position 35,138,974 of record CM035772.1, on the reverse strand, counting down.
GCATTCAACTACAAGTTGAAGTTGTTGTGCCCTTAAGAAATTGAGTCGCCTAATGGCCCGACTCGATCAATTTTCCCGAAACTGCTTTAAGAGCTTGGGAATCCACACATGTCACATCCCATGTCACGAAATCAAAACTCACAAGGGCTACCATTTTCACTTTCCTTTGTGTTTCGTACAGCTAAGGAAAGTTATGTGAATTCAACAGACATGGTTCTGTTTGTTTCTATCTGAATTAAATGGACCAACTGGACGGGAGCAGAAACGACTATTCAAACTCAACTAAAATGCTCTTGTGGGTAAGAGTATTGCGGCAAACCGGGCGGAAATTTAGTGAAAGAATTAAGGAGCACGAGGATTATAGGTAGCTCTGCTTTTGCGAATCATTTGAACGAATCCCTTCATTCCTTCAATTTTGATCTGACGCAATACATTAAATTTCTCCATTTTCGCCTCAAGGGACATGCGTCGGATGTGCTTGAATAACTTGAAATTACTCACATAAATGTTTAAATGTGAGTGCCAAGTATTCCACTGATGGCTTCATTTCTGTAACAACTAGGGTCACATTATTGTAACTAACCCCCCCCCCTTCACCCATCCATCTGCCTCTCACAGCCAGATCCTTTCACTTTTTGGTAAGATGTTCTCTCTGTGTGACTTATTCAGTTGCGCGCTGGTTAAGCATCGGAAATGATCTAACGATGTAACATTGTCAAATGCAGCTGACAGCATTTTTCAAATTAATCCTTCGATTAATGTCAATTCGCATGTAAAACACAGTAACATCGGAAAATTCCGCTTTCAACGGGCGAAATAACTTTCTTCTTACCTTATGGACAGTACGATCGTTTCAAACAAATAGTGGTTAAAATGAGGTTTCTTGGGATTCTTAGAAGCTTCCATTAATTTTTGCGTGAGAGTTGGAAGGATTCCAGCCAAGTATGGTATGACCCCTTCCTTCAGCGTTGAAAAGCTCCTCATTACCGCTGCAAAAGAATATAAGTAGTGGAGTTCAAAAATCGAGTTTGGTGCACGCATCACACATCTTTCCTCAACCCAGGTAGATTCTAAGACACAGTTGTAAACAAGAGCTCGAAATTATGCACAATTTTAGGGAAAGCAGTGTCAACCCCCATTCCCTGCTGGGCTAACACAGAACTCCCCACTGACCTTTCAACCAAGGAAGCTCTCCTGAATGCCTCTCACCTTAACTATTCGTTCGAAGTGCTTAATTTGATTTTCCCATGTCAGCATTTTGCCAACAACGCGTGGTCCAAGTACTTCCTTCTCCCAACATTAACATTCATTTCTGAATTCCAATTACTCAACAATAATTATACCTCCTCCGCTCTTCCTATTTTTCAGATTCTCTTGCTCATTGAATAGAGCTCGAACCTCTGAAACCCCAGTACCCTCAGTATGAGTGTTACGTGTGATACTCAACCCTTATTCGAGTTTCAATTCTCTTCTGCCCTTTAACTGTAACCCTACCATGAGTAAGGCCATATTTGCCTAGCTCTGTGTTCAAGGAGTGTCCCTTCGCCCACATTTCAATCTCTCTCCAGTCCCAGATGAAGAGTACAAACCGTTGAAAAATTTAATAAGCAAATATATGCAGGATGTCGAAGTGGTTGGTAAATCCAATAAATTTCTTTAGAGAATTCACTGTCATAAAAGTAGTTAGGAATGTCAAAGGTTGGGCGTGCGTTGCAAACCTTTCATGGCGTATTCATTTTCTTCGGAGCCGGGTCTATTGAAAATTGAAAATAATCCCTTGAGCAGCTGTTCCGCAAGGGGACTTAACACTTGTTGATCCACACTAGAAACAAAAAGGAACACTGCATTACTCAATCATAAATAATAATTTCAACTGAAAAATTGTTTAATTGAAAACCAGGCTTGCGCCTCTCCTGATGATTTTCAAGGACCATCTCTAAATCTGTCACATAACACACAAACATTTTCACCTAAAACAAATAATTTTTAACGCGGCATTTAAAAAATTGTGAAAAATATACAAAAAACGAGAAAATTTCCAGAACATTTTTAAGCCCAACTTTGGAGTTTTATGAACTCGACAGAGGTTCCATAAACTCCTGTCAAGGAAATAGACAGATGAAAGCCACAGTGAGTGAGAGGAATACACACCAAAAAGGGAAAAATCACGATATCTCCAAAACAGTTCCAGATATCAGTGATAAATGTACTTATTTGAGTCGTAATAACAACAATTTGAGTACGACTTGATTTTCTGGGATATCAATGCACGCGTCACTGAATGCCATCACAGGCACATACAGAGGGGCAAAGTACGCAATTAAGTGAATATCAACGACCAATCAGTATTAGGCCAATCTGTACATCCTACACTGACGATTCGCAACTTTCAGCAGTTAGTTGGTTCGCCAAGGTTCGAAGCCACACAAAGGACAGCCGTCACTTGGGAAAGGAAATTTTATTTTAAATGCGTGAAGACAAAAAATATTTCATCCAACACTTGGTAGATCCATTCCATCTTCGGCTCAGCCTTTTCAACTCTACGAGAACACTGAACCAACCAATAGAAGAAACTCAGCAGCAATATCAGGTGATACAACAACCTGATGATTTGCCGTGGATGTGTCGAGGAGTCTAAAAAATGTGCCCACACTGGCACAAAAGTTCGGTTTGAACAGAACTACAGCATCAGGGAAACGTTGAACTCTATGACAAGTTGATGCGTTGAACGCAGCAGGAATGGCTTTGCAGTGGAGAAAACACAAGGTCATAAACCCCTAATTGCAATCAAACGAAGTTACATCAACGTAGGACTCTTTAACTTTCAATGATGTGGTTGCATAATCCAAACCTGGAGCCTTGGGCAACAGAAACAATTATTGCCATTACCGGAGCCGTTGCTGACACTCATTCAATAGTTGACGATGCCGTTCCACCATTTCTAAAATGATAAAATAAACAAAAGAATAACTGTAACAAAATAAAAAGGTAAAATTGCCCCATTGATTAGGGGTGACTAATCAATCCAATGGGTTGATTCTCAAAATTGAGAATGTTTTTAGACATGACAATACAAACCTATATGTTTAATTATAACCCTAACGTAGTCCGGTTATTAAGTTTTATTGCCACATTGTGCCAGAGAGGAACGATTAGAGCATTTCGGTTGGCACTAGAAGATTAAATTGACGAGGATGAAAGCGGACCAGAAAGAACAGGGGATTTAGTGCCCAATCTTCGTAAATACCAGTTCTTTCAAAAGCAACCATTTTATGGATCCTTCAACGAATATACGGAAAACGACAGAGGTAAGTGCAGGGTAATAATTTATTACACTTTAACCGAATGAAATGGAACACGTTTTGTCGTATTTGATGGAATAAACTCGTATCATATTTTGAGTACACAACAATCTTTCCTCGAAAGAAAAGCCGACACCTTGAGTGTACTTGGAAGTGCAAATTAGTGGAATTGAAAATTATTGACAAACATGTGGTACTTACATTAGGATCCCGTTGTGTCTCACAATCATGATTTTCTCAAGAGCACATGCAGCATAAGTGTGAACAACGCTTGAATTGGCAGAACAGTGTTGAATGAGGGCGGGCACGCTTTGTTGAATCATTTGTGGTGGTAAGACACTCCTAAACTTTATCAAATATTTTATGCAGTCTGCTTTGATCACTGGGTTCGTATTAACTGAAAATGGACGAAAGTGTGAAAGAAAGAGAGACAGTTATAATATGATTAACGTCATCATACAAGAATGGACGTCTTACCATCTTTGGAGAGCTCGGGGCAAATCGTAGAGTTGGCAAAATCACCTAGATTCACCATTGAGCATGTTTTGGTCACGCCATGTTTATTGGTGCTGCCACGCTCAGCTAAGCATGTAACAATATACAGCGCAGTGTCTTTCTGTCGCCATTTATCTTCTGAAGCGCTATATTCTTCTAGCATTCTCTGAAAATGACACGATTAGAATTATTATGAAATCACTTGCCAATAACAAACTATGGCAGGTTAAAATATCTGGCGTAAAACGTCACAGCTTTCCTTTCTTTATCAGGTATTGAACAGCCCAGTCGTCATAATGATTGATGATTATGACGTATGTTGATTATATAAACATTGAAGCTGAGTTGGTCCAACCATATTATCACATGCGACGAGCGTAGCATTAAGGGGAAAGGTAGATGTAAAAATCTTTTAGGATAACTGTGATGCGTCAAAATACTAAAAGCAATTACAGCTGCTGCGCACTTGGTCCATGTTTTCGTAGGGATATGTTAATCCCAAACGAAATGTAGTTACTGATTAGTAGAGGATATCCTGCAATTTATCTGATATCGTTGGATCCATTTTTGAGAAAACACAAAATAAAAATGATCGTGTTCAAATATCTTGACGGTTCTAAGTGTCAGGGGACACACGTTCACCAAAAAAGAGATTCGTAAACAAACCCTCCCTTGCCCAGTATTGAACAACGAATTTATCACCGGACTACCTGCATCGACCTGTCTGTAAATGCTTTTTCGATTTCCTGCATATGCGGAACTGTACGAGACACTCTCCCAATTCGCGTTTTTGCGATTGGTGGTCACTGATGTTCTCGGTTTTTTGGTTCCCTAGTTTTGAAGATCGAACTAGGAAAGTCTGCTCTACGAATTGAACTCTGCAGCACTTTGCTCACAGAACAGTCGACGGTTCACAAAGGTTCACACCCAAACTGTATCATTCAGGATTCCAGGTCAGTCCAAACCACTTTTTCTGTACGAACTTCTGCTACAACTTCTCTGCAACCGTTCATTAAGTTCAAGCACCCAATAAACATTTCCACTTTCGAGTAAACTATTTATTGTTATTTTCCTTACCATTATTTACTGTTATCCTTCCTTACTTTTCCATCCAAGTTTTTTAAAAATGCGTTTATCCTGAGTGAAATTTGCACAGGTTAAATATTCAGCAACACAAGCACAAGTCTACATCTCTTTTATGTTTTTTTTTTCTTTTGGCGTATCTCCTCATGCAACGGATGATTAGGAGAACAGTTGAAAAAGGCGGTGCATTTTCGTTCCTATCTCCGTTCAACTGGTAACTGTTCGTCAAAAGAATATTTATGCAGAACGGTTCACAAGCAGTGACAATTTAAAGGTGACAAGCGATTTGGCACCACCATATTCTCACAGGTCACGAAAAACGCTCATTGCCCAGCAAACGCCAAATGAGTTTCATCAATTATGTACTTGCATTTGGTCCCCACAATTATTTCTCCCTCATTCTTTAAGCTATGGTATTTGACGCATCAGAACAGTAGATTTTTCTCATTAAAATTGTTTTATTCGATTAGTCTCAAAATAGCTACAATTGTCTTACTACTCAACCAACTCATATCTCGAACTGATCCATCTTCAATCCTATCCTACAACGTACGATACAGTTTGCATGGGTTGTGAGTCAAGTAGCAGTGAATATATCGCACTGTGTCGAGGAAACAGGGATAATATATTAAATATTTTGAGGCATACCCATTTTTTAAATCTTTCAATATCATCGATGGAATAAGGTAGAAGACAACTATTTGGATGTTTTAGCATTGCGATACCTTAAGCCCTTTCCAGGTCTAGTCACCCATTCCGTCATTACGTGGAAGGATGTAACAAAAACTAAAGCGAGCAAAGTTCATTGTAATATTCCCAAGATTAACACACCGATGGCAACGCTGGAAGGTAATGCAGGATGGCCTATTCCCTGTTATGCTCCTGTCAGACTATTGTTTACTAACGTGTTATGACACCACAAAGCTTCTACAATAGAAATAAAAGTGTGAATGCTATACAACCAACAATGCCCATAATGAGAATAAAATTGTATTTGAAGAAGTTCGACTACCTGAACGAATTGTGAAAATATCTTGGAAACTTGTTCATCAAAATGGATGGCTAGTATTTTAACGAGGTCGCAGGCAGCTCTTCTTCTCGTTTCAATATCTGACCCCTCAATGTCTCTGCGAATATATTCTTCAGGATTATCTTCAAATAACTCTTCATCCATTTCTGTGAACCAACAATTAAATCGTTGAATAATCAAAGGTTAGACTCCGTAAAATGTGAATTGCATCACCACTTAAACGCTCAGCAGTTCACTTAAAATACTAGGGTAGAATATCTTATACTATTATAAAAGCAACTCACACTCAAAATGGAAATGCATGAAAACGTTATTCATTATTACATTGGCAAAAATTACTGCGGGTTTCAAGTTCTGAAACAGCGCCTTAGGTTTCTTGCTGCAGAATGAAGCAGTGACACTTCAGTCGGCTTCTAAACCTGATCCCAACAACAAGAAGCGAGTCTCAGTGCCAACGAACTGCAACCAGCTTCTTCCAATTATTCCCCCCCCCCCCCACCACCACCACCACCCTCTTACCTCACACAGATTCTTCAGTCATGGTGATAAACCACAAACCCTTACAAGTACTTAGTCGTCCCTGTAACCTCCAAACAGGAATAACACATCAGGAATTTAGTCTAACAAAATTCACCGCGCTACATTTGCAAAGCCATTTCCGCAAAAGTATTACGCTTGAACCAAAAAACGCCTCCTAGCAGAAGGTGATGTGCCTATGTTGAGAAGAGGAATCTCAACCTCAATAACAGTTTTATTCAATGAGTTGAGGTTCTTCCTGCCTCCAGTCACGCTTTCCAACATTTTACTCAGTAAATCAGTAAATCCGGGGCTCTAAATTCTTAGTTTCATTCTGAGGTACTTTTGTGGCTAGGAAGACAGACAGCTGTACTCCACCATCTTGTTTCTGCCCCGATATTCTCAACATGAATGCCACCACCATGAAGCACACAACGAACTCGGGTCATGCAGAGTGTTGGGAAACCAGCAGCAATGCTTGTAAATTGAGAAGAAGTCCGTACAATGTAAAAAAAGAAAAATGCAAAATTTGCTCATTCGCTTCTCATAGTAATTCATAATATGAAACCTAAGAATAAAACAGCACGCTCAGCAAAATAAGGCAACTTACCTCTGAAGTGAATGTTGGGGATAATGACCTTCTCACATATGTTGGACAAAACTTCAGGATTTTCGAAAAGATACTTGTAAAAATCGCGCTCCGCAACTGTGGACAAGAACTGCAGCGCTCCACTCACCATCTGAAAAAATTGACGTCATAAATATCAATTGCCCTATACAAGAAATTAATTACTATGGTTGGAAACACATGTCACGGTGGGGAAGGGGAGGGGGGAAGCGAGCGGGATATGAGTAGGATTATACAAACAAAAATTTGATTTCATGCGTTGCTCTTATGATTTTCCCACCGATGAAATCTTTACGAAAAAGTTCTGTTGTTTGAAACTGTCCACGCAAATAATTCAATATAAGCCCCTAGAGCAGTTTTTGAGAGCGAAATATTTGGTACTTTGACCATTATGATAACTGTAGTTCATTTTGAATCGATTTTGCTCATAATCCCTTGACATTCGATGCTGATCTTCAGGCTAAATGCTGTCCCTCTCAATGGTGTCCACTGACTTAACTTTTATTGCTGAAGACACTGGTTGTCAACACAAGGGTTTTTAATGAGGAACGAACGAACTCACCGCAGTAAGGTCTTGAAGGCACTTTGACAACTCTAAGTAACGTTAGCCCTCCCCTCACCCCTCGCCTGAAGCAGTTTCCCTTTGGATCAACGAAAGGGCTCCGCAAGCACAGCACAGCCTTTTGTTGGCAAGCACCAATTATAATTTAAAGGCGAGTTTCGACCTAGACAAGTAGCCTGATGTCCTCAAAATATCAAACACCATATTTTTATATTGTGGTCCACACCCTTGATAATAGTAATCCTCAGAAGGTTAATTAAGTTACATCAATGTTCACATCAGTTAATTAATTGTTTACCATTTTACAGAGTTATCTACAGACTATACATGGAGAATGGAATTTGAGGTTAATCCTCAGCCTTGTTCCAATTTTTCCACCGTCAGTACAAGAAATAATCTGTGAAACAGTGAGGCAAAATTGAGTTTTGATAGACATCTGGTTCGACTTCAAAGTATGCATTTTTCATTATACAAACCACGGACATAGACGGGAAATGAATTATAGAAAGACGGATTTCGCCAAAAATAATCAATTAGCAAGAAACATCTGGTCTGAAGCTATTTCCATCTACTGGAGGTGGCTCAGGAGCACGGTGAACATCGAATTTCGTAGAAGTGAAGCCGCCAATAGGTAACACGAGGTCAATTTGTCCTGTGTCATCCTGGTGCGTATGAAGGTGTTCGTTCAGACAATTCAGAGTCAATTAGTCTCGGGTATACTCTTCTTTACCCTGAGGGCGAGTAGGACACGATGCCCTAAACTCAAAACTACTTGAATTTCGTTTCTATCTTTAGTACAACAGTTTTTAGGCCCCCATACTCGAAGCAAAGCTACTTAAAAACACACGGTCCCCACTCGTCCCACACTTAACGTGTTAATTTATGTTTAAAAAAACAATTTACGAAACGTACTTTACTGAAGAGAGATTACTCAAGATAAAGTATAACTTACTGCATCGAATTTGGTTTCGAGGCCAGTGGAAACCAACAGATTCCAAATATCTGTAACAAACCCCGGTAAATAAGGCCTGAACTCCTCATCATACTTCAGGGCATAAAGCTGGACGTTAGATATAATTTGAGTCTTCAATTCTTCAATAAGCCCAGGTTCGGAATCACTCTGAGAAAAGCAAAGAACTTTACATCATTCTGTGTTTCTTGAGCTCTAGCGAAGAAGTATAAAAGTAATGTTGAAACTATTTACACTCAATGAATGATTCAATGCCTTGTTTCTTACTAAGTAGAAACAATGGAAATTTCCCATCCGAAAAACAATTGAAAAGTTCAAGAACCTAATTTCCTGAAGTGTTGGCACCCTGTAATCCAAGCTAAGTAAATTCCTAATGAAATAGTTAAGTACAATGAAATATATATGATACTGAATGGTAGATGCACAGTAAGTGACAGAAATTGGACTAGTGCATTTGCGAGATAAGAACATGTATGATAAATTAGTTAAGTTTATTATAGCTTGAGAGAAAAAAGCATTACCATAAACTACCGTGTGAGTACTTTTTTAATCGTGAAAAAAGTATGTTTGTTCTTAGATCTTATATTGTTCTTAGAGATAATATGTATATAGATCGCTGGTTATTCGACCCAAAGGGATGCAAGCACGTCTTCGTCATACTGGACAGCCCTCCACCAACTTAATTGCTTAACACGTTCACTGCGGATGTCGACACGTAGTCGACAAATGAGACCCCTTCCCCCCGGCGGACGTCGACTACCTGTCGACATCTCCCATCCCTTATTTAGATCAACCTCAAAGTTGCTGCGTAGAAAATCGGTTTTGAACAATAATCGCCGCAGTGAACGTGTTAACCAGACCTCATAGTGTTTGACTGGAGCACTGGAAAACATGAAGGGGAAAGGGTGGGGGGGGGGCTTGCAACTGGGTTCACAAATCTCAATCAGACCTGATTCCAATGCCACGCCCTATAGTTGCTGGCTGCTCATTGGCTTCCAGGGTTCCAGGGTCTTCAGCTACAGACTGGGGCATCTGCATCCTTCCTGATCCTCCGACCTCTCATCCTCCCCCCCCCTCCCCCCCATGATTGTAGACTACCAGTGTTGATACTATGGACAGTGATTTGGAAATAGCATAAAAGGAGCTAGGTTTACTAGTAGACACAGTATATGAATACCAAATAGCAGGCAACCGTCTGTGCTGTGCTTTATGGTTGAGTGAGTGTCAACTGAAAGCCTGGAGGCGTAGTTTGGTCAGGCAGTATGGTCTTATCAATCACCTACTTCATGTAGATGTTACCACTCAACAGGGTGTGAGATTGACTGACACAATAATGAATGACAATGGGATCCTAGCAAATGGGCTCCTCAACGTTGAACCCCCATGAGAGAAAGACCCTATTGGCACACACGAGTGCTGAAATGGCAAGGTCAACAGAGAATTAGTCTTCTTCACAAGTCTCTTCTTCCACTTCGTACCCCTTTAGTTGCATGGGGATAAATTACTGCATTACTGTGGTTGGGCCTGTCAGCTGGAAACATCTTGTCGAAATCCTGTCAGATTAGATGAACGCTGTTACAACTGCTGTAAGGGAGGTTGCACGATTTTCTGAGTGATTACCTTCCTAACTGCAGCAGCCGTTACACCCATCTTTCAGATTCTCAAACAAGGCAGCTTGTGGAACGTCCATTCCTCACAAATAGCAATCAGGCTCTACTAGGCGCTCAAATTGCAGATGAGGGTCACCTCACCTTGGAAATGTGGAAGATCTCACAACCTGACTTCTTGTCCAAATGAGGGACGTAACTGTGCTCTTCAGGACAAAGTAACAGAGAACCGATCTATTTGGGATTGGGAATTGAGGTTTCTCAAAACTGCTCCATAGTAGCCAGTTGAATAATGCAGGTAGAAGACCGTCAGGCCCAAAGATTGTGGAAAAGGTAACCATTGTCGACGAATAATTGAATGCGCAGCGAGTATGCAGCATTTGGAAACTAAATACTTACATCACTTTCCAGGCCCTTCACCTCCGCAATGAGAAGCTCGTGTGACAGTTTCATCCACAATTCGATGTTGTCTTCAAAAAATTCGGGCAGATCTTGAAAATTTAGGGAATAAAAAATTTTGAGGATCAACAAAAGCGATGAGTAAATCACTTTCAGCGCTTGGGGGTTTGAAGCATGCGTCGAAATCAATCCGTAAGTTGCCTAAAAATTGAACGCAAAATTGCTTCAGTTAGATTAAAACCACACTGTTATAAGTAATAGAACAAGCATGGATATAAAAGTATCAAAGTAATAGTAATCACGTTGGTCCTCAGATTGATCCTTGTGAGATAACATGGCAAATAAATGTTAAGGAACGAAAGAAACCTATTCAATGTCCCTGCTTGTACTCTATTTATACTACGGCATAACATAACTCTTTTCGACAGCATGAGCGCCTAGTGCTTCCTGGTCAAGAACTGCTTCACGCTGCATTGTCAGTATTGTCGACCTTTTCATTCCTACAGGTTCGTAGTGATATATTGTCCACTATACCACACTTTTGTTAACGGTTGCATTACACTTTTAACTTATTATGCCATACAAAAATTAAAATCTTCGCAGTTAATAAATATGAAGACCACAGACAATGTAAATTTTGGAGAATAGTTCAACTTACAGTAAAAAGTTCAGTCAGTGGCTTGGTAAACTCGTCTAGAACAAACTTGATTTCTTCCCATAAAACTTGACTTTTGAACTCGTACCGGTATCTCTTGAAGATTGAGTGAGCAGTTTGAAGAATACCGTTGATGACGTGAAAATCTCCTACGACACATGAAATTTAAATTAAACTCATTTCCCTTCACCCGTTTGTAAATTAGAATTGCCATTGCACACCTTCATTCGTTGCATTTGTACGGTAATGCTTACGCAGAACTAAAAATGTTGATACGGATTAGCTGAAAGCATCCGGTGCGCTGGATCAAAATCTTTAGATTGAGATGGTGGTAGAAATTGTTGTTGTTGCACAAAATGTGAGTAAACGTCGAAGGCCCACTAAATTTAGTGATAAACGCGAGTATTAATTATTTGAAGACTTTCTGTGCGTTGAACAAAATTGTCCAAAAAGTTTTCGCCGAATGTTGATAAAAACTTCTTTTCGCCACCATATCTGTTAATTTTATTAGTCCAGAGATGTTTATTCATGGCAAAATGTTGGTATTGAGTTAAATCAAAATCGTTGAAACCGTTTGTGACGGAAATTCGAAAACTAAACTCATTTTTGGTGAAAAAATAACGAACTTAATCGCAGCTGTTCCACATATCTGGCTACAGACACATACAATTCTAAGGTTTCCCGATTCTGTAGGCCTCCAAAACGTATATATCGGATAAAAATTCAAGTATCAATAAGTACTTACTAGGCTTAGATTGTGGAAAGTAAATATCACAAAACGTCCCTTAGCCCATCTTTGTTCAACACAGCAAGCCACAGTCTAGATTGTTCAGTGCACTGTATCATTTGTACAATGGTGCCCTAAGCAGAGACCTGACTTAACGGCCAGACGATGATGTCTTTACATCGAAAGCGCTTGCCCACAGTAACTCACAAGCCAGAGGAGACGGACTCACCTAACAGGTACGTTAACTTTAGTAATTTGCCTACTGGCGGATATAACCCAATTTCTTTAAGACCTGAAGGTCATCCACGAATGCTCCAAAGCGCAGCACGAGTGCCTCAGTAGAGATTTCAGCTACTTTATTGATGATCGACTCGTAATTTCCGTGACCTCATCCTATTATTCGGTCACATATAAAGTGTCATAACAGGCACTTTTAAGCCTTTCGTATATAAGTGAAGTTTCAAGAGAACAACTTTCCGGATATCCACATCCAACGCTCATTTGGTGCATCAAAACTTCTCACTAAGATAAAGAACCAGTAACACAATGGAACAGGTAATGTCAACACCAGCGTTTTGTGGCCATTATGAAAAAAGGCTCCACAATCACTAGAACAGCAACAGACGCTTTCTCACTCTCAACAGTTGGTACAAAGTGAGATTGAGTAAAAACCCTAAGAGCAGTGATGTTAGGACGGTGATCAGTAACATAATATCATTGGGTTGCCATCCAGCTGTGGTGTGAAGGTAAGGGTTTATCTCCTTCATATGATATTTATCATAATAGTCCTCGTTCACTAGAAGAAGGAAACTATCTGCTTAGTGATGGCAGGGGAACTTTTTTTTATTAAAGCAAAGCATTTTGGCATTGTTCTTATTTGAAAGGTCCCCATCAAACGTGCTCTAGGAAATGGGGGAGTCATAGCGGCAAAGGGCGAAGCTTTCTCATCTAAACAGAAAACAAGCAACTTTCACCAGGACAAATCAATCTTTGAGAGACAGTCGTCACACTCTTCCAAGTGACCACCATTAGGTTCTAATTGGAGGGCACACAATTTGAAAACTCAGAAACAATGCATGCATTAGGTGAATCCAGTGTCATGTACGAGTCAAGTACATTGTTGTCATTATTGATGGGTTTCCATTGAAAATGTGGTTTCTTCTCGTGCTTGACAAATTTTTTACTGCCCCCCGGTTGGTCGTGAAATAATTTCACAGAATTTTTATATGATTATAACGATTAGTTACTGTATTCTGAGTAGGGCAGAAGCCCTAGCCAGAGAGAGTGCAACTGACCAGCAAAATGTTTCATGTCCTGTAACGAAGGTTTCTCCTAATTCGACTGTTGCTACTCAGCGTTGTTTAGTTGTAGACGAAGTTAACGTCTGTGATACGAGTTTTCTGGAACGATTTAGCACTCCTTCCAATGAAGATTTCTCGTTATTTACAGTGATTTATGAAACCGACCCCTTTCCAGTTGGTAGTGGACAGCAGTCTAATTTTGATGTTGCTAGTTTGAATGAAATCCTTGAGCCTAAGCTGACTTCGACTTTGCGATAGTTTGAGCGTAGAGGGTATCCCCATAATAGGTGCCAAAACTGAGGGATTCACAATCCATCTTAAAGATCCAAACAAAACAGTCTGCCAGCGTCCTTACACATTAGGTCAAGCCCAGCGGTAGATTGTATGTAAAGCCATTGCTGAGTTTGAGAAAGCTAAAGTCATCCACCCAAGCCAATCTCCTCTTGTAAGCCCAATGCGATAGGTACCCAAGAAAACAGGTGGTTATCGCTTGTGTGTTGACTATCATGCTAACTCTGAAAATATATCAGTAAATGTACACTGCTAGTACTGCTAGTATCCAGTCAAAGAGCCATGAGGCTCTACAGGGCAACACTTGAAAGGTAGCCAGGACACATACCAAAGATCAGCTCAAACATTGCAACATAGATTGATGAATTAGCACAGCACCTCACTCCTAGTAACGATAAAATTAAAATAGTAAAGTTGTTTTGTAAATATTTTACTCACCTGTTTGAAACTTTTCAATCATGTGACTCAAAAGGGTCGGCCACTTGCTAGGGAAATCAGTTTTCCCGATAATATTAATGGCGTCTGATAGCTGTTTTTGAATCGCTGCCGGGGATACTAACATGATATCGACTATGAGAACTTTCACCTGTTCACGATCTTCAGGGTGGATCTTTTCAACACCTTCATCATTCTGAAAAGGCAAATCAAACAATACTGATAGTTGCTTAAATAAATCCTAAGATATCAGAAGTCAATGCAGAAATATTAAATGTAAAGCATTGTACAACTTAGTTCCCTCTACCACTGTGAACTACTGAGTCAAAGGATATAGTGGATTGACAAATGCATTTCTGTTTGATCTCTGATAAGTATGTATGTCCTGAATGTGGTCGGCAATATCTGTTCTGTAGCATTAGGTGTGCCCTGTTTGTTCACATCCCCAGCCCGTTACAGCGACTCAATTTCGTGTGCATCTTCACTATTTAAATTCTTCCCGTTACTTTCGCGCACTTTGTTAACATTCATTTTTACGACTGAACTTTGCTCAACTCATACAACTACTGTCATGCTCACCAGTAACGTGACACTAGTGAACACTCAGAATCCCGAATGAAAGTTACACAGCCATTGAATTGGGAATCAACCGAACTATCTGCGCACATTAGTATAATTCATTTTCCCTTAGCTTCGCTCTTCCTTAATTCCTTCCCGCCACTTTTCCATGCAGTCAAGGTTTACAATCACTTTCACTGCTTGCAGCCAAGTTTCACGGCTAAACTTCACTGCGACTCTTCACACTACTGTTACCTGATATCATGAAACATCTCTCACCAAAGGCTGTGACGTCACAGCCCCAACACTGCGCTTTTACCTTTATCTCTTATCAGCCCCTGACTTCAAGGGGCGTGTAACAAGTATTGTAATGCACGCCCAATAACTAATACTACTACTTTACTAATAGCTACTTGCTAGGTGGAAAACGAACAGACAACTAACGACTTACCGGCGGCCAATTGCGTTTGATGTAATTTTTGAACGTAACAGCTCCAGCGACCTTAATAGTGGGATCAATCGTCGACTGACTGATCAAATTGAGAAGAAGTAGAGGGTAATTTTTGTTTCCTTCAACACTTTGCAGGAATTTTTCGGCTGAAAAACAAACGTGGTGAGCGACTCAAGACAACTAATGCCAAATTAATTGTAATCATGTCAATAGTAATCTCACAAGGATGAGTATTAATACACTAAACTTAGACCTAGAGTGACTGAGGTATTTTCAGATGCCTCAAATCCCAACCAACACTCAACTATGAACGTCCAAGAAAAGCACACTACAGAAACAACAGCGCACATTCAGACCAACAGAACTTTCCAGGGCTTCCGGGCCTCGATTCTGTAATGAGGTGAGTGTCTCTCATCCAAAGCATGCACTTACGTTTCTAGTTAGCGATGTTTCTACCTTTAGGTCAAAGAATAATGTTTAACAAATTTGAGAACTTACATGGCCGGCGAACGTCCGGATTGGCGTCGAGTGTCTGCAGGAGATAGTTCGACAGAGTTTTCAAATTTTCATCAGTAATCTCCATCACGGCGTATAATTTCACAATTTACTCAAACAAAAGATCAGCCGGAATTAAAACGCTTCATAACCGACTGATTGCATGTTCCCACACTTTTATCTCGCCGCTAACCTGAAGATAGTCGATTTCTTCTCCATCGATACTCCACAATCGATATCATTTTATCACACAAACCACAACACTGTTGCAGTTGCAAATTAATTAATTAATATACCGAAAACGTAGCGCACTGAAAAAAAGAAAAATTAGAACGCGAAAATTAAAAAAATGTGAGGGACGTTTTCAGTTCTTTCCCGCGTTTTCTGAATTCATAAGATTTGTCCTTCGTCCACCAGTTCTGTTCCATCCCAGGACACTTTTACAAAAACTGTGAAACGCCATTAATGTACCTTAGTATTCTCCATAATAAATAAATATACACAATGCATCGATGGTCAACACAAACTTCTTTTTCTATCGTTTCTGTCACTCATTAACCTGCTGCTGGAAAACCAACAGATTTCCAGATTCACATGCAACTACAAAGAGATGGACATTGTGGTTAAATGACCAAACGAAAAGAGGAATTACGAGCCAATGAACCCGTTGCAAGTCGAAAGGGGAGTTGAGCGGGTGGCGTTGCGAGTCGAGCTGTGGCGGGAGGGAGGAAGTACTAACGACATTCCCGCATTGTACTGCGCTTCGTTAATTTTTTTAACCGTTTTTTGCCCATAACAATCATGGGCTTGTCCGATCGGATTGCCGAGATGGCGGGCACAACTAGATACCAAATAGGATTTTTGTGCGAAAGAACGAATTTTTTAGACAACGTTAAAGGCACGAAACGGCCCGGACGGCGGATGGGGGACAGCGAACGGACATTGCAAATTTGGAATCTCCATGTCTTGAAACGTAAAGTATCAAATTTTGACGGCGGGTTGTAAAACATTTTTCGTGACTGAAAACATAGGGTCATGAATAACATCAGAATGAATAATAAACCAAAATGATGATTATGATTGGTACGATCCAATAATTCCCCCATGTGTTTCTTCAGAAAGAGAACTATCTTTATCCCACACTCTTTAATTACTACGAAATTTTAGATCAATTGGTTTTTTAGCTAGTTTATTAGCTTTCTTATACAAGAAAATAAAGAATGATTACCCTCAAATTTTTCCTTCAATCTTTCCTGTCCTGGTTGAATCCATGAAGATGATAACAGTGATAATAATATCCACAAACATATTTTAAAAAAATAAAAAATAAAAAAAAAGCATTCTGTATCCCACCCCCCTTACTCCTTATCTCGATGACAGGATTTTTTTGTTGTCACCTTCATTTCAGACTACAGCACCCTATGCGTTCAAAAGTTTGTTCTGGAGATTTTAGTGGCCTAGCATTATTGTCGTACGTATTCCGTGCTTGGGGATTGTCACACCACACCATGCATACTAGTTTTCCTAGTTCAAGGTGTAAGAAGCCCACAGTTTCTAAAACTTTAAAGGTGTTTAAAAAGTAAACCAGGATTGAAATAAGTCAAAAATGCCAAGAGAAGGTTTCTTTCTAATCGAAACGTTTCACTCTACCTGCAACCTGCAAGGTGTGTCTTACTCTACAACGGTTGTTTTCAATTTTTTAAGCTATTTCGTGACTAAATAAGAGCAGTGTTTTCATGTATTACTCAACCCCAGTTGAAACTTGCAGATTTGAGTGTAAAAGCGCATAGCTATTCCTACAAGGATCTGCTGGTAATCTCTAAATATTAAACTACTATTACATAACTGTCGCATTCACGTAGCATCTCTATAGCGAGTAAAATATCCTCAAAAGGGTCAGAAATGGTTCAACTTCTAGTTCGAGCCTCGAGGTTTTCTAAACTAAATTCTCCACAATTGCTTTGAGAGACTCTCACTATGAGAACTGCGTTTGCGATTGGTTTTTCAATTTGAAAGCTTCTCCCTAAACACGTCGCAAGCGCTCTGGTTTCTTTGCAAATGTTCATATTTCATTTTAAGCCAATTCTGTCGTTTGCTCTTCCAGCACCTAATTGACAGACGTTAAATTTATTTAAACCCTGGCTTTGCAGGGAGTGGCATTTAGTATACATTCCTCTACTCGCTCCTCTACTGTAATAAAATACTTTTTTTTAGATCTTTACATTTTGAGGTCCACTGCATCGACAGACACAAATTAGTTTTATGTGTCTGCAATTTTCGGGATTCGTTTGTAAGGATTTTTTTTTCTGACAATGACCCTCAGGAAGTGGTTACCAACATACTTCTAGAGGATCGCACATTGTCTAGCTTTGATACAATATCTTAGTAATCCGAAAAAATGGGAGGTAGAAAGATTGGGAGGTTTGTTGATAAATTACAACACTGTTAATGGAATGGAATAGTGTAGAGCGTTCTCCAGTCTCCACTCATTTTGAACTGCCGCTACATGCTCAAATATTTAACAGGCTGCAGTCATACTCTTTAGGGGAAGTCCAGAATGAATCTCTCTAGAGGGGAAATGACTTTTTAAAAGTGTCATAACGGTCCTTGGATATGGTTTGTGACGGATATTTATTATTGTGCTAGGAGATGAACCCACGACTGATCGGCAATAATGAATAAAAGATAGCGATTTTTGAACTTTTGAAAACGAAAGGGAATAAACCAATTATCGAAACGTAAATAAAACCAACGATTTAATTGAAATAAATTAGTACTCTGCTAAGGGTCACAAATATACAGAAAACAAACAAAATACATGAAAGAAAACAAACTTCCCAAAAGAATAAAATTCTACGGTCACCCACCGGAACAAAATAAATAGAGGGCAAATTCCCCTTTGTAAAGACTGAAGGCAACAACGTCACACACAGTTTCAAAATGACTACTGGTTACAGCTTTTCTATGCTGCCAGAAGAAAACATTCGAGTCAGACCACACAAGCGAGCCCTAAAGTGTGCCAATGGAGCCCAGCACTGCTACCAGACCTGTTCTAATACAACAAGAAAAAATGATCAACCAGCGCGATATGTTTAATCTTCATAATCAAAAAAACCCTGCAAATTATTACACAATCGTTTATTATTCTCATGAACAGCTTACTAGTATTACTGCTCCGAGACCCATCCCTTTCAATTCAGCATCGAATACTAGTAAACCATACGAAACATGTCCTGGCTACAATGGAACTACGGAAACAAAACGTCTGATGATTTTGCCCTGTCAGGCGCTTCGAGCGATCCCGTTGCGAGGCGAAAGGGGAGTTGAGCCGCCCGCCCTGCAGCGTTGCCGCCATTTTTTATTTAGACGGGCGGGAGGGAGGGAGTTCAAACGACGAAACGTTGACTTACGCTGTAGCTCCCGCGTTGTACTGCGTTTCGTTAATTTTTTTAACCGGTTTTTGCCCATTACAACCACGGGCTTCGTCTGATCGGATTACCGAGATGGCGGGCACAACTAGATACCAAATCGGATTTTTGTGCAAAAGAAAGAATTTTTTAGACCACGTTAAAGGCACAAAACAGCCCAGCCGGGGGACGGCGAACGGACATTGCAAATTTGGAATCTCCAAGTCTTGAAACGTAAAGTATCAAATTTTGAGGGGGGGGGGGTTGTAAAAAATTTGTCGTGACCGAAAACATAGGGTTATTATTCAGAATGAATAATAAACCAAAAGATGTGCAGACTTCATTTAGACAATATTAAAATATCAAGCAACTGGAATGTGTGGACTAATTGAGGAGAAAAGAAATGAAAGCTTGGAGATAATTCAATTCTGCAGAATAATAAAGATACTCCATGGGTGTTCAAAATAAAATAAAACATTCCAAATTCGGTTGTATTTATGTAACAAAGGAAGACATTTAAACACATTTAAAAATCAGGTTAGATCGGCAATGGCCCTCCAAAGAAGATCCAAATCGCTGATAACAATAATAATTCATTTAAATATTCGGGAAGAAAATATTACAATAACGAGTCAGGTACCTCTTCCCACAAACGCCTCAATATTTCAATGCCAATCAACAAATGGACCGCAAGGTCTTAACAAACATTGTGCCCTTCAAATCATTCCATCATTGTCTCAGCTAAACATATCCACTGTAGAAGACTGTTTACACAGTAATTTTCCAAACTTGGGAACAAGCTCATGTTGCCAGCACAAGTTTGCAAACAACTACACTTCACAAATTAACCACACACGTTATTCCATTCAAACCAAAATAAATATGGAGAGCAAACGAAATAATGCTATTCAACTAACGTTCTTATACCCAAGTTCTTGTGTTACCAAACAGCCTCAAACAATTACTACTAAACTACAGCGAAACACATATCCTCTATTTCACATTAAACGTCATTCTTACCACTTTTAATTCCGTTTGGACTTTGGAAACGTTTTTTTCGGGAAGGGGCGTCAACTGTGGCACAATGGGAAGAATAATGAAAATCAAGGCCCTTTCAAGTTTGATTTACAGCGAGTGGATGCAGCAGTTCGGTGAAACATCATGGAGGGGTTCATAATCATCATGAACTTTAACTTAACTGCTACACACCAAGATAGTTGTTGAGTTTAAGTGCAGCTGCATTTATCCCTTATCATGCACATGGCAAGCAAGGGGACAGACGAGAGTCCAAGCATGTGATGACTTTCACTCACTGGGCTTGCCTCACCAAAAACTGATTACTAATCACGCTAGATGAGACGCTCATCTTTGTGTCGCACCTGAGTCAGTTTACGAGGCATTACCCACTAGAAACGAACTGATCTCAGCACTTTCTCTCTATTTTATTCGCCAGGAATACAATTTCGTCCTTAAGGGCACATTCCCAATCTCTATTCGCGAATCCCTCTCGATTTCTGCAGTTTTAGGACACTGGATTGGTTGTCATGTAAGAAGTTTTAGCTATCATTAACAGCAGTCGAGTCACCAATGCCTCAAATGTATCTCACTGCTGTTTTGAGAGTCCAAGTCTTAATTCAATGCAAAAGGATGTATACGAAAAAATTGAGATTCAAAAACAGACAGAAGGCTGGGATATGAAGACAAAGAGGAGTCACGCACCAAGACACTCATTCTCAGAGCTGCCCAGGATGACCAGATCTTGGAAATGTGGCACTCAACCTCCTGTTGCGGAGTGAGGCAGGCTGTGTAGTTTTCCATGGCTCGTTGCACAGATGACGCGGCTGTTGTAGTGACAACTCGAATGAAATAAGTGCAGGCATTTTTTTTCAGACTATGGTGCCTTTCCTGAACTCACAGTAGGGTTTGATGCAATGGTACATAAAGTATGTACTCGAATATTTTCGCCTCTCCAGCGCACAAACCCGCACATGTTTGTGTCCACTTTATTCAAGCGATACCGAATCAGCTTGTATTCATAAAAGAATTCGTGATATTAAATCACGCCTAGTAGTAGTAGTGATGCGAGCTGAATCATCATACTCTCAGATTGCAAGGGTCTGTGATATTACCTCAGCCCTTTAAGGTCTTGAAAGGTTCTTGTGTTTCATCAGAATAGGGAGTACACGTTGTTCATAGTTTCAAATCAATTGGGAAACTTTCTTAATTTCATTTGGGCTAGGTGACATTTCAAACGTCAAAGATGCATTTCGATAGTATGACCTTAAGGACCCGTTTCAGTCAAATACGAAAATGTGTAATTTTTAATATGAGGGATTTTTATATTTTCTTTCTAAATAAAAACAGATGATATAGTCAATTATAAAATTAGTGGCCTCGACCTTTCTATCTTCGGGAATAAATGAATCAAGATAGGGAACACTGCTTCAGTCGCTTATCATGACACATTTATTTTCTCTGCCATTGGCTCAGGCTGACTTATTATTCCAAGTCGAACGTGGAAGCTCTTCATAAGGAGCTTGTTATCTAGAGGGCACCAATTGATTACATGAGAAGGTATGTTTTTTGGTCGGAGTCACAATCATATATCCATATAAACCATGTACAAATAACATATTCACTAAACCTCGTTCTCCAGCGAGGTCGCCGTGAAAATTTGGTGTTGTCACCAGCGTGAGATAAACATTATAAATACGTCCTACACAAACTATACAGATATATTCGGTACAACTAGCGTAATAACTCCATTATTGTTAAATAAACTCACCAATTCTCAAGTTTTCACAATTGTCTAGAATAAATATTAATTCCTAATAATAACGCCGCCTTGTGAACCGGTCCCTTAATTATATCATACAATAGTGGGATTAATGTGATATCATGTACGTCACTCTCGACGACTTGTATATCGGTTACAACCACCGTAAAATAAATGTTCAATAGGTAACGATCATAACTACATTTACATTTTTCAACTGGTAAAATTGCAAGTCTTAATTTTCCACGCGATGGTTTTGAAGGACACGAGGGTTTTATATTCGCTTAAAATTATTGACCGTCTTGATCCAGCCTTTGAGGATGTAAATTAACCAAGTGACTAAGGTTGGTGATCGTGGGCTAACTGGAGTAAATACTGCCATTTAAATATGTAACTAAAACAAGGAAACGTTAATAATTAATAAACATTTTCCAGAGTATACTGTTTGAATGGGATTAAAACAGAAATTAACAACCTGAATCATTTTTAACAACGGAAACTAATTAGGACATGCGAGTTAAACTGGTTTTTCTTAAAGTTAAATACTTTAGTAACTTTTTATACACAACTATTAAACAAAAAAGGTGGTTCTCGTAGTGTTCTTTTTTTTAAAAATCTTCGTAAATAAAAAAAAGATGAATGCCTCACGAATACACTAAGCCCCTAAGAACAAAATCCTTGCGATTTTATATTTTGAACACAGAAACATTCAAATATTTGGTGCGAAGCAACACACTACTTTCCTCTTCCTTCTCAAAAATGACCGAAACGTGGTTGATTGCGAATCAGGTGCTCTGGGACAACAGGCATTTGTTGTGCTGATCTTAGTTATCTTACAAACGCCATTGTAACAGTACAGTTAAACACTCAAACTTGGCTTAATGATAGTTAACACGTTTTCTCGCAATGTTAGCACCCAATAAAGCTAAAATTGCATACAAAATTGTTAACAATTAATTCATGCCCAAACTCCAGACATTTTTGCACGGACCACCAAGATCTCACCAATAGTGCACTCGTAGTACGTTTGGTCTGTTTTTATTAAAAAATTAAACCGAGATCGTAAAAGTTTTACGATTTTTTTATACTTGGGGTATTGATCCCTACTATAACTAGAGGCAATTGTAGTTTGATTACGCTCAAAACTTGATTATATAGACCAATATCGATCAAAAAATGAATGTGAAATTAAGGCTGGTTCGGTGCAGTCATTTTCTCTCAATTCATCTGAGCTCAAGAGACATTTGGCGAATAGTTTGAATGTGTGTGGGTGGAGGATGAAGAGGGTAAGCCATGTCAATAAACACCAAATAGGGGTATTACTGTATCGTACTGCAGCAGCCATTAAAGCTGTACAACCTCTTTTGTAGATCATATGATCCCTGCCAGAGGGATAATGTACAGTCACTGGAAGGTGAATCCAACAGCTTTGCGTTAAAAGCCCAAGTGTAAGCTGATTGTGGCAGTTTCAGTGGAACTTTTCTCGCGAGGAAACCTTTCAAAAATAAATTAGAGTTTGAACATCATCACCAGGCCAAGCCACAGTGGAACTCTTCACACGTCACGGGCTAAGAGCCAAAGGATTTCCTAGTGGTAACAGGGAGCCACACACTCTTTTTAGGGGGAGAGATTCATCATGGGTTATCCAAATGCTGTAGAAACAACTCAAACCTGTCTTTCCCTGAATCCTATATACACCACAGATCGACTTCTTTCAGTTTCTAAGACTTTTTCAAAAACATTTTCCCCGGTGAGTACTAAGAGAACAGACAGTTGTGATTGGGTTGCATAAGAGTGGGACACACTCAAGGCACTGCCTCAAAATGTGTTATTCGAACTTTGAATCATACCGGTTTGATTGGAATTTTCAAACGACTAAACTACTTTCCTTCATATTAACGTAGGGCAAAGGAAAGTGACCCAAAAAAATAAAATAAAATATGCCGAGTATTTGTGAAATAACAACAATAAATTGAAGGTACCGAATTCAACAATTAAATAAAGTTATTCTTTTGATTTATTACAAAAGATCGATCTTTGTCATTGTTCGATAATCGAAGTAAAACCCAATGAACGTAAATTATGGCAGCAAAACCAAATCTTAAAACTATAATAACCACCTAAGGAGTTCAAAAGCCAACTGCATATTCGGAAAACTGTTCCGCGACTAGATCTTACTAGCAATCACTTCAACATTATTTCGAACTAGTCATCCACAAAATACTTAGTCGAAGGAAGCAGTCGTCCGAATATAACAGTCGGATAAGGTAAAATAAGTCGAGATCATTAAGAAAACATTAGACAATAAAAGTCCCGTGGATAGTTTTTCAATCTAAAATGTGTCTTCAAAAATCTTTTAAAACGAACAAAATGTTGAAAAACTATGTAAGTATCAAATGTTTGAACACTTTTCACATAAAATCATCCAGTTTGTGAATCACGAAGCATTGAATGACAGAGATTCGTTCTTTGTACGATATAAAACTTAAGAACCAAAAGGGCAGGTGCATAAAAGCAGAGTTCACACTTCAGTAGTAGGAATCCACAAAAAGAGCAACGGGGAGGACGATGTAGAGGAAGGAGTAAATTGACAAATTTTGGTCCACCATGCTCTGCGTAGAGTACAAATTATTTTCGGTTTCTACAAAACTTTGTTTTTTTTTCAAGAACAACTTTTAAATAAAAATAAACTCTTGAGAGTGAGGGGAGGGGGGTACGTACATTGCGGTAGGGCGCTAAGTTATCCGATATAAATCTGCCATTGGTTAAGGTAATGCACGACTTGCCCATGGCCCGCTTTTTTGGCCAAATGAATAGGAGTAAAACCGTCAGCGTTAACAAGCTTTGGATCGGCTCCTGCTTTCATCAACATTTTCACAACTGGAAGATGCCCAAATAAGCATGCAGCATGAAGAGCGCTTTCTCCATTCTGCAAACAAAGAAGGTGGTGAATTAATTTGACGAAGTAATGATGATAAGAATAAATTATGATGAAATTATAGCGCATGAGTGGAGCAGTACTAAGTGATTAGTTTTTTGTATTGATAGTCATTTCCAAGCAAAACGCAGACATTTGGGGGGGGGGTCACTCACTAAAATTGTCAATACTCTTAAGTACCTCATGCTTCGAGTCAGCCACCATGTTGTACATTGCATCAGTGCATGAGGCTAATCAAGGTTCTTTTCATGAGTTAGCCTCACCCCCCCCCTTTCTCATCTCCCTGTCACTCTACTCAGCAAAAGATTTACATCTCTCAGACATCAGAAGCTGTTGAGGAGGGTGTGTTCACAAGGAGTGAATTAGGTGTGATCTGACACTTGAGTTCCCTCTGTTCGCCTCCAGGCAGAGACACATGTGGTTTCTGAACGTGTTGAAAGACCACTGACGACATAGAAGTTGGTTTGGAGTTCCTGGCTCAACCCCTTATTGCTTCAAATGTCTAGGACCTAGTCTGTATTACAAAAGGTTTTTCTTACCTAATCTCCTATCTTCAGGGATTTTCCTTCAACAACGGGATGAAATATGAGTCACAGTGGAACTCTTGACACGTCACTTATCCAAGAGGACTAAGAGTACAAAGGATTTCCAGGTGGTAACAGGGAGCCACACACTCTTTTTAAGGGGAGAGATTCATTATGGGTTATCCAAATGCCGTAGAAACAACTCTACCCTGTCTTTCCCTGAATCCTATATACACCACAGCTCCACTTCCCCCATATAACCCATATAACTTCTTTGCCTTCCTGTGGACTCATTGGTTCTCCACTCTTATCTTTATTATGGCAGCTTTTCGATTGCAGGGAACAACATGACATGTTGAACCATCTGACCCCCCCACCCCCCCGAGACACACCACCAATCAGTCTCGAAACCCTTGAAAAAACGTACAAAAAATCCTGAAAACTTGAAGATTCTCAATGTACGTATCTGCTTTCTTCTAGCCCCCCCCCTCCCACCTTCACCCGTTCAATGTAACACAGTTCAGTTCATGTACCAAGAGTCGGGTATGATTAAAGAAACTGAAGGGAAAAACAAATCTAACTACTTTCAAAAACCAAGTTTTTAATAATCCAAAAATATAAGCGCGTCTTTACGATAATTATGGCAAGGTGTGAATAGCTTACTGGAAGAAGATCTAAGTTGGGCTTGAATTTCAGAAGTTCGTGAACTACATCTATGTATCCTTTGTGCGCTGCTTTGAACAGGGGCGTAGCTCCATTCTGAAAGAAAAGAAACGCATACTGTTGAGAATTGAGAAGAGCGTTTGATATTGATAAGTGAAGAAAAGTAAATTAATGTGACGACTAAATCATGTGAGGGAGCATCAAAAGAATTGACTGAGGAAAGTCACTTACAATTCCTGAGCAGTAGGAGCGAACATCGATACAAAGTAGATCAGTACGACGAAGGAAGCTAGGTAACTGGTTTTGAACCAATCCAACAAATAATTACAGCCTGTTTTATACATTGTTCAGTTATTTTCTCATTTTATGGCGAGGTATCTAAAACATTTTTACGTTCTGCTATCCAAATAGTAAGGAAAGTATTGCCAATGTGTAAAAAGAGTTTTTCTCAGATCTGTTCGTTTTGAAGCCTACTGAATCTAAAAAATCTTTCGGTGTATGGCAGGACGACTGGACCGATTGAGCTAGTCTTTTTTGTGTGTTTTGTTTGTGATTTTAGGTTATGAGCGATTTTCATCGAAGGGAGGGGGGAGGGACCCAAATGTACCAAAAGCGAGGGGGTTTCGCATTTTTATCGAACTATTTCGATTAAACTTTAAAATTGCCTTCTACTTATCAACCCCTGATTTTCCTTTTTCATAAATATATCTGCGTAATTTCGGTAAACGGAAATACGCGCTCATGAAGCGAAAATTGTTTGTTTTTGTCACTTTTTGACAAAACGGCGTAAATTACTTTTACCAAGCCCAAAGGATGTCCAATGTTCTGCTGACAGTATCGAATAGAGGTGACAACCACAACGTATCGGGCAAGTTGTTTTATTTTATTTTATTTTTTTAATCAATGATAAACTGTTGTAGACTTGCTACTTTTTGTTGTTGTGATACATAATTTTCTATATAGTACAGAAGTACAATGGAACATGGGTGAGGGGATGTCCAGCGACACAGTCCCTCAGAATTAATGCTAATTTTACCATTCATTAAATATAGTTAATAATTTACGTAGGAGATAGATTTAGGTTACACTAATATCACAGTTATGTTTCACAAGTGACTACATGTTCCTGTCTATCAGGTCCACCGTTCTTTTTCTTTTGAGACGACGAGGGTGCTGTATTCTGTCCCATGTGTTGAGGAGGCGCTCAAAAGCTGGCGATTGGTGCGAGTTTATCGATGCGTGCAGACGATTCATCGTAGTTTTGAAGACTTCCTCCACCAGTGGTACGTTCAAATCTCTATGGATGACGGAATTCCTTACGAACCATGGAGCGTTGGTGATGAGGCGGAGGGCACGGTTTTGTTGGGTCTGGATCCTCTTTATCTGGGTTTTGCATGCCAGACCCCAGATTGAACAACCGTATTGCCAGATTGGGCGTACCATGGTTATATAGATGAGGCGTTTGTTGTCGAGGGATAGTGGTGACGTCTGGCCGAGGAGGGGTTTCAGGAGGTTTATGCGGGAGCGGAGTCTGTTCACTAAATCGCTTATGTGGATGTTAAATGTGAGCCGCTGTTGAAGGTGCACTCCCAGGTATCGTACCGCAGCTGTTTCGGATATCATCTGGTGATTCATCATGATTTGGCTGGTTTGGTAGTTACGTCTCTGGGTGAATGTTGCCGTGCACGATTTCTCGGTATTCATCACAATACGCCAGTGATCTGTCCATTCTTGGATGGTGTTGAGGTGTAGTTGGAGGTTGGAGGAAGCAACTACTCCATCTTTATCTCGGGACAGAATGGCGAGATCATCGGCGAACATAGCTGAGTAGGTTTCATCAGAGGTTGGGATGTCAGAAACGAATATCAAGTACAGTATGGGCCCCAACACGCTCCCCTGCGGCACTGATGCAGATGCGCTACAGCTTGGTGACTGGGCACCATCGCACTTTATGTGAAACGTTCTGCTTGTGATGAAACATTGGATCAATCTGTAGTACGTGTCAGGGAGAAGAGGCAAATTTCATTATTTTCGTACGAGTCCAGTATTTCCTCTACAACTCTGTGTAGCTGCTGCTGGCAGGAGTGGAGGTGGCGAAACCCAAACTGAAAGCCTGGTATGGATGGGGTAAGTAGAGGTAGCAGTCGAGGAAGTAGAAGTCTCTCGAAGATCTTTGAGAATATTGAGAGCAAACTAATGGGCAGTATCCGTTGGGTCGTTCGCTGGTTTTTCGGTTTTGGAACCATAATTATCACAGCATGTTTCCAGCGGCTGGGAAGTGTGTAGTCCGAAGGATTGCGTTAAATATTTGCGTCAGTAATACAAGTGTCTTTCTGGGGATATTGTTCAAGAGAGGCTGTGTGATGCGATCGGAACCTGGAGATTTTTAGTCGGTGACCTCTTGATGGCATTCTTCACTTGATTTGGCGTGAAAAAGTCATTGAATGGGGACAACGCTGGCGGCTCAGCGACGGCGTCTTCAATTTGGTTATGGAAATCTGGTATGCAACTTGGATTCGGTGTAAATTGATCTGAGATTAATTCAGAAAATAATAATGCCTTGTCTTCACTTTTGGAGTACCATCTGTTGTTATACTTGAGGGGAGGGGAGGTACTTTGTTGGTTCAAATCAACATTTTTGCTTTACGGAAGAGTGAACCATCTTTTCTGTCCAGCAGTAGAGGGAATTCCTTTTTCTTCACCATTTAGCTCAGCTAGTGCAGTTTTCAAGTCGTATGTTGCTTCATTGTATGCTCGTTTGTGTGGTTGGTATCTTGTTTGTTGCCACAGGTTTCTCGCTCTGCGTTTCACGTCTACTAGTTGAGAGATATGGGTGGGTGTGTACGAAACAATTCTGTGAGTAGGAGTACCGTGGGCAGTACTTGCTTCAGTGGTAGCGTAATGTATGTAATGAGTCAATTTGCTCACTGCTTTATCAATGTCCTGGGGGGTTTTGAGGGGCATTGCCAGGTCTGTTATGTTGTCTAGTGTATCACTGTAGAGCTTCCAGTTGAAGGGATGCAATATCAGTCTATCTGACTTATGATCATTGTAGGGTATAATGCTGTTGGCCAAATTCATCAACACTGGATAGTGGTCCGATGATAAGGCATGTATAACGCACACATTTGGCATCAATCTGTTGATCCCTTTTCCCAAGAAAATGTCCAGAACATCGGGAGAATGGCTTATGTTTGCTGGGAAATGGGTCGGCTCTAATGGGTGAAAGACCTCCAGATTTAACTGGTGTATTGCATCATAGACTAGTCTTCCCCTGGGGTTGGTTGTGGCAGAGGCCCAGCGAGCGTGTTTTGCGTTATAGTCTCCTCCCATGAGGAACTTTTGTTTCATTTCGTGGATTATGGACCATATGGTACTCGTGAGCAATCTGTGATCTTGTGTTGCTACGCACTGGACTCATACTGATATAATATCCTATTGTCTCATGTACTTTTAAAATGGAAGCTACTATTGAGGAGCGTTACAATCGGTATCTCTTTAGCGTCTGCACTAATGTTAGTGTGTTCACGAATAAGCTAAAGATCGGCCTGAACAGTGAAAAAATCAAAAAACCTAGGACGTATACAAGTTTGGTCATTTGTGTACGGCGTTCAAATAAAAAAGCTGCTGTGATTGAGATTGGCTTCAATTCACTAACTCTTGTTTGAAAAATATTACGGACTGGTGTTAGAAGTATTTATAGTGAAAAGAGCAAAATAGAAAAAAACAACAAAATGCCCGAAACTCTCCTCGTTCTGACAACCACGTTGCAAAATTGTACGCATTCTTGACTTCAACAGAAAACTAAAGTCGACAGTGTCCAGCATCCAGAAATAGGGAAACAGACCTATTTGCTGAGTTTCACTGGAATCTGCGAGGGCTTTAAGCTGACCCATCGTGACAGAATGTTCTTCTGCGAGTGTGAACGAAACATGGTTACTGCCATTCGGGTACCCACATAAGTTTTTCAAATGAACAACGCCTATGCTTCAACAGTGAAAAGCAGACAAATCCATTTCAATTGCGTAGTCACTTCTTGTATTTTACTGTTGACTGTCTGCTGCAAACTGTAAATTATAGAGTTGCTAACAGAATCTAAGCTTCCATGAAAATTTAAGCAGCTGAATAATAATTGCAGTATTTCAACCAGACACACGAGCAGATGGATACGTGGAGTAAAAGCTACTCCTTAGAACTCGCCACCCGACAAATTTGAATTGAATTTCAGAATTGGAAGAGGTAATTTCTTATAGTGATGACTCACGAAAGGTGACGTTAATGTTGGGTATACAAGTAGTATACAAGTGACTTGCACAACGAAGAAGCTCGTACAATTTTCACAGCAGCAATTTATGAGGACAGTTGGACGAGTTTTAGGTCACTTTTTCATTACGAACCCCTTAATTATAACTTCATATTGCTTCTGCTCCTCCTAAAGCAAGCCAAGCCTAATTAATTAATGTAGTCTACCAAAAAACGAGAGGAAATCATGTAATTTACCAATAAGAGACCTCTTGGAAGTTTGAAGCAGTTAGCCCCAGTATGTTTCATATTTGAAACAAGCTAACTAAACTTGTGTATCTTTTTACTTTCCTTAGCCCTACCCAGTAGAAAGGAAAGTTATGTAATCGGTTGAAACTAGTTTTCTTCAGACCTGTCCGTTTTAAGAGCTACTGAATTTAAAAAATATCAAGCGGAAAAATGAGAATTTCCAACTTGTAACTAACAATGTCAGAGCTAAACCACAAATTTACTTCTCACCTTCCGTAAAGCGTCGACGGGGTGTCCAGCCATAAGAAGGATTTTGCAAACGTCACTGTGATTCATTTGAGCTGCAATCCACAAAGGCGTAGCCGAATCGAGTCTAGACGTTGAAACGCGAGCTCCATTCGATAATAGCAAAGTCACAACGCTGCAATGCCCGTTTTGGGAAGCTATAAACAATGGGGTAGCGCCATCCTGTAAATAATTTCGTTAGTCCAAATTACTTGAATGAAATACACACGAGTAAGAATTAAGCAAAGAGCGCTACTTTCAATTTATAAATTCCTTTTGAAATCATTTCATTACGAACCCTGCAGAGCAATAAGCAATTGCATTCTGACATCGTTTGACGCTTTCGCTGTAAAAACTAGCGGTGCGTAGCAGCACACAACGCCGCAATCCATTTAAGTTCGAACACAACACCACCTACATATGCGGGTTATATCTTCGTTCAACGCATTTTTACAGGAATATTTATAGAGAGCAAAATGTAGGGACTAGTTAGCTGAGAGTACTCCGTAAGTTTGATCGAAATCATTAAAGCCGTTTTTGAGAAAATTGGAATACCGATAAATCAATATTCGACAAATTTCCTTTTCTGAGTTAACTTGGCTTATATCTCCGTTCAACATATACATACAGAAATAATTATGGAGGACGAAATGTGGGTATGGGTGACTCAAAGACTCTCTGAACGATTGATCGAATTTGGGGAAGCAGTTACTCCAGAATTTACGGAAATGTACGAAAAAACGTTATTTTCGACACATTTTAATTTTTATCTCTGCTCAATGGACTTTCAGAGAAACATTTATTGAGAACAATACGTAGGTATTAACTATTTGAAAACACCCTGTGAGTTTGGTGAAAATCGCTGTAGCAGTTTTGCCAAAAGCGTAAAAAACCTATTTTTGCTTCATAGGCCTATATCTCCGTTCACCGTATTTTCATGGAGATATGTATGAAGAAGAAAAGTTAGGTATTGATTAGTAGAAGATAATTTGGAAGTTTAATTAAAATCGTTAGAGCCGTTTTCAGAAAAATGCGAAAGACCCTAGTTTTCCCATCTGCCAAAATCGTCCATAACCTTATTTTGGTGTCTACAAAAAATAACAAACACAACAAAAAAAGAATCGGTTCTGCCGTTCACACACACACACATACATACACACACGGACCACGCGCCGAAATGAGGTTTTTTGACTCAGTAGGCCTCAAAACTTAAAGATCTGAAGAAAACCCAGATTTGTTTTTTGACACGATTACTATACTTTCCTTCCCTTCGGGTAGCGGAAAGTAAAAATAGCTAATAAGTCGAACCAATCGGGCTCGTCCTTTCTTCGTTTCGTTCGTTATTTTTACTTTTCTAAGCCTTAACAAGTAAGAAGAATGATTGTGTAATCAGTGATTTTTTTTTCATCAGATATGTTTTTTCCCAGCTTTAATTAATTACGCATCTGTGTATCCAAAAACGTTAAAATCCAAAGGTCGTTAGGGAATGCCGTGAAACAGATTCTGAGGCCAATCTTCCGTTTTTGACACGATTCCATGAAAATTCGTTAAAGTTAATGTACTGTATTCGTGTCGATTAAACGAAAGTTTTCTTTCATTTATCGAACGGTCCTTATTTCTGGGTAGGCCTTGAACTTGATATAAGTTTACATAACACGTTTTCCGAAGGGCATCTGCTTGCTTGACAACAATAGCGAGTAAATTAAGACAGCGCTTAACGCCTTGGTTTTAATGGAATACAGAATGAAGGGCGGGTGAAGGAGTTTGGAACTTGAAAGGATCCGGATTATTCACAGGCGGGCTGTCAACAAGTAGAGTGGAAGTGAGTGTTGCTACGCCAGCAACCGAAATTCGTTGTCATCCTTCATTTTCATAAAATGATGAGATTTTTATCCTTCGGGAAAGACGTTCTATTGAAGTCACGGTTCGCAACGAAGCCGTTTATATTCCAAAGATTCTGCCGTTCATAATCAATGTCTGTCACTCCAGATTTCAACGACAAATGCCATGGTTCAATACGAATTTCGCTTGGTTAATTTCAACCACTCCGTCAAACCAAGTAGTCAATTTCTGCACTCAAAACATGACGTTCTTTTCGAAATTTCATCATATCTTAGACTCCAAACTTCGAATGAAATGAAGCGGTTTTTCCAAGTTCACGGTTTTCTTTTCCTTGAGAATATCCCAAACGGAGTTCTCTACTACGTGATACACACGAAAAAATAAATATGACAGATCTCCATGGGACGCCAAAAGGGTATGAGCAAAATCTATCGGAATATTTTTATTACTCTCCTTGCCTCTCCAAAATAGAAAGGAAAGATATGTAATCGGCTGAAAAAAAGATTTTGAGTTTTCTTGAGATCTTTACATTTCAGACCCTACTGGGTCCGAAAAACACGATTTGGGAAAATGGTCTGTGTGTGTGTGTGTCTGTGAACGATTTTTAGAGAAAACCACCGTACCAAATCAGCTCAAACTTGATATCTCGCCCGCTGGTAACCATGGAACGCCAAAATAAGAGTATGAACAAAATCCACCGAAATTTAACCATAGTTATCATAGTGATCAAAACACCAAATTTTTTTTCTCAAAAACAGCTGTAACGATTTTGATTAAATTTTTTATACTGGTAGCTCCCAATATGGCAACTATACCATAAAATTCTTATTAGTGGGAAAATGACGAGAGCAGCACAATAAATTACCAAAACTTTCGACGAAATCGATTTTAGCGCGGTTATTAGAGAAAAAACCCGTACCAAATCAGCCGAAACTTGATGTCTAGCCTACAGGTTACCATGGGACGCAAAACTAAGGGTATGGGTAAAATCCACCAAATGTTATCATGGTGATCAAAACCCCAAATTTTTTTTTCTAAAAAACGGCTCTAACGATTTTGATTACATTTTTTATATTGATAGCTCTCAATCAATTATACCATAAAATTCCCATTCCTGGGAAAATGACGAGAGCAGCATAATAAATTATCAAAATTTTCGACGAAAAGAGTTTTTAGCGCGGTTTTTCCCTATAAATTCCGCAGGAATGTTAGTAGAATGTTAAAAAAAATTGGTATTGTAGTCCGAACAAATACCTATAGGGTGAGTGTTTAAAAACGCTCATGAGATACATGGGGCTCACTCCAGAAATTCTTGAGTTTCAACTACCGCCGTTTCGCTTACAACCAGTTCTAAAAGTTTTTACCCAATAACTCTGCAAAAGTAATTACAATCCTTCTTCAAAAAATTTGTATTTACAGCTTCATTAATTATCTGTGTACCAATTGCTCAGTAATGGTCCTGGAATGAGTACGAGCAGCACAATACATTTCGGAACTGTAAGCGCTACCGCTTCCTGCTGCCGTAAAGTGGTGTTTGACCAAATTCAAGTGAACTGAGTGGTAAATGAATTGATACGGTAGACAATGCCATATAGAAAGTGAATTGACGTAGAGCTAAGGAAAGTTGTGTGTTGCAACGCACCAGATACTTTACCCTATATCTCTGCAAAAGTGATTAGTATCCTCTTCAAAAAAATCGTGTTCACAGCCTCATTAATTTTCTGTGTACCAATTGCTCAATAATTGTCCGGGAATGAATACGAGCAGCATAATAAATTCCGGAACTGTAAGTTCGAATGAACTGAGGGAATAATAATTGAATTAGTAGTGAACATAAGTCGATGAATGGAGAGCTAAGGAAAGTTGTGTGTTGTAACGCACCAGATATTTTTTTCTCGTAATTGGTTTACACGATTTTGATCAATTTTTTGTACAGTCAGTCCCAAATAATATGAAAATATCTTAAAATTATCTTTTTTGGGAAAATGATGGGAGCAGCACAATAAATTATCAAAAACATTTATGAAAATCCATTTTAGTGCAATTTTTTCCTTATAAATCCCGCTCATATAACAACACAACAAAATGAGGGCGCTAGGTCGTCCAATAAACTATCTACACGATGAGAGTACCGCTGATGTACTGACCTTCATCTGGCCGTTAATCCGAGCACCGTGTTTGATCAGAAGCTGTATCATGTCGAGATGTGCGTATTGGCAAGCGACGAAAAGAGGTGTTCCTCCGTCCTGAGAAAAAAGCGTCACACACACATTATAAATGGGTCGAGAGTGATCGTATTCCCCTGAGAAAATTGATCCCAGAGGAAGGTTGGAAGATGATGGACGACGTTGAGATCAGCTTCAGCATAATTTTAATCTTGAGAACCAGCACTACGGTCTCGTGGGAGTGTGAATGTTCAACGTATACTTAACTGGCCTTTACTGAACTACTCGCTTAGCAAGTCATCACTCTTTTTTTCTTGGTCTATGGAGTAGGAAGGAAAGTTAGTAATCGGCTGGAACATTCTATTACCAATTATTTTAAATGGCTACCGCATTCTACTTGAAATGTGAAGTTGTGTTTTACCAAGTCCAAATGACCCGAGTAAAAAAGTTTGATAAGGAGCTAAAACCTCGAAAATAGCTGAATGTACGAGGGGTTGAGGAGAATCGTGGGGTGCGTCAAAAGCACTAGCGTCAATCCTCTGCTGAGCAAATCAAAGTGCAAAGCATTTGAATGATTTTTTTCTCAATATTCCTGGGATTTTGTACCTTTACAGAGTACTTGAACGTCGAACTCTTAATTAACATTACCAGCTTCGTTCTTGCTAATTTCTTATGTGTTTTATTCCTTCATGTTGTTATGGGAATAGAACTGGGGCTGAACCTGTCTACCGTCCATGCGTCTGAGGGCAGTGGCTGATGAGTGAATACCCTGAGCACATGTTACATTACTCTCTAAGGATCACATAATTCCTGCCAGGGCGTTGGAGAATAGTCATATGAGATGAAACAGACCTATGTAGTAGTAATTCCACTATTAAATTTTATCTAATGAGGAAGGTAAGAGTCAAACTCCCCCGGTTCATCTTAAATCTACTTAAACGCCAGTTGACGGGCTGACAGGAAACGGAAGAAAGCAGAAAATTGCCGATGAAATGGATATCATTGAAGAAAGCTTATCTAAAGTGCCACGCCTCAGGAAACGTGGAACGAGGTGGAGGAAATCACTTAGTTAGCATAAGGGCGAGTTGATTCAACGAATTTCCCTATTTCATTTCATTTCCTCTTCCCTTCCAACAGCGCTCCCTCTTTCACTCATCCTCTTTCAGCTCCTCCACCGACCAATCCGTACAATTTGCCGCAATACGATGCTCTGCAATCTAAACGCATATCGTTTACGTACCAAATGTAGATTCTGTTTAGAATGAGTTTACAAAGTTCTTAATGAATACGTGAATGTGGAGCACACGAGTGGCAGACTGTTCGACAAATGTTTGCCCCCTTTCGTACTTTCATTTGAACGACTCGTCATGAATCTTCACCATCAGCGATCCGACAAGCTCAACTCAGGCTGAAGCTAATATTTGCGCTGTTGTTTAAAGCCCAAATGCCTTCAACACACACAATTGCCTCTGGGAGATACGCCTTCTTGACTTCCGAGAGCGCAATAATGAAAAAATCGTCGAGAAATGGAGTGACGGTGCTCGCTCGAAAGCGCAAGGTGTCAGCCTCCTGCCCTAATAAATCTTTTTCGTAAATATATGTCGTAAGAGACGCGAACAGTTACGCAATCAAGATACCGATAACTTCCAGCGATGCCGCGAACGTTGCAAAGAGCTCAAAATACGCACAGCTCATCAAATAGCTGACAATCAACGAGCCAACTCACAACTGTAGACTTAACGTGCTCACAACCTCCTCAAAGTGGAGCAACCATGAATGACACTGACTCAGGTAATTGTCGACACCTAAATGTACAGCTGAAACTCGCCTGAAAATCAAACGGTAGAGCTAAACGAGTATCGAACGGCAAAATAATCTACCGAGATTATTGATTGAAACAATGAGCCCCGATCATATTTAAAACTGCAACAATGTCACAATTATCGATCAACTTTTAGGAGAAGCTTTTGAAACAACATCGGAACACTCTTCTAAAAAACTACTGTTCTATTTTGTCAATGAATCAATTCAATTCACACCGTTAACACCATTTTAATAGATGAAGCTTCCATGAATCGTGCCGTTATCGTTCCACAGCGATTGTGAATACAGTCATAACTTTATTAGATCTTACCACGCTGGGAATGTCGACTGGCGTCCCGTTCCTCAACAGTATACTGGCTATTTCCGTGTACCCTGACTGTGCAGCAAAAAAGAGAGCGGTGGTTCCCGTCTGCAACATTTGAAAAATAGGGCAAACAATCACTTTCGATAGCAAAACATTCGATATTTAAAAACACACAGTGAGAGAGGTCAATGTTTTGTAAGAGTGAATGAATTAATAAACTAAGCTCATTAATATGAGCGCGGCTGTTTCTTGAGCCCAGAGTGCTGCCCATTGGACCGAAGTGGAAACCTGAGATTAAGTTCAGACCACAGGGGACACCTGAGATTCTAGTTCACCTCACCTTCTCATCCTTCTTAGCTAAACCCCTTCCCTTTCCTGACCTTTGAACCAAACTTCTTTTGAGCCTATCCTCCTACCTGCGTCCATCCGAACTTGCAAGCTGTAAAGATGACCTAGGAGCCATCTCCTCACACATTAATAAGGCAGAAGAAATTACTGACGATGAAGTAATCTTAAAATTGGTCATTCAAACGAGTATGAATCTGAGAAAAGTAAGAATTTGGGGAAAAAACGTATCTTTCAACTTTCTCACTTAGCCCCCCATACCCTCCCACCATTCAGCAGCATCAATATAACACTAAATATTTATAAAACCAGCTGTATTAAATAAATTACAAACTCATTTTAAAAAACTCACAGTTACTCAGTACGGCTGTTGCCCTTCTGAAGTATAGTGAAAATAAGATCAAATTGCATAGACTTCAAACCCGATTTCCGATGTAATAGCAATAATTTTGTTTGCTTAATCAATCAGAATTGATATGACTCAGCCATAATCCGACTACCAAACGTTTAGAATAGAACCCGAAACCATTAATAACCATTCCCTCCAATTCGGGACAAACTTTGTGGTGTTTGAATTAATGAGGGCAGGGCCCATGTTAGCAGATTCTGTCTTCAAACTACGATGAAAATTGGGTTCTGTACCAACCACAGATTTCTGAATGCAACACAGTTCTGTTGAGTTCTACATCGTTGACGAAATAATTTGAGAAAAAATCTGTTAAACCAGAGTTATTTCCATTTATTTAAATATAATGAATCTTCAATATTTGATTAGATCGCTGGTTAAAAAATAAATATCTACTGTCTACTAATATATGTGCTGCTCTCCTCATTTCCCCACAAACGAGAATTTTATGGAACTGCCATGTTGTTGGGAATTGCCGATAGAACCAATTGAATTAAAACCGTTAGAGCTGTTTTGGAGGAAATAATTATTAGGAGTTTTGATCACTATTACAACTATAGTTAGTTCTCAACCGATCGTGTTCATACGCTTATTGCCGTTTCTTCTCAATCGCTATCACAGACACACTCACAGACCGTTTCCAAAATTGTTTTTTTCACCGTCGGAAACCCTTGACATTCGAAGATCTGAATAAAACTAAAAAAAAAGTCAGCCGATTAATTAACTTCCTTCTTACTGCGCAGGTCTAAGGAAAGTATTACATCAATTTAGATAAGCACGAAACAGTTCCACAAGGTTGACTTTAAGTCGTCTAGATCTGTTTACTACTCACATACACAAGCTGCCCGAAGTATTTGACAATTAAAAGGCCAGCCACAGTACGAAGCTCTCAGCATATTTTAAGCCAAATAAGCAGCTAATTGCATTAACTGAAATCATGATAATATGTTGCTATAACTATGATAATCACAAACAGGGAACGAGACAAGTTAGGCTTAAATTTACCGACAGTAAATAGGAAGCATGCAGTGAACGCCATTTCGAGATAACGAGAGAATGAGAACTTACGTGACGTCGCGCACAAGGGTCTGCTCCCTGATCAAGGAGCTCCAAGACGCATTCCACGTGGCCATTGGCCGCGGAAAGAATGAGCGGAGTTGTTCCATCCTGAGAAGAATAAGGCGAAGTTATTTTAAACAACTTAATCAATGAATTGGCTGCACAATTATTCGCGCTGGCTAATGCGTGAAAATATTTAAAATAATAAGGAGGCGCTGGAACAACCGACCATTAAGCGCATTCCGCTGAATGGCAGGACTTCCAAGATAATATTATTCAACAAGCCAGAATCAAGTTCCATATGGTGAGAGCAGCACTGTACTTGGACGGTGACAGTTCGCTAATAATTAATGTAGAAGAGTGAGTTACGTGAATAATTTAACTGGGCAACACCAATATCTATCTCATTGAGGGAATTCAACTATTAACGTGCTGACTTCATAGGTCCAAAAAGTATAAATTCTGGCCTCAACCCCATCCTCAGTATCACCCAATCTCCATCAAGCCCAGACTTATTGAATTCCCTAGCTTAGGAAGGAAATGCATGGGATCGCCTGAACATTTTAATGAGCTTTCTTCACATTTTTACTTTCATTTGAAACGGGAAACTAGATGAATCCCCCATGAGCGGCTCGTTAACACAATGCTCAAGAAAATTGGCTCGCATAACAAATCAGCAGTTATATCGGCGAGCAAAAAGAGTTGATTTTTTTGTATTTTGAGCTGTTTAGGCGTTTGAGTTGTTGGGAGGTTTTCTCGCCTTTCTCGAATGCTCCCCTAATGGTTATGATTCAATTTGCTAAATTTTTTGCTAAATACAACTGCTTCTAGAATCACACAATGAATGAAAATTTATCGTTTCGCACAAATGGCTTCATCGATTTTGATTGAGTTCACAGAGACTTTTAACAAAGAAATATTAACACTTCGATCGTCCCAAGCATCTCTGTTGAACACCGTTCAATGTAGATATGGTGCATCACATAATTTGGCGTGAGGAAAGTTTTGGGATGAATTGAGCTTCGTGATCTTGTATTCATAATTTGTGTTATACTCAAGTGGGGACACGGTACTCGACGCAAAGCGCCGTTCCCTTTTTGTCCCTTTTAAGAGTGGGAAAATTGTATAAGTCACTTGTCACATTATAGAACATAATTCGGCGAGTTGAGCGAATCGTCGATAACTTCCTATAATCCTCCACACCCACCCAACAAGCACTGGAGAGGAATGAGAGTAGGTCTATGGGCAGTTTCTGTATACTCGGCAGACGTACTGCTGAGCGCAGATTGCTGCCTAACGCTACTGAAAAACCCAAGATGA
The DNA here is from genome assembly GCA_020466155.1 of Pachypeltis micranthus. NCBI lineage: Eukaryota > Metazoa > Arthropoda > Insecta > Hemiptera > Miridae > Pachypeltis > Pachypeltis micranthus. Next base: position 35,099,120 of record CM035772.1, on the reverse strand, counting down.
TCAGTGATATCCTTAGAGTGGTAATTTGTGGGTTTTTAGTCGACGGTTTTAATAACGAATAATAGCATTTACAATTAACGAGAAAACCGTTTCAGAGTTGCACAGTTAAGATTTTCGGAGGCAAATTAAAGTATCAAATGGAATAAGCAGAGTGTGAAAATAGTTGTGTGCCAGGGTAAGGATTTAAACGTTAACCTGTGCAACGAGACAGGGGTTGACGTGGGGAACACTCAGATGATGAAGGTTGACAGAATCGGACAACTTGAAAATCCTCGTCAGTTGAGGATCTTTATGGCTTCCTCAGCCGGTTGAGTGCACATATCTCTCTGATTATGCAGCGCAAACTCATCGACGCAAAGCAACCAGCCACCTGCTAGCGCTTTGTTCTGGAAAGAACGGGATCTTTTGAGAGCAGTCTCTTTATTCCAAGTTACGGAGGTGGGAAGACTTTTTCAAAAGCTTTCGCTAGAAATATCAGCATTCACTCGTAGCTTCCTAATGACTGTACTGTACAAATATTGGAGATTTCAGCTGCATTGTTGCTTCACTCCAGTCATCATTTTCCTTGAATCGCACAGTGACATAGGTTGTCTTTAGGATTGGATCCGTTCCTACATCACTGATCATGATACCTCTGTGCAGGGCCAGTGAAGTTATGTCGTGACTATTCCCTGTCTTTTTCGGCACCTTTGAAGACTAATACTTTGGCCATCTTCTTTTCATCTTCACAATCAATAACTGGGAGAGAAGGGGCGGGGTGGGGTGGACCACATCCACGTCTATATACGACGATAATGCGTCTCGAAACGTGCTCTTCAGGAACGCCTCAATACCTGCCTCGTACCAGTATCGTACTTCGACCTTGTTCAGAACTCTCACTCCTCCATTCCTCACTTCATTATTTCCCACATTCGACTACTGCATTAATAACATTCTTTGTCACCAACTGTCTTCTATATGTGTGGGCCATATTCTCCAATTGAAATCGCGCTCCATAAGATTTTGGATTCCCTTATATGGGAAACACTTCATGACGGGCCCACTTTATATTTGCCAGATAGATCAAATGAACTTGCATCGTGCCTTGAAGCGCTACCAGGTTGACGCGCAAATTTTATTTATGAGCTCTTTACTGGTCAATGAAGACTGCTGGCCGCATGATTGATGACTTAGTCTTCAGCCGACACAGCCAAGGCTTGTCTCAGCATGGCTCTTCTTCATCGAAAGAGAGGAAACTCATGTACTCAAACAATTAATTGCATAATTTACCTCTATTTCGAGATACCATTCTACCTTCTGCGGCCCTTATTTTACGAGTATATTTCAGCTTTACCATTTCGTTAACATCAATATTACACCGTCGATGCCGACTGTAATATTTTGAACCTTTCTATTCCTGTTTAAATGTTTTCTCCTGTATGTATAAAATGTCTTGGTCCTATCTACGTCACTGCGCAGTAACCCCTCCACAACAAGTATCTGAACGTTTTTTGTCTTTCACCCCTTACAAATCTCAGCTACTGAGTCAAATTAAATTTCTAACCCCTCGCCTAAACAGCGCCCAACTTCTCCACAACCTAACTCCCCTGCTCAACTCAATAGCTTCCGCCCAAACCTACATACAAATAGCTGTTCAACTTCAACTCTTCATCGATTGTAAACTTTCGTCAAAGCGCAAATCCGGGCTTGCAGAGGCTTTTCTCAGGAAGAGTGCATCACTTTGCGTTTAGCGTGGTTTGAATTTCGTTTACTCACGTACATAATTATTAACCCATTACATACATATGTGTATTCCCTATGCAATGCCATGATTCCCACTACCTACTTTAAGTCAATCAATCACGAACTGAAACGTATTTTTGCATGTTCAAAGAGTTTTCTGTCCGCATCTTCTTTACTAGAATTACGATCATTTTCTAGCCAAGCGATGCGTTTGATTACACTTGGTACATTTTTTGTTTCACTTCTCTTTTAATAGCGAAGTCCAACCTCGCTGATGAGATTGATCGGCTGAAAATCAATGTTCATTGACCTCCTTAGGCTTCCGCATCTATCAATAAAATCTTTACTTCTTTATTTCCACCCTGAAGTATCCGTCGCCTCTTAAAGTTCAGTCTTTCCCCATAACATCGCCCTTTCATGAGAGCGCTGCACGGAACAATACTTCGTCAAGACCCTCGTGGAACATAACGATTTTTTAGAGCCTCACTTGAGAGTTAATATCTCAGGCTTATCACTGCCATTTCAACAAGACACATCCTGTTTTACCTTTCTTTTCCTAGTTCTTCATTACCCCAATAACAGTTTAAGCTTAAATGAGAAAAACTAAATATTTGTCTAATATATAAACTTCGAAAGGGACACTTATATATTTTATAAACGATATGGGACGAAAACTTTAATTACCGTATACAAAAGCACTTCTACAGAGCATTATCATCCCGATTTTATTAATTTTCTAATTCACACCATATTCCGGAATACGGCTCTACCTTACGTCAATTTTCGGTAACATATCAATTTTCGGATTGCCGCTGGGTAGACCGATTGATTGTACTACATTCAGCGGTTGATAATTCTGATAATAAAAAACAGTTTTCTGCGGTTAGTCTCAAACCGAATAGATAAATCTCAAATACGAGCATGAATGTGGGGCGAAGTTGACTTTAAACTTATCGAGTTCGTTCTATTTGATCTATAATTACGTATCATTAACTCCATGGTGAGAATGAGTTTTTCAAAATTATCACGTGTGTTAGTATTATGTTTGTGCAATGTAATCGTTCGTTTGTTTTCTTATTCTTTCTTGCATAATTTCAAGTAATTTTTGTTAACGCCTTCATGTAGTATGCCTTCCGTTGTGGAAGCATAGTGCATTCATTATTCATTGTTATTATTAATTATTATATTCCACTATCCGTTCATAATAATTTATTCCACTCCCAACTATGGAAGCTATTAGCAACTCTGCTATATTCGGGTATTGTTTGACTGATAGAGACTTAGTGTGGAATGGGGAGGGAGAGGGGAGTAATAAATAGGTTTAGCCCAGAAAATGAACGCTTCAGAATTGCATTTCATCAAAGCAAAAGTTCTGCAATAACTGGGCCCAAAACCATACTGCGACAGTTGAATTATTAACTGAGAAAATAGTAAAGTGCCGCGTCATCTGAGAACCATATAACTACTATAATAGCCTGTTCATTTTTGTCGCAGGAAAGCACAACTCGAGCAGGCGTTTCGAGTGACTTCTTTATTCCACTTCCCTTCGTGAAATTTTCCTCGTTTGTATCGTATTTCTGGCCATTTCTTGGCGTTTTTCAACGTTCAAAAACGCAATGTGACGCTCCACTCTGTGGAGTAAAATTACTGATTTCTCATACAGTGTTTCCGTGAACTAATGTAAGCTATGATTGATTGTCTTCGGCTCCAATTTCTAATTCTATAAAAACCTTAAGTAAGAGCACGTAGAGAAGTTGGTTGGTGTTTGTAGAAACGACGATTTATAATAGAAAACATAACTTGACAGATAGAAGGGAGTGATTTCACTCATAAACGAATAACGCGCGCCAAACCCGACAATTATCGGCCATGGAGTTTTCCTCAATTTAACGCAACGAGAGTTCGACGAAGTAGGAAAACAGGAAGAGAGCTGCGTCACGAATTGTCTGATAACAGGAGTTGCATCGACGGCAAAGGAAAGTCACGGTCAGGATACGAAACCAGGCGAGAAGTGAGAAGTAGGCCAAACGAAAACCTGAGGCTGGCAACGACCAGTGTCAACCATCTTCCAACAACACTTCAGCCCAAACGAAGCTTTCTGGTAGAAAACTTCGGAACTTGAAAGCCGTTTAGAAGCAAATTCAAATTGTTGAAACGATTTTTTACGAGTGAGCAAGTGACCAGTAAGTTGAACCCGCTATCCACCGGGGTTTCCTTTTCAGGTAATAGGAGAGCATTGCAATCTTACAAACAAAATACTGCTAATTATTACACAACGGGATATTATTCTCTTGCACAGCTTGACGTAATCTCACACTTCCGAGGCCCAATCCATTCGATTCAGCATCGAAAAATACCAGTAAACCACACGAAACATGGCATCACTACGACGGAACGCCGAAAACTAAATATTCCAGGCGCGTGTAGCTTTGGCCGAGTTGGCGGGTGGTTTTAATGAGACAATAGGGAGGGAGTACAAATGATTACTTTCTCTATAGTTATTGTCCCGCGAGTTATTTCGATTAGTATACTTGGGCTCACTATAATTACTGTGATTTCACTATTTTTGGTCTAGACGCAGTCGCACACCTCTTCACTGTGTATTTGCGATAAAACTTTTGAAAATTTCATTGTCGTCTTATTGTAGCGTTGGTTGTTGTAGGCAAAGCCTAGTCCAAAAGATTCGAAAAAAACGAAATCTTGGCAGTTTTATTGCGATTAAGTCATGTGTTATATCGTTTATAGGAATTTTTTGACGATCAATCGAAGAGGGCAGCAATCCAGATGCACAACAGTGAAATAGTAGTAAATATAGTAAGGCGAATTCTACTACTTAAAGGAGTTCGCGGGGTAATATAGCAAAAGACAATACCATTCTCGCCAGCCTGCGCTCATGTTCTCTCACTGTCTCCCTTCTCACCTCAACCACCCGTCAGTCCGGTTCGTCGAGTCGTACTAATTGGGATGGTGCTCTAAAATCTTGTTCGCTTGCAGATGAGTTGTTCTTTCCCAGATTGTTGGCACAGCAATATTATATTCTTAATATTTTTCGCCGTTGGAGTAAAAAGGAAGCGTAACAATCCTGCTGTACAAGAGAATAATAAATTATTATGTAATACTTATCAGAGTCTTTCTTTTCAACACATTAGAACGGCCGTTTTATTGAGACCATAACACAACTTCAGAAAGACCTTTTTCTGAGAATCTCTCAAAAGCCACATTCCACCAGAAAAGGGAGGACAATAGTTTACGGTATCTTATCCCTTCAATGAAGATATGAAGTCTCAACGATTAGATCAAACTACTGAGGAAGGAATCGCTGAATTTTTGTGAGGCTATGAAAATATTGATGCGTCTTACCTGCTGTTTTCGCACGCATTTCATTTACAAACACGAAAAAGTAAATCTATCTTCACAATCCTCAGATGAAAATAAGAATAAACCCCGGGGAATCACGTAGTAAATTGTACGATTCGCTTCGGACGATAGTAAAAGTGGTGAGGAAGAGTGAAAACAAATTACGTTAAAAGAAAAACGTGAAGGAAAACTTGTAATAAAATGAGCAATAACTCCTAAACAGCAAAACGATAAAACTCAAATAGAAATTGAAATTTCTGAAGGATGCAAAGGATGTTGGCTGATAAAATTAATAAAATAAAACTTCTGTGTAATTGCTGATGGGTTGCGAGTCGGGAAAATCTCCGAGGTAAATTCTTCGACCGGTTAGTTCTCCGCGATACTTTCTTCATGCGGCATGCGACGACAAGGATACCAATACTTGGTCAAATCACTCGAAATTGAGGGGGCTACTTTGAATGATGAACTATAGTCGCTTTGTTAAGATATTCGACCAATCAATATTAGTTTAGCCTGTGGATCTCGAATGATTAGCGGTTATTACGTGATTGGAAGGTAACCTGCGAACAAGTTTTGGTACGCATGCGAATCTGTTATGAGGCCTTGGAGGAATTGAGAGCCCCTCCCCCCAAGCTATCCTCATCTAGTCCTCCAGCTCAGTAGTCTGTCTCGTGCCTGGAATATGACTTGTTCCTCTGAACACCCAAGATTGGTTCGACAACCGGTTGTGACAACTGAGCACTTGAAAAGTTGAACCAAAATGCTTTCTCTCAGCACGGAGGAAGGCACAGAAGTAAATATCATCAGCTACGGCTCTCAATGAACTCAGCGATTTTTTACACAGCAGCAACCTGTCCAATATGATCCACTCATCTAGAATGAACTGTGCATAGCTGAACATTCTACCCAGAAACTAGTAGCGATTTCCAATAATGGATTTAAAATTCCGAAACTATTGGGTTGCTTCGCATCGCATAGGTAGCTTATTGAACTACCACTCTGATTTTCTTTAAGAAGGCTAGTACCATATAAACGGGATATAGTTAACACATATTATTTCTTCGCCAATGGAAACTGTCTCAGCCAATTTTAATAGCCAGGAACACGTGTCACCCCTTGCGGCCCCACCAAAACTCTCGTTTTTCTGCCCGCTCTCCTCAGCTCAACAGCTGATCAAAAACCAATGACTCCACTTCCGGCTATAAAAAATGGAAGAGACTGAATTCCACCCGTAAATTATCAACATGTTCACTACACTCACCATATGAGACAAAAGCCTGCGTTTAAATCGTTTTTCGTCGAAATATTTGGTAATTGTAAAAGTAGTATTTTGCTGCTCCCAACATTTTCCCACAAGTATGAATTTTATGGTACTGTCGTGTACTTTGGGACTGTCCATACAGAAAATTAGCGGCAGTTTCAGCCATTTTTGACAAACAAATTGATGTTTTGATCACTACCATCACTATAGTTAGTTTTGAATCGATTGGCTCAAACCCTAATTTTTCCGTTTAAACTGCATATACACACACAGCCAATTTTCTCAATTGTTCAATCGGTGTCTTCTCAGAACACCTTAAAACGAATAGATCTGAATACGACTCTTAATATTTCTTTCATACAAATACATAACATTCCTCACAACTGTGCAGGACTAGAGTAAGTAAAAAGTATCAACAGAAAGTAGGGACTAGGTAAAACCAAAAAATAATTATCGTGAACTTATTGTTTGCGTGTTTAATTTTTTCAAATATCTGGATACTTGCTCACCATTTTATTTCGATAACCCGTTGGATTTCCCTAGCCCCTGCCTTTAAATCTTTTGAGAATATTTTCGGTTCATAAGCCAGTATTTTGTATCAACAAGTTAATAGTTAATATATGACACAACTCACCCTGTCCGAACAATCCACATGGACCTTTCCACTGTCTAGGAGACGACGAATGCACCTCAAATCTCCATTTACCGCAGCCAAGTGGAGCTTAACGTCAGACGGTGTTTCTTTCTGAAACAACATGCTAAACTTCAATTTATTTCAAGGTGGACACGCAAATTAAGAAACTAGAGTTTCCAATCCAAGGTGACTGATATTGAATTGATTTTAGAAAAAACAAGTTATGCGGCGTTCCCTCACGCCCACAACCAAACAAGGGCGTCAGTAAGCCTGCAATTTTGTAGAAATTGGGACTCGAACTAACTACAATGTGAAGAAGAAATAAGCAACAGTTTTGGGCATACTCGGAATAATTTCACAATCTAGAAATCAGAATGAGTCACACACGAAAAGAATGAGTTACATAAAATACATCGAGCATCTTGACGCCAATGCTACAACTACTGGAACCTAAACAACTAACCAGAAAATAAAATACTTCATGCAATGTTCATATTTTTTCAGTTATGAATTGACGATATTTACTGTACCGGCTACTGCGAGCCTGGTTCAAATTTCAGGCAGATGTAAGTGAAAATCCGTTGTCTGTTGTTAGCTTTGATTTAGTTCACTCTTATTGAATGTTCAGTAATGCCCGCGCCCAAAACGTTGCTGAGAGCTTGTTCTGGTTGGCGCATCTTTATTTATATGGTACACGTATTCAATACGAACGAGTATGTCTACTTCAAGAGAACTTTATTTAACTTATAAGTATTTACAAACTTAGGTTCTTCTGGTGGGTTACTATTAATTTTGAATAATACAGCTGTTTTCGGTCAGAAATTATTTTTTACAACCCCCCTCCCCCTCAAAATCTGTTATTATACGTTTCAAGGCATCGGGATTCCAAATCTGCAATGTCTGTCTGCCGTCCAGGCCGTTTTGTGACATTAACTTGGTCTGAAAAAGTTGTGCCTGCCTGTCGGCGATCCGATCGGACGAAACCCGTGATTGTTATGGGCAAAAAATGGATAAAAAATAAACAAAAACACAATTTTGGCAGTTTTATTGCAAATACGCAGTATTCGGTACCGTTTCCCAAATATTTTTATACGCTAGGTCGAACGTAAGGGTTCATGGAGGTGTACGACCGAGTCTAGACCAAAAACAGTGGAAACTCGCGGGACAATAACTACAGCGACAGTAATAGTTTCATCATTCGCACTTCCTCCCTTCGTATCAGTAAAATCACCGGCCAGATTGACTCGCCACATTGTGCCAATTACCTAGGCGCCTACGGAAGTCTGGAATATTTAGTTTTCGTCGTTCCATTGTAGTCTAGTCATGTTTCGTATGTTTTACTGTTTTTTTTTCGATGCTGAACTGAACGGGATGGGTGTCGGAGGTGTGAGACTACGTCAAGCTGTGCAAGATAATAATAAACTAAAGTTAACGTACCTGTTAGGTGAGTCCGTCTCCTCTGGCTTGTGAGTTACTGTGGGCAAGCGCTTTCGATGTAAAGACATCATCGTCTGGCCGTTTAGTCAGTACTGGAGTCAGTCAGTTAAGGGGTCTTTATATACAAAGAGACTTTCTCTTTGTATATAAAGACCACGACCAACTGACTGACTCCAGTACTGACTAAACGGCCAGACGATGATGTCTTTACATCGAAAGCGCTTGCCCACAGTAACTCACAAGCCAGAGGAGACGGACTCACCTAACAGGTACGTTAACTTTAGTATTTGCCTACTGGCGGACACAACCCAATTTCTTTAATACATAATAATAAACCGTTGTGCAATAATTTGCAGCGTTGTTCGCTCTGAGTCCTAAGATTTAAAGGGAAAGACTCGAATGTTAAAAAATGGATGTATCGGATTTTGAGAGCATTACAGTTATTTGGTTTGAAATACACGCATGATCGTTATTTTTAGAAAATTATTTTTTCAACTAAAACAAACCTGGTAATTAGTTTATACGTTTATCATTTTCGATAAGGCTTACTTACCTACTCTAGCAGTAGATTATTAAAAACCGAACGTTATTAACATTTTTGAATTCGGCTGCAATGAGACACCAATGATTTGAAATTGAACTCTCTCTAATAACTAAAAACGTGATTTTTAAAACCTTAAGTCGTGATCAAACTCCAACGGTCCATTGCAGAAGATGCGCCAAACGCTCTCGCACGAAGAAGAAATTGACGATTTCGGCTTAACTGAATCGCAACGTCTCGCGAAAGCCCGTTTTTCAAAAATTATGGGCGGTTCGAAATCAAAAGCATACCAGGGCAACAGGATCCAAACCAACAGGTTTGCAAGGTGTAGAGGGAAATCGCTCGCGTCCTACTCGTTCTGCCAGCGTCTTCATTTTTCTAGTCCGATTTCGGCAATTAAATGTTCGAGTAATTATTTCCCTTTCGAATGCTGTGTTTACATCGTTCAACGAATCCAAAAATATTATTATGACTGTACCTTGCCGCTTTGGAAGGAATCATATTATAGAACCGGTTTGTGGAAGTTTTCTTCAATATATTGGGACGGTCACGCAATTTTTGAAAGTTCAAAAATTAAATCACCATACAAATATTCGGAAGTTTTCATACAAAAAACTTGAAAAACGAAACCGTACACGCTGCGATTTTCATGGCTTTATCTGCTAATCTGACCTATTTTTCACTCGGACCATTTCAACTAGTTAAAACAAAACTTCACGTACCCCACCGCGACCATTCATGAGATTCATCAAGTGCAAGATTATCGTTGTTATAATAAGAACCTAATGGGATAGTAACATGTATACTGCGATGAAATCTGAAATTGCAGATAATAATATACTAATCACATATAACATAAGTTCGTATTTTCAGGAGTATACATTTTGCATTGAACAAAACGAGGGTTGAAAGTGAGGGTCAACAGTAAAACGAAATAAACAATATAGTTTGAGGAAATTGATAACAAGATTATAAAGAAAACTGAAAGTTGGTAAATATGTGAAGAACAAAACAGAGATTGTTAGGCAACCTGTAAAAAGATTATGTCTGTTAGGGTATGCGGAAGAAGGGGTTTAGAGAAGCAGAAATCCTGCATTTGACATTCGAGAGATGAGGGTCATTATATTAATTCCATAACAGACAGCGAGAAGCCATCAGCGGAGATAGCAAATCAAAGCGGCCAAATAGGGTGCGCTAGGCTCAGGTAATTCAATTCGAGTGAGTTCCTCTGCCAATTCTCCTCTGCTATCAGTGCCACGCTACGTCTACTCCATGATTTGTAACGCGCTTACTGAAGCCCTCAATTGAGTAAAATAGGCGACAACAATAATTTTGTCCAATACTGTTTACTACATATCGGACCGTCATTTATTTATGTGAAGAGCTATTAACTAATTTTTGTCGGTTAGCTCCAAAGTCCTTCCTCACGATAAAGAGAAGCCACATTTCATTGTCATATTAAGGAGGAACCCCAATAAACAACGCTGACCCCATTGATCATCGTTGCACAAAAACAATGCACATCTTTTAACACCTAGGAAACTACAGATGCGTGTCGCGGAGATTTCTGCAGCGAATTCCTTTAAAAATTATTTGAAACAGAATGCGAATCTCTCTTTTCGAGAGTTTGATATTACGTTACCTTCGTGAAGTTGATGAAGGGATGGCCAACTGTTTGCCCTAGTTACGACATACTGCGGCAGCAAACATTGCTCAATTATTGGATTGTGTCTCTGACGACGAATTAAAAAATACTGGCTCGAGAATTGAATGAAAATCATTCAAAAGTTGCTTAGCGTGTTGGTGTTGGGCTCCACCATCCTAGTGAATAGATCGAGCTGCTTTGGAGAAAACTTTGGCGGTCCCTAACGAGTTCCCGTTTTATTGTATGTTTAACGCTCCGATGAGCACGTCATAAAAGAGTTTCTAGTTGAGCTTTCCTGCGGTTTCCCAATAAATATACTGCGAGAGCGAGAAACACAAAGTCTGAAAGACGACAAAATCAGAGCAAGCAACGTAGTTTGGTGCATGAATTAACAAGCTCAAATAGTACGTTGCATTTACAATTTGCGCGCAACGAATTCTGAGGAAACGTAAAAAATGTTGTAAATATTAGGAAAGACGAAGAATGGAAAGAAACACACAGATACAAAATATAAATTACCTCACACCGCATTCGATTGATTATTTTTAAAAAAATTCTACGTATAAATACATCCATTTCTCGCAATATTCATAATTTTGTAAGTTAGTGAAAAAATACAAATCAAATTTGAGGAGCAACATCAGTAGTTGGCCAAGTTTCTCAGAAAATCAGTTGTTGGTCAGTACTGGGGTCATAAGAGTAGCTAGTGAAAATCTAAACAAATATCATACAAGTAACTTAAGTTAGTTGATAATCCCAACCCCTCTTGTATATTGTATATATTTTCCCCAAAATGTCGAGAATATAATTCGAAGAAGGTAACTTGATTTGCGTTAGATCTCTTTATTGTTATTAGATGTTAGAAATTCAATTTTCAGCCGTGAACTTGACTCGTGAGTATGTATTACGATTTTTTCTGATCTCTCTTGGCTCATATATGAGGGATAGAATGGACTTCCACTGATTTTCAAGCACGTATGAGCCATTTTAATAAGTCTGTCAAGTTTTTAAACGAGTATGCACACACAGGTTAAGAGGAATGCTGTTCCAATAAAATCCCACGGGGTATGTATGTAAACTTCCATGTTTTTTTTTTTTCTTCCTTTGATTGTTCTCTCTTCTTTCAATCAACGTTTGGTTTTCTGTCTCCAGTGTTGGAGTGTATACGTCCACAGGAACTAAAAATTTAGAACGAGTAGCGGTTTTAATTTTTTTTTTTAAATGTTTTAAATAATGGGAGCCATCAAGAAAGGTCAAACTACAAGAGTACACAAGTTCAACTTGAGATAGAGCTTAAGGTGGAAGTGGCTCGGATTACATTAAGTTGTAATACGATTTAGACCCCTTACGCTCTTCTTTTTCAGAATGCTTTCAAGGGAGAAGGGAGGCGGCGACAAGGAATAAGAGACTATTTCAGTTGCCCTCACCGGTTCAAAGGCTCGATAATGGCACTTGAAAGCGCTTAGTGGCCTGGAGAATTTACCGTTCGGTCTTTGGAGAGGCACAGAAAAGGAATTTGCTCGACATAATTGAATTATATCTTCTTCGAACTGAAATGCAGCTTTAATGTTTCGCGAAGATCGATCTAAGATTCTAAAATACAATTATAAAAGGCTCAAAGAGGCCCGGTGAAGCGTTTGGAGGAACTTGAGAGCAGTGTGCTGAAGAGAGTTGCGGATATCCAAGCATAAACTTTAGTAATAGTCGTGAGAGCTTCCGCACTGACGACATCGATAAAGGAGATTGGAGAGGACTTAGCCGGGCAGATGATTACTCAACTTTAAAGCACTCGGAGAGTGTACTATCGACATTTAACAATTCCTATGAACTGCATTTTTCTCAGCGCAAATGATCAAGTTTGAAGTAATGCTACACAGAAATCACAGAAATCAGGTGTCACAGAAATTATTTTAGCGGAATTCACAAAGATTATGGAAGGGGAGATATTTCTGTCGGCAGGAACAGGATTTCAACGATGCCCCGTCATAGCCCACTGCTAGCTTTCAACAGTGAGGGGTCTACGGGAGCCAATGTTCAGGCGTTTTAGGCGATGAAAATGGATCAAATAAGGACGTGAGTGCGGGGGCTTGTGTTCATTTAGCTCTGAACGGCTAGACAAAGACCATTCCTGAAAAATCAATTAGCCATGGTTTTCCATTTATGGAAAATTTAAGATGACTGCTCTGGTGTAGGAAAATTTGATGTAAGAGATAATGGCCAACACGTTCCACTCTCCTTAGTGATACCGAGTAGGAATACTAGCATTCTCATATAAATTAGGGTAGTAGTCCAATCACCTACCTGCACGATGACGTTTTAATAATGTTCATTAAATTACTCGTCGCATCCCTGGAAATTCCGTAACGTGGCACGTACGGCTTTTCTCATTCCAGGACGAGACAGTTTGGACCTACCCCAGGGGTTTGGAAGGACCCCAGTAAGCTGCGGCAGAGGTCATTTGCTGTGTTCTAAACACTTGTCCGTCATCAGGTTTGTCTAAACTGATCAAAACTACTTCAGCTCATCTATGGTAAGTATACCCGCGTTATATTTTTCGTTGTGGTGTAGGTAAGGACGTGCAAAAGTGGTAAATATTCTTAGCTGAGATTGGAAGAGCTCTTAGACGCTGCTTCAAAAACATTTGATGGCAAACAAAACCGGTTATAATTAGTTCAAGTAGCAAACCCTAAATGCCGTAAATTTAGAAATGAATATATAAATGCAAATTTATAAACGCTGAGTAAGACATTTCGAGCTAGTATTATTTTCAGTTCGGTTCATGGAAGTTAACGTATTGGCAATGAACAGGGTACACCAGCAAATAGTTATAGAATTGTCAATAACTGGTTCCTCCTTTCATGATTCAAGGCGCCGAAGCTTCGGGTTCAATTTCCATTCTGCCATCTTCAAGACAGCGGTTAGCCCTTTGTAGACGTTCTGGAAATGAGAACCTGGAGGATTTCTGCAGTTAATCTTCTGCTTTGACGGTCTCAACCGGGGATCTGTTCGTTTTCAATAAAGCAAGGAACGCACTGCAGAAACCTACTTGACCCTTTCCTTCCTCCTTTTCCGCACTGAACGCCTTTTCTACAAATTCTGCTGACAGTTTCTATCGATTTTTGAATAATCTTTGCGGCGTGAGCTATTGCACACTGGTTACTTCTTTCTAGACTACTAGAAATCGCATACTCACGTTGCAAAAGTCCCACTCAGTAACGCATTTTGACGGGTACAGGTCTGACGCGTAATTTTGAAATGGGTTAACAATTTTTTCAATTCAATCATGTCGATCCACCTTTCGATACACCACATTAGCCGGACAAGACAGATTTACCCGAATACGACGCCGGTTTTGATCATACGTCAGGTCCGTTATCAAAATGACTGTTGCTCAACATGCGTTGAGTTTGAAAGTTGCTACGAGCAGCAGCACCACTTCTCGCGGAGGGGTTTAACGAACTTAATCATATGTCGATTGGCAGACTTAAGCTGGTTTATTGCTTGTATACTACTATGCCACTAGACAACACTTTCATTAATGAATAAAGGTAGCATGTGTGGAAGAACTGAAGCTCAATAGTCAATACGCCACAGGGGAGAACTCGACCAGAGTATTCCGTTCTGTGCACAACGCTCTATCGTTCAGTGCCAACTAACGCTTTGATATGAATGTATCTCTTCAACGTGATGTAACGTCTGGTCAGAGCTATACAATACTGGCCTTGCCAACTCCATGTATCACCACTGCATCTTATCATAATTTGTGTAATAGCAATTACAAGAACTTAACCTCAACTTGCATCCAATTGCTTGTAATGTACGCATTAGAATGCACACATATATGTGTGAAGGATAATTTTTAGTTCAAGGAACCAGCATCTAGCCAGGCTGGCTGGTCGATGAGTGGTGGGTGAAGAACGCATCAATAATGACATGGAACAGCGGAATCTTGTCGGCGTAAAATATCATGGTTCAACTGCGCTACTACGAGTAAATATAGTGGAAAGAAATATTTAGGGGTTCCCTTTTAGGACTTCATCCCTCGCATATTGCGATTTGAATGGGAACCAGGTGCGCAAGCTCCGAAAAACCCTAAAATGCAGCGGTTCGGTTTATTTTTAGAGCGAGACACCACGTTCACGTTACTCCGTAATGTGCTAGACTTGGTTTACTGGAAATCCCAGACCGGAAAAAAGTTGCAACAGCAGCCAAATAGGGTTTTATAGTTTAAAAATCTTAATTACCCGCATAAACATTTTCGCCATTCATGCTCGAAATATTAAAATACCGTGCATTCCAGTTTCTACTTCCCTTCACCCCGTACAGTATAGTAGTAAGGACCGTATTGTTGTAGAACGGAAAGTTATGTTATGTTTGATAAGAGTTTAGTAGCCAATATAGCTATGCGATGAGCATTTAATAACGCTTATGACATGGCATCGCAAATAGCAGAATTTTCGGAATTCGAACCCCGTCGCTCCACTTACTACAATTTTCCAGTTTTTACCCGGTAACTCCAAATTAGTAAGCACGATCCTTCTAAAACCCCTGTATTGACTGCCGGTGGACCTGTGAACTGATTGCGCAATAATTGCCATGGCTTGAGTAGAAGCAACTCAATAGATTCTGGAACCTTGAGCTCTACCAGTTTACGTACGAACGCTGAGTTACTTTCTACCAAGTTCATATAAACTGAGCGATAAGCAGATTGTATTAGTTGCTAGAGTGATAAAAATCGCTGCGATACTCATTGATTCAGTTAGCGATACCGATTGATTCAGTCTCCTTCAATCTTACACTACTCTCACCGTAGCTTACATACTTCAGTAAGTACTCCGTCCAGAACTGTGGCCCCCAACTTCTTATTTTCGAAATATTTTTCAAGAACCAAAACACGGACATCCATCCTGTAACGCTTCATTTTTACTAACCCCGCACAAACCGTCAAACGGTTTTAGTAAGGTTTCCAATAACTGCACGGATGGCGTTAAAATCTCGTGACACGTTTGGGACACATTATAGAACCAGTAGACAAATTCAGTACTCGTATAATGTCGACAAGAGGGAGCTCTGACAAAGGAGGAAATGAAAATGCTCTCATTTCCGTTCTGTTTTTAATTATGTTTGAGTGACGAACGATGTTTGCATGCGGAGACACATAACTAGATGACGTTGAGTAGGGTTTGAGGTAAATAAGGAATTACTTTGAAAACCCGACCTCCCATTTGTTATCGCTACGAATGAAATGGGTCTGCTCTGGTTTATTTTCATTTTTTTGCAATTCTTTGTTAAGGTAAAGTGAACTCAATTGAATGAGGGGAAATATAACAGCGGAGTCACACCACGAGAACTCACGGTTGGCAATATGACGCTTCGCTGCCTCAGACTTGGTTTTCGTCGAGTAAGATTTGACGTTGCGCTCTTTTATCGTTCTTCTTGTATTAAAATAACGCTAATTCTAGTTCCTCAGAATAAAATCACCAAAAAGATGTATGAGTTTCCTAGTGCAATAAAATGTTGACAAAAAAGTACAATTTTACGTGGCTTATGGTTTTGCAAGAAGTAGAATAAAAAGGTTGTTAGCAAGGTGACAAAGGAAAAGAAATACCCCTAAGATTATCCGGACCCAATTAATCGCAAATAGGGAAGTTCCGTCAAGTCAATGTAGCATAACCTCGTCGCCACAATTATTACTATAATTGATTTCAACAAGTCTTTTGCGAATTTCTTCTTTACGCCATTTTCCGATAACTTTCTAGTTTTTATGGCAACAATAATTGGCGTAAATTAAGAACTTTCATTTCAGAACAAGAAAACTAACTACATTTCCCTTCCCCAATACATTTCTATTGATTTATCTACAACAACCAGGCGTTGACAACAACAGCTACTCCTGTTGATGATTTCATGAAAGCGGCTATTTTACATGGGTCCACCTTTTCCTTGTAATACGTTTGATTCCCATTTCCACACAGTTGTCATATTTCCAACACCAAACGTCATGGAGCTTCCGCTCCGTAGTACGACCTTAACTACAGAAAATGCACTTTAAGACTGTTTAATACACGGGGGAAAAAAATTAATCGTGAATGGTATATGAGAGCGAAGTAGTCTGTAATTTCGTGAAAAAAAGTTGATATTCGCAATGAGATGGGAATGAAAGACCTACAGTTTGTGTTTGTAGTTTGTCTCTAGATCGTGAGAACTGGTGATAGAACATCACGGATGGTTAATAGCATCAGAGAGCCCCCTTCAATAAGTACACATCAATCGCCAAACGCAAAACTGACTATGGGACTCGATTCGGTGAATAGTGTGCCAATTGTGTTCTCTAGAGTCCGTTTGGACGAAAACGAATAGCTGACACTGGTAACCCCGCTTGTAACATTTCAAATCATTGATTTCACCAGTTTTACCTAAGACGAGCACTCACACAAGACACGTAGCTTGACATTCGTCCAACGGTAAAGTACGTAAAGATTACATCTTCAAGAGCATGTCTCAGGTTATGTGCGCAATTAAATAACCAACAAAAGACTATCTTGGTCCTGGAAACCTGTTACTTCTAGCTCGTACAACTCGCGAGTGAACTCAAGATCTCGTTCCTCCTGGAAAGCGGATGAACGACGTCTCTGGTGTACTGGTAATTCGAGCGACCTGTTTCTTGTAAAGGTCACCTTGTTTTGCTTTATATCCCCACGAGGTCTTAACCTGCCCCAACCTTCTTACCTTCTCATCTAACATCCCGAACGAAAATAGCTTCCAGACATACAAACGTGCCACTCTCTCCGAGTTAAGTATCTGATTTATTTTACAAAATCACTTTCGAGATCTTCCTAACACAAAGGGTCAGATTGTTGAGCTGCATCTCGAGAACACGATTCGTATGGAACATTTTCATAGTTAGTTGGTTCGCATCAAGCTCTAAATAATCGCTGTTAATTTCCTACAGTAATATCAAGATCGTTGACTCCCGGGATCTCATCTCACGAGGTCGAATCTCAGATCTGAGAAGCTTCTCTGGCATTAGAAGAATGGAGCTATTGCTGAATGAATTATCCACCGTGAGCTTGGCCTCGTTTAAGATCATTTCACTTGGAAAAAAACTCTCTTCGATTGAAGAACCGATTGATTTAGAAGGTCAAACAGATCAAGATAAACTCTTGTTTATGCCATCACTACTATACTGAAGTAAAATAAAATTAGCTAGGCAAAAACAAGCACAACTTCTTTATCTGCTTTCCTCATCTCAACCAAGTAAGAAACGCAGGAAGAACACACTAGGGCGTTCGATTGACACAAGGGACCTGGAAATAAAGTTATGAGCAAAATCGTTTCAAAACTAACTATAGTTATCGTAGTGACCAAAACACCTACTCACCTGTCAAAAATAGCTTCGACGATTTTGATGAAGTTTTGTGCGTGATCAGTTTAACTCGAATAGAAATATAAAATTTTCATTCGCGCGAGGAAAGTACGAAAGCAGCACACAAAAAATCAAAAATCCATTTTAACAAAGTATATTTCCTTAAACTCCGCTCATATGATACGTTCACAAAAATCTACTCCGTCATGAGCTACGTGCACGATGGAGGTTCAATACTGGTTATAGAATAATTGTGAACAATCCATGAAATTATATGTGCTATCGTCTATTCGACTAAATCGTTACAAGAATATATCGGTAACAGATCTTTCGAATCGAACAAACTCTGATTTCTGGACGTGGTCACGACGACTGAACCGATTAAACCATTTCGATCGAAGGGGTGAGGGAGGGGGACCTACAAAAAATGAAAGATATTAAGTAACAATAACATTAATACATTTGTTAAAGGCAGACGGTGTCACCAAGGCCCAAACTTGTTGTTTAGTCTTATCTTCGTTGTTCTATATGCGTAAAATAAAAATAATCCGGCCATAAAATAACTAACACCGGCCAGCTCGGCTCGACACGTCTCGCCAATTGCCCAACATCGCCTAGCAAATGTAAATTTTCGTTGTTTCGTTGTGGTCAGGTCCTGTTTAATATAGTTTAATAGTGTATGTCGATGCTGAATCGAATGGGATGGTCTCGGAGGTGTGTGAGACTACGTCAAGCTGTGCAAGAGATAGCAGCGTGTTTACCAAACTCATGGTTACTAGTTGCTTCACTATGACCTCCACGAAATATGTGGTACGGCGGTAAAGCGCGTAGGTGTAACGTCTGGTATCATCGAACATACAGGAGTCGAGGAAATTTGGGAAGTACTTTGTTTATATACCCAATATTTCCTATGTAATTCCAGAACGGTACACACAAAACTCGATCTGGCAGTTCCATGCATTGTCAACAGCCTGGTTACTGACTAAAGGTGCCCCTATGAACTCCAGAACATTAAGCACTACCAGTTTCTGTTGTTGTTACTCTACTTATCCCTCCGTAGTAGACGAGAAGTTTTCTTCTGTTCTTTACGTTTGAAGGGCTTTTGAAGTGTTCCAATGGACGAGATTGACAGAAAACTTCTGAACTAAATCGATTCAATGTTCATATTTACCATGCAGATCATCATGGGACGCCAAAATAGGGGAACGAGCAAAATCGATCTAAAACTAGCTACAGTTATTCTAGTGATCAAAATGCCAAATTTTTTCCTTAAAAATGTGTCAATTGGTTTTGATTAAATTTTTCGCATTGACAGTTTCAAATAATAAACAGCCAAATAAATCCATCTGTCGGAAAATGACTAGAGCAGCACAATAAATGACAAAAATTTATTTAAAAAAATAAAATAAAAAGACCGTGTTAGCAAAAAACTTCAATGGACAGATCATAAACGAACAAATCAACACAAAATGCAACACTATATTTACACCACTAAAACACTACACAAACAGACACAAACAACTGACGGATTTACAGACCACCCTATACAAAAGAGACTTAGAACTGAGAATCAACAGACCATTTAAGACATACAAAATCGCCCTTACAGTACTTTCCTTTCACGTCCAACAGATCTCCCAGGAGAAGTATGATCAGGCTCCTTTCCCTTCGAACCTCTACCCACCCCCTTCCGACACAAGTTCATCTTCCTCTTCTTATATAAAGACTAAGACTAAATAACTGACTTTAGTACTGACTTAACGGCCAGACGATGATGTTTTTACATTGAAAGCACTCGCCCACAGTATCTCACCACCCAGAGAAGAAGAACCACCAACAGGTACGTTAGCTTTAATAACTTCATCTCGTTGCCCAATTTGTTTCGTACTGTTTCGTATAATTTTTAAACTGGGCACAAAATCTTCCCAGAAAAAACGTATTTACAGTCCTATTAATTAGCTATACATAGGTCTTACAATCATCGTTATCAGCTTATAAAATTCGGTAACTTAAACCGCTACAACAAGTTTTCTTCGTAGAATATCAAGTTACCACGTTTTACCAAGTTCATTCGAACTGAGCGAAAATTGTATTGGACTACTGTCCGATAATAATTGTAACTAAAACCATGAAAATCGCTGAATGTAATAGGGGCTAAGGAAAGATGTGCGATGCGTCGCACTAGATATTTTAATAACAGTTCAGAACCACAGGTCATTTTTCGGCAGATTCATAACCTCAAGACATTGATCTACTAAAGAATAGAATGTTTCAAGGTTGTCACGTTTACTTTCCGGTTCAGGATCAATCATGAGTCTCGGAAGCAAAGCGAGAAGCGGTTACACGCAGCAACAATTTGTTGGCCGAGGTTGGGCGGTAATGTTTTCCTCAGGCGAATTCTAGTCACGCTGCAACTGTCTGTAGATATTTATGCTTTTCGCAGCGAAAGCAGTCAATAACAATGATGCATACGTCTGGATAGAACGATAGAACAGTTGCCCGTATTGTGCTCCTTGTGTACAGCAGAAGCACGAAGGTGTTTTGTTAAGTCGATTCGACGGGGAAATCACATGGACGAAGTGTGGCCAAAAAAGAGCAGGTAGGCAAAGAAAAGCATATGACCAGTCACTCGCGATGCCTTCTCCTGCCAAATGTGACTACGCCTCAGTAAGGAAGGAGAGCCAGTTTTAGCTCATTCTTGCAAGGATCAGCATCAGAGCAAGACCAAGCTAGCGCTCGCCAGTGAAAGTGGGGAAAGCTATAGCTAATAATAATATCATTTTATCCTACACTTTATTAAATTGCGCACAACTATTATTTCTTTCTACTACAACAATTACCTTTCAATGCTCTACAATTAGCCGCCTGCATTCTCAAAAATTATTTACTGTGTTTTCTCCTTTAGACTTTGTGTTGTCTCTTTGACGACTTTGATAATTGTTGCAAAATACTATTTTTTCCTAGATTTTAAAGCTTGTTATCCTCTTTCCCTTTCGAATCTGCTAAATATTTTTAGGAGAGCTAGTCACAAAGAACAACTCACAAACTCACTTGCGGTATGGGTACACTTTGGTGCACTCCCGAACCCACCAGGTTCCCAATATCACATTCAAACTATCCAGTCTTAGATGATTCCTTATCTATTACTGAACTGAACAAAGTTCGTAATACAGTCAAGTGCCACGAGGCCCCTGGAAAGGATGTGAGCTCCTTAGGGGGGCGGGGGATCCTACTGTGAGTTCCAGGACGTATTGTTGAGCTGATCTAATTACGAGCACTGGGCCAGTCCCTGGCTCATTCAGTGACTCAGTGGTAGGCCCTCTGTTTAAAATGTTTGGTGCAACGCAACGCTCATCTTTTCTCATCCCCCTAACTGGATGTTGTACAAACTGAGTGGATCCAAAGGATCCGAAATTTATTGAGTTGCTCTTACTTATGCCACGACCGTCATTAAGTAATCAGTGCGAGGGGATTTATGAGACTGTCAACATACATTTTTTGAGAACGACTATGTTTACTGCGTTGCCATTGTCGGGTAAAAACTGAGAGAACACAGAAAAAATTTAATCAAAAACGTCAGAACCATTTTTGAGAAAAAGAAACTCGATCTTTCAATCCCGGTGATGGAGACTCAGAAGAGAAAAGTATAAAAAACAATATCATTGTTTACAAACCTCTTCGAAAAATTGTTAGTTGACGTGCCTATGAATGACCTACATGCTGATTACTCAATAACGATCGTGACGTAGTTAGGAGCAATTCAATAAATTCCTGACAGCAAAGCACCACCAGTTTTTATATAAATCACCAATGATGGTTATGTTTTACCAAGTTCATGTGAAGTGAATGAAAAATATGTAGGAATAGTTGCCAGAATCTCCGTGGGGCTGACGAGAGTAATACAATGCGTCGCACTTGATATTTTTAATATAAAAAATTATTCGTGAGTGCAAATAGAAGAAATAGGAAATAGTCTATATTAGAAGAAAAATACACCAGTTATGGGTTATCAGTACACTTTTTGGTACGTTGTGCTGTAAATGGTGAACACGCAGTGGTCAGATGTCGAATGTTCCCCAGTTCGGCGTTTTGTGAAGATGGTTTAGATTACTATTTCCCAACACCATCTTATCAGTGTTAACCAGGGTCAAATAAAATTCAGAGTAAACAGGAGAAAGAGAGCCTCAATAAGTAAAACTGCGGACAGATTTTGTGAGTTATAGTAAGTACAGGGTTTACGAGGGACTTCCTTCCAAATCTGTCGATCTGATCTTAAAGTAACCTCGCGTTGTCGTTATTTGCAAATAGCCAGTAGAGGTAACGTTGACTCATGAATAGCCTCCGACAGAATCTGAATTTGTTCATTGTTTTCTAACAGAAAGTTGTAACTTCGAATCTTTAAAAGCGAAGGACAATGGTAGGAAAAGAAGAGTCGAGAAAAATTGAGCTAATGAATGTCCCACTTAGAACGAAAAGAAAAACTGGCGTAATACTAAATATTTGAAGAATGTGTTCCAATTAAGTAAAATCAATCTAAGACACGTGCGCAGCTTTTGAATGTCATGAATGAAACGGTTACAAGTGGAGTCCAGAACGATGGTAGTAACGTAAAGTGAGCTGTCACCTGTGTCCTTGGCCGTACGCACTCCAACTCATCTGGTTGGCTATAAACTGATTACAATCCCTCGAGACATTGGAACAATTGGGGCGTGGGAGTGTCCCAGCTTGCCAGAGAAACCTGTAGCTTCGCCCACCTCTAGGTCGACGTTTGAACTTGACGTGTCAGCGTTGGCGGGTGGATAGGGATTTTTAAGTTTTTGAAAGCAAATACTTCTTTCAAACAATAACCGTATAGTACCTATACAGTTCAGTCAACGTGCAACGACCCTGTACGGTGGGGGTATGAAATTAGAGGCTAACTGCTTCAAAAATGAATAAACCAATCCCAGACTATAAAACAGCCTTTGATCGAGCGAAGAATACAGAGTTGCTATGTGAACAAGGACTGAACGAATACGAGACCAGCATGCTTGAACACGTTTTACTTAGGAAAGTTATATAATCAGCTGCAATGATATTGGTTTTTATATTTTTCTCAGATATTTACGATTATTGAGTTGCTCCTAACTACGTCACGATCGTTATTGGGTAATCAGCATGCAGGTCATTCATAGGCCCGTCAATACCAATTTTTAGAGGAGGATGGTGTTAACAGTTCTGGAATACTGCAAAAAACGTTAATCGAAGAAACAAGGTTTGAATTCCGAAATTTCTGAGGTGGCCCCGGTTGATTATTTTTCTTTTAGGACTACCAATGCTCTTTTTTATGGGAATTCCAGCGTTATACAAGAGGGATTAATAAAGAAAAGGCTCCATGGAAATCGGATTTTGCCTAAATTTGTAACAATTTATTAATTTATACTTTCGAGCAGGAACGTACCACTCACGAACACTAAACGGTTACAAAACTAAACGCATTAAGGCAGTACTTTAGTACTATTTAGTTTCCTTAGCCTTGAGGTTCACTTTATAAATTGGGGTTACAGTCCATTGACGAAAAGTGTGGAATCCTGATGACCTATCGCACACCTAACTTCTATTCTGTCGAGAACAGTAATGGATTCGAAGTCACTCACAAAATATCCGACAGGAGTACTAATACTCGGTGAAAATCGTTACTCCTCAAGTGTTCTCTAGATTATGAACCAAAAAAGAGTTTTAGTAGGTCAATACGTGATTAGCAGTACCTCGTATCTTGATATCTTCAAACGACATTCAAGACGCGAATCTTACAACTGGAATAGCCGATGGACAATCTGAACTTCGATGGGAAGAAGGAGAAATGCCTCTTCGACGCGGCGCCTTTTTCTTTTTTATGCGAACGAGGTCTGCTATCCATTTAATCGGATTGAGGCCTCAGATCCCCCCTGATAGCCTTTTAAGTTGTGTAGGCACTTGAAACGGATATACAATCTGGTTTTTTCGTCCTGAGCAGAATGGGTTTGACTAACGAGAAGAAAACATAACTTTCCTGAGATAGCGATTGCATCAGTGCTATACACTGACTACTAATTTGAATCGCTTTTGTATTTGTTATACTTATTATTGGTTGCTTGCTTCGTTTGGATGACATCAGCGACCACTCTATTGGGATACAAATGCGTGGTTATAATAAAATATTGTTAATGACGAATAAAAAGGGTGTGGTATTGCAGTCGATAGTGATTTTAGATTCACAGCCCCTTTTAAAACATTCATGTTTTTACTTGTTTCACGAAGTGAACAGGAAAGTTAACTAATCGGTAGAAGAACAATTTTGAGAACTTGAATTTTGTCCGGCTCACTTGATAAAAAAAGATTAATAGTACAATAATGATATTTGACCAGTAGATCACCATAGGACTCCAAAATAACTGTATGAGCGAAATCGGTCCAAAACTAACTACAGTTATGATAGTGAACAAAGCTCCCAATATTTTTCCCCTCAAGAATGGCTGCAGAAACTCTGATTACAATTTTTGTGTGGTGAGTCCAAAATTACATGATTGGGAAGAATTTTGATTTGTACGTAAATTAAAAAAGCAACACAATAAATTATGAAAAAGTTCGATGGAAATTTTCGAGCGTAGTTATTTCATATACACCTCGCTCATATTACGCTACCGTTTTCACAGAAGTCGTTTTGGTAATCCAATAACTTGCCTTACACAATGGCAGTTTAATGGAAGTTATTGAAAATTATTGAGATTCCACGAAATTTCAGAATTCAAATTATAGTCGGTGTTTCGTAAGTGTATTTAATATAATTTCAGATCAGTAAACGCTAACCTTCTTTAAAAATGTTGATAACTATCGCATAAGTTGCGTATACGAAGTTTATTCAGTTAAGGTTGAGACTTAATTATTGTCAACCCCCAATAATTAAAAAGGTAAAGTTCTACCAGGTTTATATAAAATGAGTGAACAAAATATTAGGATTAGTTGGCAGCAAGATAAAAGTTGTTACATGCACGAGAGGGAGTGAGGAAAGCTGGGTTTTGCCTCGCACCAGATATTCAATTGTAATGTTCTCAGACTAAATTTAAGTTTTGGTTTAGTTTGAACATATGGGACTAATCTAACAAATGTTCTTGTTTTAATGGGAAACTGTTTTTGGGTTAAGTTGATGCAAAGAGTTTAAATATTTTGTTAACCTCACGGTGCCTCACAAACGTTCCAGTAAAGATTTATGAAGACTCGATGAACGAAATAGCTTGTGAGAAACGGACGAAACTTGGCTACAAAATCAGTAGTGCTTACCATTAAAGAATTCACTGGGCAGATGGAGTTGTGGGGAAGAGACTGCGAAAGAACCTCATCAGTTTTATGAATTTCGGAAAATGTCTAGTAAACAATTATTTAATCCTTCTGATATTTTTACTTCTTTTTGTTTTGCAATTACTTTTGCTAGAACTCTAGTGTCAACTGTACAGAATAGCCTTTCCATATTCCTAGATAAATTCAACAATACTTAAATGTGGAAATGTAACTTCGTCTAACACCGTCGGACAGAAAATTTGAAAAGCTGTCCGGAGCGCATTTACTCAGCTTCTATATACGTTCTGATGGTTAAGGAAATTCTTGTGGATGCAAACTGTGCGTTATAAACTGGTAGGAAACGCTGCGTAACTTGAGCATTTACTACGAAACATTTGAAAACGTAAAAAAAACTGGTTTGCAATATTTTTTATTTTTTCTGACGAACATTTGCCTCATACTAACATAAAGTTGTTTAAAATCTTGTTTTTGCTTCTAAGGCCGATATTTCCACTCGCTGTATTTTCGCACATAAATGTTAATTCCAGTTTAACCGAAATCATTTGAGCCATTTTTGAGAAAAGTGCAAAAACTCGTTTAGTATGATCTCGGTCCCTAGCCCCGTTTCCACTAATGAATGTGGAGCATAACGTTATTTTCACGTCTCATCAAATTAACAAGCAAAACTAAGAAAGAGCGAACTCAATCGTTTAAATCGTTCTCCAGCAAAACTGATGACACTTTTCCATTATTTGTGAAATTTGGCTGTCACAAATCGTCGGAATCTTATGAAACTAATTTTTTCTGGGAATTACGATACGTTCTCACTCTCTCATTCTTTGAGGACAGCATAAAAGCTCGAAACTACCAAAACTGAGTTATTCTTCATTAAAGAAGGATTGCAGTTGACTATTTTCTCAAATTGTAGTTAACGAACAGTGAATGTTCACCAAATAAAAATCCTACAAAATTACAAGTTGTGTTTTTCTTATATAAAAGAATTGGTATGTTTGTTATAGTCATAATACAAATTTTTACAATAAACGAATGCGAAGTCAACTGTCCGGTCAATTTATTCGATAGAGTTATGACGGTGTTCAACTTTTCCACGCAGCTCTTTCGGTGCGCAGCGCGGATGACCCGATTTTCTGACGAGTGAATCAACGGATGATGAGTTGGCGAATAAAATAAAACTGGGAGCAGCAAAAATGGGCGAGACGAGCTACGACTGAGATCATCGGTTGCAAATACAGGAGTACTTACTTAGCTCACGCCGATCATTTGACGGAAGATCTTAGGGATAACAACAATTCATGGAAAGCAGATGCCAAACCCACGCTGCTTCCTTAGTCTTCTCTTTAGACTCAGTTGTTCAGCATTATCAAGATTTTGATGACATCGAATGCTCGTTTGGTTTCAATTTTTCAAGGAAAAGTTTCACAAATGAATTCTGGTATAAACTGTACTTATGCCATTGATTATGCGTAGTAATTGTGCCGTTTGAATGTATCTGGTGCCAACTAGTGGTCCTCAAGGAGTTTATGCAGCTGGCAGTTCTGGCGCTCGTAATTTATAGGATCTTCTTTATGAATATATATATATAAATAAGAAACCTATTTGATGCGTGGGCATATAACTTAATATAATGTTACAGACCATCATTAAAAACAAAATTCGTCTTCCATCACCAATTGTCAGAGAAGACAATCTCCAAAAACAGCAGCTCCCTAATCTAAATAGCCTCCCCAGAAACTACTGCAAATGATTATCCAATCGAGTACTATTGTGCATTGATAACCTTTTAGAGTTCACTAGTCAGCTGCAACAGAGAGAACTGATAATTCTAATTTAAGTGAAAATATCCAGGACTTTCACATTAGATTGAAACGCGGGAATGAATTGATTTAGTTATAGTAATTACCATCCTGATTTATACTGCCGCGCATAACAAAAATTGTACATTGTGCATACACATTAATGTTTTTACGACCAATGCAGCACGTGTGCCCTGGCATGGCCGGTCCCATTAATGGGATGAAGCTGTCAGCTCTAATTTCATTTCACATTACTTCGCGTTATTTCTCCTGCTGTAAGGTCGATTGCTCAAACCCGGCTTTCTCAACGTTATTTCCACAGTTTTCGCGATTGTTATTTTGGGGGTTTCGTTTCAATGTTGTACACCTTGACGTCTTTCACGTCCGTCATTGTTGAACTAGGCTTTTATCCAGTTCACCACATATAAATGAATACAGTACTAAATGAAATTGACAAAATATTATTTAGTTATTCAAATATTTTGAACTACACGTTTCTGAACATTCCAACTATAAATTGGTACAAAAGATCAGTGTCTTCAACTCGATCAGACTTTCTAACGTCGACCTGTCTGACCGGAGGCTGTTTGAAGTAAGAGTTGTAAGAAACTCCAAATTCTCCAAATCAGCTTCTTTTTCAATATTCTCAGCAATACCAAGCACAAGGATTAGTATTTCCTGAGCCGAAAGCATGCTTTCCCACATTTCTGCATCCAGTGAGGCTTCCTATATTCCTTTCTGTGATCTCACTTCTCACTACTCTCTTCAACATCTTATAATCTGCCAGAGAGCTTGTACAGTACAGTATGAAAATTACAAATTAAAAATGTCGGTCCATTCGTTTATATTTGGGGTTGCGGAATACGTTATTCAGTTATTCTATAGAAATGTTCAAGTTTCATTTCATTTGGTTAGTTTGCAACAAGGTATCACATAAAAGATCTCTATAACCTTATCGAGAAATCATTTTTCTCTATCTGTTGCGCTTTTGTCCTCGTCAATATCGTTTTCTAACTAACAATCGAAATGCTTTAATCCTTTTCCTATAATTTATTTTTGCGGATATTGGAATAGAAACAAATAACTGTAATACGACAAATCTTCCGCTCTTGAACAAATACATTTGTAGAGGCAAGCAAATATCCCGTGAAACTCGACATCGTTGTTTAATGATGACATTGTTTATAAATACGGTAACTAATTTTCTTGACTATTTATATACATTTTGTGCACGATTTTCGAGGTGCAGTCACAAATAAATCTTGTCTATTCTCAATTTTCGGTGTATTTTCATGAGTCACCCTGTTCCCAAATCCTCCTAAATTCCTCAATTACCATATCTCCACTCAACAGAGTTAATATTTTTGTCGCCGTGTCGCGTTTTTCAATAGTCAACAAGCATTTAATCCTTTTGTAGCGCCCCAAAACATTTTTCTCAAACAAAACTCATGAGAAAACCACACATTCATTCTTTTCTCCTCAACTCTTGAGATAAGAAACACCAAAATTAGGTCACAGTGTAACTGGATACGCCCTATTCCTAGCTAATGACTGTCACTGCTAACAATTTATATGTTCCTAGCCCAATGGTTTAAATTCTCAGAGTGATATGTCTCAATCTTTTTCTAAAATAAACACTAAATCTCATTTAACGTTTGTTAGTCCGTAGTACTAGATAATGGTTGTGAAAGCAACGAAAATTCGGCATAAAAAGAAATTATTTATGACTGCACATTAAAAACCATCTACAAAATTGTTACCAACATTAGGTGAAACGGCCGAATGTTAGTTTTATTAAATCTACATTTTGTTCAATGTTTTAATCCTCGAATAAGTTGTTGAACTAATTTTGTGCCAATCAATGTTATAAATATATAAATACTGTTGGATAAAACAGATTATTTTAAACTAAGCTAGATATTTCCCGGTTACACACAAATGGCATCAATATGGGGAAAAATGGAAAAAACTGGACTGGAATGGATGGTTTCGTGGGGAGTTCTAAGAAGGTGAAGTGCCTGAGGTCTTCCCTTTGATTCCAAAATTGGGTTTGCTCGAACCCTTTATGAGTCCCCACACGTTGGACGGAAGAGACAGATTACCGAGAAAAGGGCCCGTTCGACCTCGGCAGATGTATTTTGCGGCGAGTTCCATCGGTTATTTCCGAAAACACTCTCAACGCAACGCAGAATGAAATGAGTCTCTCCAAGATGAAAACGGCCCCGCGTAATGAACTAAGGGTGTGGAGAGCTCGGTGGGAATTTCAAAGGAGATCTAGAGCCTGCCGAACGCAGTCGTAAGCAACAATTCTAGAAGCAATTTGTTGAACATCGCAAGAGACCAATTTAGCATTTCCTTAATTGAACGAGTACAAAGACATTGATTGGTTCATGCATTGCAGGGACGCTCCATTGGCTGGTGTGCAGACGCCGAGACCCATCCCATTCAATTCAACAACAAAAAATACCAGTAAAAGATGCGAAACATGACCTGACTACAACGGAACAATGTAAACTAAATATTCCAGACGCCCGTAGGCGCCTGAAGGCAATTGGCACGCCGTGGCGAGTCAAGCTGGCAGGCAGTTTTAATGAGACGAGAGGAAGTACTAACGTTGAAACAATTACTTTCGCTACATTGTGCCGCGAGTTCTTTAGCTCACTATAATTATTGTGATTTCATTGTACGCATCAGATATTTGCGAACGATGTCAACGATGTGTTCGTGATTGTTGCTCGCGACTGACTACTTTTGCATTCCTCCTGTGCATAGTTTGTGTTCCAATACCCAAAACTCCAAAGTCGAATACGGTTATCTTTTCAGGTTCTTGGGATCGCTCAGAAAACAATATCCTATGAATTAAGAAACGATGCGTAGATCACCTCTCGCAGCAAAGCACATCGTGTCAAAAAAGTTGAGTTTTCTCCAGATTGTGGGATCCCGAAAGGTCCTAATCGTCCAACACTAACTTCGTTTGGAGAGCTCTAGATAACACGAAAAACAATAAATTATAACACATTTTGAAGATTTTAGTGACGATTTTTTTATTATTCATTCGGAACAATGCATCTGTTTTCGGTCAAGATACTTAACGTTTCAAGACATAGGGATTCTACACCTGCAACGTCCGTCCGCCGTTCGGACCGTTTTATGCCTTTAACGTGGTCTAAAAAATCCGCTCTTTGGCTCAAAAATCCCAATTGGTATCTACCCGTCTGCTTGTTAATCCGATCGGACGGACGACGTCGTGTCAATTGCCAACGGGCGCCTGCAATATTTAATTTTCGCCGTTCCGCTGTAGTCAGGTCATGCTTCGTATGGTTTACTGGTATTTTTTGATTCTGAAACGATTGGGATAGAATTTAATAACGCTCATGTGATAATTGGAAACTTTCTCAGAAATTACACAATACCAACCACCACCATCTCTTACTACCATCTCAATAATAATTGAGATTAATTCCTAATTCCTAAACTAAAAAAAATATTCTTTTAAAATCTTGTTGACAGTAGCACAAATTTCATGTGCGTTGAGTGTTCAATGAAGGTCGTGACATGAACAGCTCAATTAATTTCGGAACTTTTAGGGCTACCACGTAAAACGTGGTTATGTTTCACTGAGTTTAAATGAACTGAACGTAAAATAGATTGAATTAGTGGCTAAACTCACGAAAATCGCTGAATGTACATGCGGCTTTTTTGAGGTTCTCAGCCTAATGTTGTATCTCATTCTTCGGAATTAATAACTTTGAAGTGCGAAGCTTTGTCGATTTGTCTTAGAAGCTTTAAAGGGCGTCCTAAAAACTCATGAGGTTGATAATTGATGAATTTCAACCGATTAACTACGCACTACATTATAAATTTGTACTGAATAGACGAAAGGCTGGGTTTAACAAAGCAGTTGCAGGGTACCCATGATTTCCGTAACGCAAAATAAGGTATAAAAAATCCTATGATAATACTACTCAAACACACCAAACCAACATTTTCCTTAATCCCACATGAATTCACAATTTGACAACTGAATCAATTGTGCCATTGACTTAAAACTGGTTATTTTTGGCTTGAATAATTTCGCATGAATGTTGACGAACACTCTCGTGGGCGCAGATGGTATTATCATAAATAATTTCCCAAGGGAAAACAGTTGGCAAGGAAACATCAGATGATAGTTGTTCTGAAATTAATTGGATCTATCTATTTTACAACCTTATTTGAATTACCTGAACGCAGGAAGTTTATTGGCCAGACAACGTGGTGTATTTTGAAGGTTTTGCATTACCGTCTTGGAATTAGAGGGGAATCTGCGCAATAAAAGTTGAAACGGCAATCGAAATTATGTATTTCAGATTCTTTTTGGGTAGCTCCTTGCTCTTCATGACTTTATTAAACGTGCATCGCTTAGGTACTTGAACGAACTATTAACAGTAATTTTGTGGGAAATCCTGTGACAATTTTGTCGGATTGTCAAAAATGGGTTTTTGCTGCTCGAATCATTTTACCACAAATATACAATCCGTATAATACATTTAATAAAAAACATTAAAGCGCCATTCGAGATGACACGCAGGAAGTTTATTGGCCAGACAACGTGGTGTATTTTGAAGGTTTTGCATTACCGTCTTGGAATTAGAGGGGAATCTGCGCAATAAAAGTTGAAACGGCAATCCAAATTATGTATTTCAGATTCTTTTTGGGTGTTCTTTCTCGAACATGGTGTTTCGAGGTATAATGGATTGGGGGCTTTTAACTGTGGAACGTGAGAAGCCACGAAAGAAAACTGGCGCCACGAATGCAACGTCAGCCAGCGAAAAAACAAGTCAAAATCATCTGACATCAGCTGGCGCCATTCAGTTCTTAACCAACGAATGGAATAACCGTAGATGGCACTAGAAGATGAGTCTGCGGGAGTCGGACACCGCCAGAACATAAAAAAGCGACGTAACTGAGGTAACTTAATAGCCTCTAACGAACATTAATTTTGGGTTAAATTAAATGAATTGATTTGGGACCGGCTTCGTCTGTCGACGAATGGAAGGCTATGGTGTTTGGGAGCACTAAGCTGATTTATTGTGTATTGTGCTTCTCACGTATTTTTAACCCACAGACGAACATTTTTAACACAATCGCTGATATCATTTCATGAATAAATATCTGAAAGGGTCGATAAAACAGTGCAGGGTGTCAGCATTCGTTTCCTCAGCCTCAGGTTTCCAACGTTCAGTACGGTTATTGGCAATGCTCAAGATACCGGGGTTAATTGAGTTTCTCCAAACATCAAATTTGAGGTGATTTGATTTAGTCGTTTTGCCAATCGCACTCAGATTCAAAACTGGTTATCAGACTTAGTAGAGCTAAGGAAAGTATAAACTCAGTGGTTTCAACTGCATGGGTTCTTGTACTACCGAGAAAAGATGCTTAGGATTTTTCTAATTATTTACTAGTGTTTTCCGTTTTCACAGAATTCTCCGAAAATGGAAACCGTTGTCGCCAACAAAGCCGCACAATCCCGAATTACGTTTTGAAAATGGTGGAATAGAACGCCATTGTTTTTCAATATTTTCCATACTTGATTGATTTCACCCACGTAGGCGGCAAAGCTCCAGAACCATTGGTTTAAATCCGGGATCCGAAGTTGAATTTCCGAGGGAGAACTCCAAGTTTGAGCGGTTACTCGTGTATCAACTTACTTTATGTCCCGTCCTGCAGCCAGGATGTGGCCATTAATCTTGGAAGTTCGTATTTATCGTGCGTCCGTATTCATTACTAGCCGTAAACATTTACTTGTACTTCCTAGTCGTCTTGCTCTTCTCGAGTTTTTCAAGTTATTTTTCATCACCTAAGGAGCCTCTGGTCTTTATTATTTAGTCTTTCCGGTTCAACACCAAGCGTTCAGGTTTTCGCCCAACCAATCAACGTTTATCTGTTTTTCATCGAGTCATTTGATGTTTTACAGTGACCCATAGACAGCGATTTATAAATTATTTATTTGTAAGGATGTTTCGAATGGGCGCTGTCATCGTTGTAAGTTTGCTTCGAGGAGGATGAAGGGGGACGAGAGAAGTAGCGCACATTGGAAGCTGTGCACTCAAGTACTTCTACGACTGGCTCTGTTCTCACTCAGGAACGAAATAAAACGTTGTGGCCTTCATGTTGATCACACACGGGCAGCAACTCTCTCCCCAAGCAAAAATAAACATATTACCTCAAGGGAAGTAAAGGCCGTAATTCCACCTCTGGGGCTATCGAGCCTCGATACTGTTAGCAAACACAGTATAACCGAATAGTGACAGCTGTGGCCACTCAGGTCCGACCTTGTTGTCGATTTACAATATTTGCAACCAACTTTGATCAACGGTGCGTCCGGTAGGAGCGTTTCATCCTTTTTTCTTGGTGATTATCAATACAGCTACACCATTCAAAATGATTACGTTTGTCAATATTAAATCGCTTTTCGCAATTCGCCCCATGTTTCCTCATAACAAGGCACAAAATTTCGTTTAGAGATGGAATGAAGTTGATTTATTCAGAACGTTATATCAACTCAGAGTCCTTTATGAGTCCAAATCAAATAGCAAACTGGGTCAACGGAATATATGCTTTCCAGTAACTACTACAAATGCCCCTCCATCGAATATGACATTTTGAACATCAAAACATTTACAGAACTCAGTAATGTTTTTCTTTTTGTAGTAAGTACTGAAAATATCAAATATTAACGCGGAACATGAATGAGTTATGTACTGTGGTGGGTTTGTAGCTACTGTAGGGGCCAGAAGTGGGAAGTCATTATTTTGTCCAAATTGAATCCAAGATACTTCACTGAGTTTTATTCTGGGATGTGTACTCTGCGTGATGAGACAACATTCAATTTTAACGAGATTAACGTTCAATTTTCGCTGGAAGTATAGAACTCCAGAGAAGTGGGATTTTGTAAGATTCGCTTCTACCTCCCTTTTTACTACTCGTATTTTTACTGAGTCAACAATTTTCTAGAGTTTTGCACCAGTCGTGGTATGAGGGCTTTTCGTAAGGATTACCTGTGAAATGAGCTTGTATGGCGTCATGTCGGCTTGGATAACCTGAGGAGTAATGACTGAAAACCGTCCACATTTGTTTTTTTGATCGTTGACATCGTATTTTCTCATCTCACAAAGAACATTCTTCTGCTGAGGTATGCTTGAACGAGTCGGATAGGAATTTTTTCAGTTTTGACACAAGATCTGAGCGCCAAACTTCATCAAGGGCATTTTACGAGACTACATTCTATATTCCGCACTTTTCCGAACAACGTATCGTAAAAAAAATGCGACGCAAAGCAAACACTTGAACTTGAAACCTCGAAGGCCTTGATTATTCTAACGCGTAAAAGAGAAATTAGTGTAACTCAGTCCTGCCTTAAAAAGTTGAAGAACAGCCTTTCAAAAACAACGTTTAACTTGGCCACTAAACGAGTTTAAAACTCGCTCGCTTTCAAGGTATAATGAATATGTAAAAGTTTCTACTTGGCGAAGAATGAAGAGTTGAGAATAGGGGAATTTTACACAAAAAACATTTTGCCGCCTCGTCACAACAGTTATAGGATAATTAGTTTCGATTAGAACGTCTTACGTCATCAGGCCCTCCTATTGTGCCGCGTTTGCAACTTCTACGGATCTCGTAAAATGTTTTTGGCTTGAAAAAGTTGCCACTCTTTATTTTTGTCTGATTTGACATTTAAAACTTGTGGTCGAACTGGTTTAAGACTTCTAGTATTTATAAGCTTTTCGGAGGGAGAAAAATGAAAGCGAAACATAGCAATTTGGAAAACAGTGGTATACAAATTGGTGACCCAATTAGTGGTTATAAACAAACTGAAATCCACTTCACGCCAATTATTTTGCCTTTTACTTTCCGATGCTCTATGAAGTGGCAAAGAAAGTTCTGTGATTGGCTCACACAGTTTTTTCTCAAGGCATCGAAAAAGTGACTGGAATGTAATTGACTGGATTGATTGGAATTGAGAATGTGTGAACCAACTGAAAAACGATTTTTAACGACGAATCGACCCCTTTCAATTGCTTGAACTGACCAGGAAGCATTGTTAGTTAAATGTGTCTGGAACATTACCAAGTACCACCTCCCAGTGTTATCTGTTTATTAGATAGAATCTCTATTGAGTTTCTAACCTCACAACCCAATTGAAACTATAGAAGTTTAGTTCACTACCTTCTTGTCGCAGTTTTCCCCCTCATACTTCCAGAAATGTTAACATGAATCTTCTCAGAAAAATCATGTTGACATTTCCTCAATTATGTACATGCTGGTCCCTAAACGACGGTCAATGCCACATTAATAAATTACGTAACTTTAAGCACCTCCAGTTTCTATGTAGAATGTTCAGAAAAACATATTGCATTAGTAGCTAGTAAGTACGAGGAGGCTGAGTTGTGTGATTAGTCGCATCAAATATTTCCATAATGTTACCTATAATTTCAGGGCGGTAAACCGGAACTCGGCGGAGGGGATACTGCTGTGCTGAGTTATGGGCTGATGCCCTCAGAGTACTGCAGTATGGATGCTGGATGGCTGCGGAGCGTCGAAGGCTATTCCTGAGAAGTGCCCAGGATGTGACCACGAAAGTAAAAAGAGAGGAACGTCTTCGAACGCTCCAAAACGAAAAAAAAACGAGATAGGAGAAAAAAACGCGAGGGAGGTGGACAGGCTTCACCCATTTTACCTCACCTAGTTTTTGACGAGGCACGGGAACTTCAGGAGTTACCTCCACAGGATGGGGAAAAACACGATCCCTTCAGCAGGTACTGGGGACAGTGCGAAGCACAAGTTCTTCGCCTGACCCAGGTGGGCCAAACCTCGCAGGTGTCTGCAGGAGGTAGTTGGGGAGCTCCTTCTGTTCATAGTCGTCGGTAGGATGTTGGAGAACGAGTCGAGGTGGGAGGCCATGGACGGATTCGTTCAGGCCATGCTCTGTCGGATGATTAGTGGCATCCGGCTTCCAAATAAGGGTAGGGCGCTCTTATTGAGAGCCAGGGGCATGGCTCCTGAAGAAATGCCATGTAGGCGATTCCAGGGTAGACCGAGCAATGGTGGAAGAAAACCTGAACACGCCAAAAACGATCTAATGAACTACCAACACGCAATTCATTCAATGAAAGTGGTAAGATAATTAGGAGCAATCATGTAAATTTGAAATTTATGTACAACGGATTACCCAATTCCCAACTCGGCGTCAGTACAAGATATCGTCAGCGTTACTCTAAATATTAGTTCACTCAATGATTTCGTTAGCATTCTCTACTGCTTGTTTCCTACGCCCTGTAGGAAACAAACCCCGAATTTCAGGGAAGCGGTTTTTGAGAACTATCTGTAAAACCTACGTCTGAGCAAAGCGGAAAAGAATTGTGTAAATCGACGGGCAGAGAGAAAAACCCCGAATTTATGAGGAGGCTAGGAAAGTTGTGTGGCGCGTCGCACCTAATGTTTTTTTAAACGATATTTGCTATTCACCGTTTGAACTGAATTCGTTAGTGGGATTTCCGTTAGATGCGAAGTCGGGAAAGCTTTGGTTCAACATTTGTCTGGATTTGGGGTCGGAAGGCGTTTACAATTTAGATTGAGGCCGCTTCTAAGCGAATACGTCTTTCTCAATTTATTTTCGAGGGCGGCTGAAGTGAATAAAAGTGGGCGATTTCCGCATTGCTCATGGAGCATGTTGAATCCAAAGGTTAATATACTTCGTATTTACTTCTGTACCTCTTTGTACGGAATTTGTTCCCTCAACTGTTTTAATCGTTGGATTCGATCCTCACCTGCAACAACCAAAACAAAAATGTTAGGCGTAAATTTGGGCTTCTTCAATTAATCAAAAATTGTTTTCGCTATGGGGAAAAATATTTGAAAACATTCAATTACTTTGTGTTGAACATCCGAACGATGTCAACAAACTTAGAGTTTGTGTCTCGCAAATGCTTTTTCATTCCTCCTGTGCGTGTCTCGTGTTCGCGTCCCAACACCCATAACTCCTTAGTAACTACCTATAGTAATTACCAGTATCTTTTTCAGGTTGTCAGGATCGATCTGAAAACAATATCCTATGTGTTAGGAAACGATGCGAACATCTCTCTACCCCTCACAGCGAAGCACATTTTTACTTTCCGGCACTCGAAGGGTAAGGAGCGTATAGCGATCGTGCCAAAAAAGTTGAGTTTTCTTCAGATCTATACGTTGTGAGACCTACTAAATCGATGGTTGGACCGAAAAAACAAGTTCGTTGTCGCCGTTGGTCCCGACCAGTCTCCAGTGATCCTGGTTGTCCAGGTAGTATCTGGAAGCCGAGATCATTTTATTCATTTAGCTTCTCCTTTATAGGTGGCCACGTTATTGTTACTCACCACGTTATTGGCCACCTTCTTCGTAAAATAGGTGAAACGGTTATACGCTTGCTCAGTAGCAGTCAACGCTGGTTTGGCTGCTCTTCCTGCAACCGTCGGAAGGAACTACAGTGGAGCAGCACGTGATTTTTGTGTCCAGTATGGAGGCACAAGACGTGCAGGATCGAGAGTCTTTGATTTGAGGGAAAAGAATTGGAACCGCACTCTGAAGGTGCCACGCCCCGCAAGGAACTGGCTCATCCAGTGGTCTGGTTCTACTCACGATCTCCTAAGACGTTCACGAATGTTGGGGAAATAACAATACGTGTCACATTCCTTTGACGAGGATTTCCGTATCGCTTCACATTTATTCGAATGTCCATTTATTCAGAGCGGCTAATTTTCGTTCAATAAAGAGGTCTAAACGCAGAGTGGGAGAAACTTCCTTTTCACTCTCCACTATTCTACCATGCACTCAACAGCCAAGTCAACTGGTAACTCACCAGTGATCACTTGGAGGCCTCCAATCCAAAGGAGCGAAGATCTTGGGGATTGGGCCGTGAGTGAGCTACCCGACACAAGAGGGCAGTAGTCAATCACGCCTAGATAAATGGCCATGTGCATGAGGATTGTGTCACAGTAACGCACATTGCTCCTTGCGATGGTAGGGCCTTTGAGGGGCTGAAGGTGTTGGCTGAAGCGCCACCTCTCAAATATATTAATCCCCCCCTCCTACGATAGCTGTGCAGGAGCAGAAAATGGGAATCTGCCCAAATCGGAATGTGGGAAGACCCGAATAACACATAAGGCCATAATACGCTGAAATTTGCCAGGGTTATATTCCTACCCTTCATTGAAGTCAAGCTGCTATAGAACGCGCGGTACGAGTTGATGAGCGTCGGTAAGTCAATTAGAGGTGCGCCAATTTCGATACACGACCACACAATCAATAGTAATCACCATACATTATGCGTTGGACTAATTGGTGGAATTACTCCAGTTGAGGTTTCAACGTTCACCATGCTACTCCGGCCTTAGATTTGCTTGTTAACTGCAACTACTTCGTTTACTGTAATGTCAGACTGATGACAACCATAGGAAAAAGTTCAACATCCCAGCAAGATCTCTTCGCCGAAAATAGACTGTTCTAAAGGCGTAATTTACGAGGAAGTCGAAACGTTCGAGGGAATTTCCAGAGAAAGGTCAGGCCTAAAATATAATTGACCATTTGGATGTGGACGCAGTTATTTGTTCATGCAAATGGCCGCTTGCTATCCTCGGTCGTTTTACGAAATCCTTTTTTTACAACTTCTTGGAAGCGCCATAACGGTATCGAGAGCAGTTGACTCCGGCTGGTTAACCCTCAGTCAGCCCCTACACAATGTTAACGGGAGTATGCCATCGTCCGACACCACATGCACTTTGCAAAGGCAGTAGATATTATAACACTTATCGCTTCTTTTTTTCAGTAGTGCACGGCAGATACTTCAGTTAAGGCCATCGTCTAGATTTCTGAACCAGTGGAAATGGATCGATGCGATATGTTGTAATTTAATGGCCCCATTTCTAACTCAATGAGCATTTACCTCGCAAATTGAGCGATGCACCTCCAGGTTTCTTCAGAACACAACATAGTCCGGACGAATGGCTCTTATTTGCTGCGCCGACCACGTCCTTTGCCATACACCACTGAACCTGGCCACTGGAGAAGATGGATGGCAAGCATCATCCATTGTAGCACTACAGTGCACGAGTCCGAATGTCATAGTGCCTGTTGTCATACGAATTCGGTGCAGGTACGCACTGAATGCTCCATATCCAGTAGAGAACTAAGTAAATTGGAAATCTACCTCACCTTGGTCCCGCCTGAGCTGTGGACCAAGAGCAGGAATCAGCTGACTGGTCCACCGCCCCTTCTGGGCTGCGTCCCACTCGTCTTGCCACATCCCAAGGGCCAAAACTCACATTTTCTTCTAGTAGCTGTACTCAGGTTATTGATAGGTACAGCTCTTTCCACTCTGTTGCCAGAAGGTGGAGAATGGTAACCACCGCTACGGGCTTGCCAGTAGGCCTCTTGTATTGGCTACCAGACGGGAACATCAGTAACATGATTGAATAATATTAAATGCAGAGGCTGTTATTGTTATTATCTTTAAGAATAACAATGGGACACTACCAGGATAAGAGACAAGATATCGAATGATATTCGCCTTCACCTGTTTCATATAAACCTTACAGAGTCATCGTGTACCATCACGAGCTTGCTGAGCAGAGCTACATTTAATACTATCAATTGCCAGGTCAAGGTGTACGTTAATCGATTTACCGAATATTCTCCGCCTGTAGAAGAGACTGCCGAAAGTACACTGACGACAAATACGGCAGTTACCAACCTTTTTATTGTACGATAATTAAGTTTCAAAGTATGCTCTCATGATCTAATTTAAGCCGAATTGGTTCAGCATTCTCTTTTAATCACGTTCACAGACCATTTTCTTAAAATCACCTTAAAACCCGAATGGCTTCATATAAGAAAATAAGAATTCATTACCTTTTTCCGGAAACAAACAAATAAATAAAATAAAAAATAAACATACATCCCCCCCCCACCGTCCACCCAATTGCCTGGATCCTCCATTGGACCATTAAAGTTTGAAGATGTGATGAAAAAAACAAAAAAAGTTTCAACCAATTACTTTTCTTACTAGTACGCAGGGTTAAGGAACGTAAAAGCGATAGGAACCACCCACCTCAGCTTCGTTTTAAGCAAAAGACAGTTGATTGTAGCCGAAGGCTATCTGAGAAACTTGCAACTTGAATTACAACTGAAATCTAACCAAAACATCGCAAACTGATTATAGGACACTAGCCGGAATGCTCGTTCGTCGGACTGAAGTTAATATTGAGGAGCACGTTTTGAGATAGTCACACGCACTGTAATAGTCGCATCACCAGATTATTTGGAGTCAACAAGCGAAAGAAAAACCATTCAAATCAAATGGTCAATATCTCGAAATAACAATACAAATTCTTCGCTAATGCACGAAATTCTGATGGAGATATTTAGTATCGGACTAGTTCTGCCTTAAGGTTCATGCCCAACGTTAATTCTAAAAGACAGAATCAAGTTGGTGGCCGCTCGTTGGTTCAGTTGAGAAGATGAAATTTAATCTAGTTGGAAATAAGTTGAAGACCTTACTCTAATTATGATTAGCAGATGGAAAAAGTGGAATGTTTGTACCAAATTTATTTCCTTACGCTCAACAATCATACATTCTAAAGTTTTGGATGCGTACTTATTGCGCCCTGGCTCAGAGTCTGTCATTGACCGTGATGATAATCTTAATCTGTGCCATCAAGTACCACAACAGACAACACTGATGTTATGTGAAATAAATCATAACATCGTCCTATGCGTAGTGTAACTTGTCTCAGGAAAGCGTCAATAGATTAGTTTGGAACGGACGAGAACATGTGTAAACAATGCCAACTCGATGCCAAGCTGAACTGAGCGAGAAAACGGATCATTCGGAATTGCATCACAAAATAAATACTAGAACAGGGCTTCAGCCTATTTGTATACGAGTATAGCTCAGCGTTCGGCAAACACATCTTTGGCGTTGGCCCAAAATAGAGCCTCGAAATATGGAACTAAGAATACTAGCCCAATGTGGAGAGAAATTAGAGAATGGTTCGAAGATAGGCATCAGGAGAGCGTGGTTTTAGCAGCTGCGAATAGGAAGTTTTACGACGTGGTTACAGCTTCCGAACGGCAACCTTCTCATAAAATCCTACGGTTCTTGACGTACCAGAACGAAAGTCTAACTATTGCATCAATTGCTTACTCAATAGTGTGAGACGCACGGGGCATTTTATGCTAAACAATGTGGTTTCATTCTTGAAAATTACTAACTCATTAAAACCAAGAACTAGCAGCATTTCCACGAGGCATGTGATTTAGAAACTGAGAATGCATTTGAATTTCGGTGGCGTTTGATTCGTATTTGTACATTCCTCAGCCTTACCTAGTAGAAAGCACAATTATGTAACCGCTCATAGAATACCAGCATTGTCGGAATAATCAGGGCGGTAGCCTAATAAACTACCTACAAAATAAGAGTTTAATAACAACCCCAAAAATTTTGGAATTAAAACCACCGTCCTTTCACTTATTACAATTCCCCACAGTTTTTACCCAATAATTCCAAATTCCTAAAAAAAACCACGTTGACAGTCTCATGAATCACCTGTGCACTGATTGCTCAATTAATGAAATGAGCAGGAACGCCTAATTAAATTTCGGAGCTTTAGGCGCTACCAGTTTTTATAGTGTTATAGTCACAATGTTGGCGTGCCCAGTACGGTGCTATGTTGGTGACTGAACCAACTGAACACTATTTCTTCTGATGCTCGACGCTAATTAGCCACTGGGATTCAGCGATGTGGGTGCAAGAAAACAATACTGTTGTTCAGTAGAAGGAGGCTATCCCACTACGTCCTATTGTATGAAGTGAAGGTATGGGCGGATGCTCCGTGATGCGAAAAATAGAATAAAGTGGTCACTGCAGTGAAGAGCACGGAGACTAACGCTTACTAAAGTTTGAGAACTAAGAGCTGAAGATGCTTGGAGTATTTCACGAAGTAGTACAAGCAACCAATCATCGAGAATGAGAAGAGAAAACAATAACCTGCATAAGTAGAGAAAAATTGATTCTCAGCATCCTTCCGAAACTAGACGCCGATAATTTTGGTAAGGCTTCTGATTAAAGCGGCGAAGATGAATTCGTGGACAGAGGTGACGACCCCAGCCGCGAACCCGAACGTGCTCTCGAACCCTTTTTTCCATTTCAGAAACCTTCAGGACGGATTCGACGGCTCCGTTGGTACTTTCCATAAGGACGCGGCTCACGTTTTTGTTTTGGACATCATGATCCCCGCTAACGAGGCGATCTCAGCACTGGAGGGCTAGAACGTGTACGAGGCAAAGGCAGATGAGCTCTCCGCGCTCCTCCTATGTCAATAATAACTTTCCGATTTCTCGGCATTTTCTAATCCTCTTTTCCTCCCATTTTGTCTTTCCTGCTTCGAAACCCAAATATACTTCTATGGAAAACGTGGGAAAATGTTGAGCTCAATCAGAAAGGCAGCTTTCACGCTACGCTGCCCCTAACTCGTTTCATTTGTCATGAGAATCATGGAAGAAAGTCCAGCTTTGCGTGTCTCACCCGCAGCCAGCCAAATAATATAGGTGGACCGTCCTCCAATATAATTAAATAAATATAGGCAACATTTCACCATATACTATTAGCACTTAGCAGGCATCGAATTTACGTAAAAATAAAGCAATTGCCATCGAGACAAACAAGTTCGGAAGGTAGCTCCTTTACATCTAAGTCATTGTGGTGTTCTTGTAGAATTGACATTAACTATCTGTGGAGAAGCATCAGTTTTGCACAACCCCTGTAAATTAGATAACACGCTGTATTTTCGTTCAAACAAAATGTAGGTCGTAGGTAGTCTAACAAGCCGCCTATACAATGTAGCTGTGATAACGGTCGAGATAATTAGGGACAACCAAAAATATGCAAACTACGTTATTTCCACAATTAACGTTTTTCAAAGATGCATTGCTATGACTCCAGAACAGTAAACATGAAAGCGGAAAAAAAAAATTGACAGCCTCATTATTTCATTGTGCAATAGTTACTCATTCAACAGCCGTGGCATAAGTAGGAGCAGTTCAGTGAAGTACGGAACCTTAATCACTAACAGTTGCGTTGAGGAACGTCAAGTTGTGTTCCACCAAGCTCATGTAAACTGAGCAAATACATCTACCAAATCAGCATAAATTTGATATTGAACCTGTACATCCACGTAGGACGCAACCAATTTTGCTCTGGACAAAATTGGCCCAACGGCATGTTACCGGACGAAATGTAAGAATGATTCGTGCAATGCGATAACGACGAAAATCCCATCAATCAATTGTTTAGTGTAATATTGTACTCAAAATAAATCAGTCCCGGGTACTTCGTTACAAATAAAATGGCTGAAAAGACCGTTCCTGTGTAGTGTTGAATATTCTTAGAATAATGTTTGAACCAATTTTATTGCCAAGTGCCCCGATTTAAAAACATTCGGTTTCCTGCTCATTCAAATTCGTTTTAATGACAAACGAACCAAGGCGATCATGGTATTAATGTCACCGCACCACTAGAGCGTGTGTTGATTGTGGCGATAAACGATTCAACAACACTGAACCACTATTCGATTATTAAATACTTTTATTGAACGAACAAGAATGATGCCTAATTCATCCGACTTTTTTCCGCTAATAAACCAACAACCCGACTTCTTTCCCTCAATCAACAAGCTGCTAAGTTTACCACAAATATCGAATATAAAGCTTTCCGGGATTAACTTTATTGTTTCCACAAAGATCGTAGGAAAAATGGAAGCACATCCCATCGGCAAATTTAATTGACCCTTCTAGAAAAAAAAGCATTCGTATGACTTGAAAATATAGGTCCTCTCGGTCGAAACTGTCGCGTCGCTGAAATATAAAATAAAAAACCTCCGAAATCATGAAAAAACGGACGTTCGCGCTTCAAGTTGACGAACCATCAGATCCCAGAGGAAAATTCCCCTCGACACGACTTGTCGGTTTCATTGACGGAGATGATATTGTCAGTCGGTGTTTTTTGTTTAAAGGAAATGAAAACGACATCCACAGAACGGTATTTCCGAGACTATCGATTATTGTTTTGGCAACAACGTGATACAGTTGAAGGGTAGGTTGTAACCTGCACAGATTGTGCTGCCAGTACTACCCGCTTTATCAAGCGATAAAATCCCGACCTGGTTAGTATTTACGCTTGTCATTTTGGGGAAACCGTCATGACATTCCTGATGGGAATTTTATACAAAGGATTCGAATTCGTTCCCTGCGAAGCAGTCGAACTAGCATTAGGAAGTGCTAGTAAATTACTTAATTTAATTCTGAAATGATGTCAATTACATGGTTGCGTATGTG
The DNA here is from genome assembly GCA_020466155.1 of Pachypeltis micranthus. Lineage (NCBI taxonomy): Eukaryota > Metazoa > Arthropoda > Insecta > Hemiptera > Miridae > Pachypeltis > Pachypeltis micranthus. The sequence goes on along the minus strand of CM035772.1, from coordinate 35,054,644 downwards.
CAACAAATGAATATGCTTTTTGAGATTCAGTCAATAGTGACACATATTTAGAGGCGACGTGTCGAGGTCATAATCATGCCTTACAATAAATTTAAAAAAGGTAATAGTCAATAACTTCGATTCACACCATAAGCTAAACCTGAAACTAATTTTTGCGAGAACTAGACGTATCTAATAAACGAACAAAATGGTTTGAACTGATAGATTCGTATTCTCAGACACTTATATTTCTGGGGACTCCCTATAAACCTCAGGACGATCTCCCATTTGTCTATAGTAATTGTGGATATGTTCATAAAAGCGATGGGCTTCCTAACTTAAATGAAAAACACTCCCAACTGCATGTGAATAAGTCATTAACAAACTGGGCACTACAAAATCTAAGAATGACCCTCATGGAATACCACGGTTTATGACCACTTAGCCGTTTTTGAGCCGGCACGATGTGAACCATTACAGCGCCTCTTCGCCCAAACCTAACCTACCAAGTTTTAGAAAAAATCTGAAAATTTTTATCGAGGTGAATGGAATTGGCTGAACCAGGTGAATAAGACCTGCGAAAATTACTCCCATGATGACATGGATTCTGTTATAACGTCAGGAAACGCTTCGTCAGCGTTGAAGTCTCTTCTAACCACTCGACAAGAAGCAGCTGGAAGGTTATTTGTCTCTAAGTGGACATAGTTGAGATGTGATTATTTTCACGAAGATCTAGGATAAATTAGACAAAAGCATGGCGTGTGAATGGTGTGGGTGGCAAGCTGGTGAAGATCCAGCATGAGATCAAGTACTTGGAGTCTTTCTTGATGGAGAGCTCTCTTGGGCCACACACGTGAAAAAAGCCTTACAGCGGGCGTCGGTGGTGATGTGGGCAGCTCAAAGAATGGTGGGGAAGACATGGGGGCTGAGGCCTGGGATGATCCGGTGGCTGTGGACCTATGGAGCCCTGGTCTGGTGGACTAGGGTGGAAAACAAAACAGTGCAGTTGCAGCTAAATAAACTGCAGCGTAGGGCGTGTCTGGCCATTACAGGCTGTATGACAACATGCCCTACGGCTGCACTGGAGGTCTTGCTAGATTTAGCTCCACTCCACATACATGTTAAAAGGATGGCGTTCCTCCAGGCTGTGCGTATGTTAGAGTTGGGTCTGATTCTGCGGGGGAGGAGGAGTTCCTGCCACTTGATCCTTGACAAGGTGAAGGTGGGGGGGCCTGAACTGCATGTGGTAGACTCAATGCCTGCGAGGTTCAACTTCGCGCTACCCTTTCGGATACTCATTCATGAGCGATCCAGGTGGGTAGGGGGAGCTCCCGCTTTCGAAGCTGGGGCCCTGGTATACTACACTGATGGCTCGGAGCAGGGTGGTCTTGCAGGGGCAGGCATCTTTGGGCCGAGGATCAGAGCAGCGATCCCATTGGGGTCCCTGGCCACAGTGTTCCAGGCAGAGGTGGCTGCAGTGACAGTCTGTGTGCAGCGGCTGCTGCAGAGGGGACTGAAGCGGCAGAGAATCTACATCATGGTGGACAGTCAGGCCACTCTCAAGGCCTTAGCCTCATACTGTCTTACATCGCGGCAGGTGTGGGAGTGTCTGACTGGACTGAAGGCCCTGGCCGAGGACAACAGTGTAACACTGTGTTGGGTGCCAGGGCATCAGGGTATAGAGGGAAACGAACGGGCTGATAGGTTGGCTAAGAAGGGATCAGAGTAGATCCCTATTGGCCCTGAGCCCTTTGTTGGGACTACCAGGAGCCACCTACGTAGAGAGATTGGCAAATGGGAGGACAGGTGCAGGGCTGCTCATTGGCAGGGGCTGCCTGGCCTTAGACAGTCAAAACTCTTCATCCGGCTCTCCAGAGAGAGGTCCAAGGAGGAGCTTGCACTGGGGAGGAAGGATATGAGGATCATATGTGGCCTGTTCACAGGTCACTGTCCGCTGAGGTACCACTTTGCAAATATTGGCAAGTGCGAGGTACAGGTATGCAGGTTCTGCGAGGTAGGGCTAGAGACCGCAGAGCACGTGCTGTGCGTATGCGATGGACTCGCGCCGTTCTGTGTTTGGGAGGCCCTTTCTTCAGCCCGAAGAGGTGGCAAATGCAGAACTTGCGGATATCCTCCGCTTTGTACGGGGGTGGTGGGGGCGCATAGGTGACGTCACACCAAGTGAGACCAGTGCGGTGGGGCCTGGGGGTGGTGCAGGTGGGCCATGATCCGAGTATCATGGACGCCCTTACAATAGGCCCTTTTGTGGCTGCAGTGAGGGTATTGTCTGCATCCACCGTTTCAAAAAAAAAACAAAAAAATGGCGTGTGAATTAAATATTGTGGTCGAAATGGCCTCATAAGTATTGATAGCACAACGTCAACTTTAAAAACCTTTTTTGGGAATCCTGTGGGAACGTTTTTGACACGACCAAATGATTAATTAAATTGACTGTTTTAAATAATTCCAGTCCACTCTTAATTCTGTTCGCGTTACTTATGCACCCATGAAGTATTCCACCATCCAGTCCAGGACTGTACTAGACGGAAAGATAAACACTGGCTGGTGAAATATTGACAAGAGATCCACGAGAGAGTTCTGAGTATTGTTTGAAAAAACGCTGGTTGCTTTGACCACAACAGGTTCATTGAAGAGTTCAGAGTAACGAGTAACGGGGTGACTGGGAGTCCATGCTACCCGTACAGATATACATCTCTTGCTAGTAAACTGGTGTAGGAATGTACCTTGTTGGTTCAGGAAATAATAATCCTTGAATTTGGGAGATCTTGGAATGTTGTTGATGATTGGCAGGGGCGGTTTGTTGCTGCCTGTGGCTAGAACATCTTACAACCTTAAACCCAGAGGTCAGCGCTGCTCGATCTCGGGAGCTCCATTCAGGCTGAGGACAGCAGCCTCCTGATTTCAATTTGCCTTCAGCTGAGCCAACCATTCACCTTTATGTATAAGTGTTTACACTGGCTATTCCTTTGGTTGCACTACCCAAAGATTTGACCTCTATATTTTCCAAGGACATTTTGGAAATGCAATCTGTTTGAAGCTATTTGATAAAAATATGTGAATTATTTGGAGTTGGCTTAAATTTCTTCAACATCATGAGAGATACTGGAAATAGCCAAAACAGCAGAAACCCCCGGTTTACCTCGTCTTATACTACATTGTTTTACTATTCGTAATTACACTTGACCGTATACGTAAAGTAGGGCGAATTTTTGGATTTTAGTCATTCAAAACGATTAAGCACACGCATAAAATGCCTTCACCAATTTTGCAATTTACCTACCAGTGAATAGAAAAAATAAAAATATAAATGTTTGTAGCCGATCTGTCAACAAGGAAATTGAATCACGTTTGCCGTTCTGTAGGCTCGTCTCGTAGTGTTGCATCCGCCGCTTTTTCGGGTATGTCACGAGCCCCGTTGAACGGCTTCTTCCTGCCTTGCATTTCTCGGTCATCCACTTCAAACCCATTTCACTTTACCGGCGACTGGTTGACAGTCTGCTGATAACAGACGGCCGCAAAGGGTGAGAGACACTTCTCAGGTGCCGTTCCTCTCCGCCCACGGTCTTCGAGTTAATTGATCGACACGAATAGAATTTTCCGTAGGAAGAGAAATCAATCAATTTCTTTTGATGGTCACGAATTAACTCTAAAAAGGACGGACAAACACAAATGTCAGCTGGGCTTAACACGAATTCTATAGTTCTGGCTTATGTTAGCCCGCAACTAGAACACCTACAGCAAGGTCCTTACTGTCGTTTTTCATGTCTAGTACCTAGTAAGTGCAAATACTAATATCAGAGTATCATGTAGTACCTCAAAGGTAAGTTCACACAGGGATTAGGGTTTGACATCCAACCCCAGTTATAGATTAGAACACAAAAGGTTAGAGACAAAATGTCAGAATGCAATCTTCGCAGACATTCGAAGAGAGTTTGACCCTTCTTATTGAGCTTAATGGACTGGCATTCCCTCCAAACCGTTACATGTTGCTCAAAAGTTCCTGAGACTGAGATCATAGATGCCCACCGTCCACGAAGATGGCCAAGCCTTTCTTCGAAGACCTCGTAATGTAGTGTAGTTATGAGCTCGTAATTTAAAACCGTCAATTATAGCTAATATAGCTTGGCTACACTCTATTTTGACCTAAATTGAGCCCACAATTGAGCTCCTCGTTATCGACGGGGAGGAAGGAATATCCACCCAAAAAACCTCCTAAGCTAACACAACAAGCGACACTGTGGGAATCTTTCAACTGTTCCTGAGCTACGCTCTTCGCTTGGAAAGAAAAGGGAAGATGTTGGTCAGCAAAGGGGAGGTTGGAACGAGATGGGCAACTTGGGTGTTTAATGAGAATACTTCACTATGAGAGGAAACTGGCTGTGGGAGCTGACGCAAACCAAGGAGATGAGATGAGAAGATGAAAGATGCTTCCAAGCTTACGCTAGAAGTGGAGCTCTCAGAAAAAGTAAAGGGAAGAATATATCTGGGCTGAGGTTCACTAACTCTTTGCGTGCCTGAAGTACTAAGATGTAATTGTTTTGTTGCTTTCATACTGAAAACATTTCAAGTGGCCTCTGTGCGAACTTGAAATTTTCGCTCCATTATTTCTCTGTACTACTAAATAGCAGTAGTGTAAGTTTACAGCTTTAACCCGTGGTTCCCTCTACGATGGCTAACATTTTCTTTTCATGCATTTGTTCACTACCCGTCTACACGGCATGCCAACTGACTATTCTAGTCAAAAAAGCTCATTATTGTCACGAGCCGCCAAATAAACCATTCCACCTTTATAGATACTTTCTCCAGCTTCTCGTGAATTTTCAACTATTCATCTAGGTTCAGTATTGCCTTCTTGAGCTACATTCTATATAATTTCACTTAAATTGCGATCGCTTCTGCTCTTACACTTTGATACGTTGGATATTGTGGAAAATATTATTATATTTTATTGTGTTTGGCTGAGGCACACTTGTCATCTGTAATATTAACATCTGACATACGTAAGCCCACTCTTTTACTTAGATATTACTAGGGTTTTCACACATAATTAGTATCATAGTCATTACACTTTCGGTAGAATATACATTACCTCTTAATTCTGTAGGAACTCTGGATTTTAGATTACTATGAATTGATCTATAAAGTGAGTGCTTATTCCTGTGCGCTAGTTTACACTTCATTTTTGGTTTTTGGTTAGCTAAGTAAAGCGTGTTTAACATTCATTTCAGGGAACTGTTGAACTGCAGAAAAATATGAGCTAATTCCATGTTATCCTTTCACAGTCCGCGTCAACATGAGCGAGCAGTTTCGAAATCAAAAATGTGAAAAGGCCGAAGAAGTAGTTGGAAATAGATATAGAGGTCAGTAACGGAATTCGAGAGATGAAATTTTCGTTATTTTCTCGCCCAAGATGAAAACGTTACCACCTCGGGCGCACAGTAGAAACTGAAAGAATGGATGATGCAAGAAGAAGGCAGGCGGAAAGGAACGTAAGACGAATGCTGCAGGCTGCGAAAGGAGGCGACTTCCTGTGTGCACAGGACCATACGAAAAAGTGATGGCGATAGAAGAGTTATTAATGAGGGAAGGGCTATTGACCCAGTTTTTCAGTCATTCCAAAGGAATATCACCTTTCGGTTACAATCGGTCACGCTCGGCAAAGCAGTCAACTCAGCCGTTTTTAGGGTTCTGAGCCGAGTTATTGTAACGCTGCGGAAATACGAAAATGACGTGGCCATCGGGGAAGCTATCGTTCTCAGGTTCACACCCCTAATAACTTAGCAGGGGGGAGTAAATACTGGCATACACGTCGAATGAACACCGTACTTTACTCAGACGTCAACATGCGGCTAAACTGATGGAGAACACAACAAAATGCATCGTTGCAACCAATTACATAACCACGCTCAACATGTTAGTCATGTACGATTTCTAGGGAGTGCTCTACACACCAGTGACAGTTGTGAGTCTCCGAGGCCAAAACTACTGCTTTCACAAAATACAGAGTTGACTCGCAAATTCTTGATCCATGAGCAGTTATCTTGTTGGGGAGAAGTAAGGTTCTAAATAGCTCTTGAGCTGAGTTGAAATAGTCCCCGACAGAATTAAAATATGTGAGCGTTGTGATCATTTTTCTAAACGACAGAGTACGCTCCAGCCCATGCCAACTTACCATCGTACAACAAAGTTGTGGGCACAAGGTTATGGAAAAGTCCCTGGCACGTAACTCACCTGATGGGCAAATTTTCAGGAATCATTGCGGACTCAGCCACAGAGTATGGAGAGGTTGCAAGTAAATTTCATCATGACACTCGAAAATAAACCATAAAACAAAGCAAACAACATCTTAACAACGGGATGAGAAAATTATCTCGATCGAATTGTTGAAAAATACCCAAGAACACGACTCGACCCAAAAATGTCCGCCCGATTTAATGAATTTTTGAAAACCTCATCAAACTTCCCTACGTCCAAATTTTCAGGATAGCGATATAGCCCAAGTTGTCATTTATTTTTTAGCCGTTAAAACGATAATGTTGAACCCGTTAAAACGATTCTAAATCTTATAGACTCAGTGCTTCCGTGCAGTTTTCTAATAAGCGGCTCTTTATTTTGTCAGGCGTTACTGTGAAGGGTCGGTATTACTCAGATCATTTTTACGCTAATAAGATGGTGAAAAATAGATGAAAATAAATTTAATTATGATAAGCGGTGGTCATTATTGTTTTGACGATCAGTTTCACTTTGCGTAGTTGAGTGGCAATAAATATTTAGTATTCATGAAAAGGTGGATATTATTAATTTTTCGGTGCTCGTGTTCATCTAATTTCTAACTAAGTGGATTGAATAAGGATCCTACCACAAAGGTCAAGGAAGGTGCCATATGACAACTTCATGCTGCTTTAAAGAGGTTAGAAAATTAATGACAAAACGGCAGTTAACAACTTGTTTTCTGAGATTAAAATGAAATAGTCGATTTGACCGGAGCCCTAGGGGCTTCACAAATGATGAAAAATCTCGCGATCTTACTTTGACTGACTTGTCTTCCGAATGAGACTGAGATAAATTGATTGGAAAATTATTATTACGCGTTTTACCATTTTCTTACTGGGCTCGCAAATTACTGGAACCCATCTAAACAAATCTACAGCCACGTTTGTATAATTTTATTAAAAGCAAACGCGCCGGGGATTTGAAGACTACGGTAATTTTGCCGGAAGATTTTTCGAATTAGATTTCTTATAACTACTTCGTGACGTAGTATGGAAACCACAGTTAAATATAACGTTCGAGTTGACGTTTTCTTTCAATCGTTCCTTTCAGACACGGTACTGAGTTGGCCAGAAGGAAACCATTTCCTACTTTAAGTAGGGCTGGGAGAGTTAAAAAGAACGAACCTACATGCCGAAAGGGTCTATGATCAAACCAACTGGCAACGAGTCCAGTAGCTTAAGTTTCGGAGAAAAGGTAAGTGGGCGTACAGCTATTATTAGAATAACCAAGACTGAAACGGCAACCAGTTATCTTCATGGTCTGAATGATGAGAAAGGACAGTGATTACTCACTGCAGCTAACTACAAAATGATTAAACCGTCACAAAGCGCTTATCCCGCCCATCCGGCCGGCAGGATGCGACAACTCGTCAACAACGCGGACTAGCGGTAGCCGTATAAAAGGCCACAGGCAGAGAAAGAAAAGGAAACAAGGGACTAGGATGCCAAACCTACGGTTCTAATAGATATTCGGAGGTTACTTAGAAAAAAAGTATGCACTACAAAAATCAACTTTATTAATCAAAATAAAATATTGATTGTTGATGGGAGACAACACCAATCGTCAGAAAAACTAGTCATTCATCGAAATGAAGATTTTTGTTTTTTGAGATTGTAAAACGTAGTTTACTGTAACAATCCACACTATCAGTGCCCAGGTGACACGTAGACGTTTCAATCAATATGGTCTGAAAATCCCATTCACTCGGTTCTCCTAGCTAATTGAACATTTCATTCCGTTGAACAAATGTCTTTGGGTCGGCTCCTCGACAGAATTGATTGGCTATTGTATTAGAAATTCAAGTAAAATCTCCAGTCGCCCTCATTCTCAAATATGAGTAATTCGACAAGTGTCTTCTCTCATTAAGTGCAACCGTTTTAGATTTTGATCCATCCACTCCACTGAACCTGGCGTAGTAATCACCGCTCAGAATCAGTCTTTGGACTTATCCTCATTCTTCTTTGCTCACTATTCACGCCACGCTCTTATGTTCAAGATAACGACTGTTTATACGAGGCGCACACACACAGTTGAAGCATGAATAGCTCATTTTTGATAGCTGTGCCTCTGACAGTGAACCGAACAAATTAAAGAACTACGCAAGTGTGACGCAGCTACGTCGTTTCGACAACATGATTCAAAATTTGTTTGCTCCCAGTACCTTTCACCCTCGGTCCCTCTACACTTGAATGTTGGGGCAAATTCAGCGTTTTCAACGTGTAAGGGAAGGAACATTGTTGCCCCAGCTCCTGAGGCCTGCATTGCTACCAGTCTTCGCCCAAATCTACATTGTGATGAACAGAAGCTTAACAAGACTCTCGAGCCAGGTGGCATATAAATTGAAGGCTTATTCAGCCCATGTTTGTTGTATAGAGCACATTTTATCCCATTTTCTTACGTAAAATATCATTTGAAGACGTTTATTATATTAAAAATTGATTATGTCATCTCCAATCTAAATTCGAGTGGATATTTTCGCAAAATTTCAATCACCTAGTTTTTCAAAAGAAATTGTTTATTTAGTTGGCAAAGTAAGTTAGTGTCGTATTTTCGCTCGCATTTCCACTTGCAGTTTGCTGAGAAACGAATTTCAAATTCAGAAACCACCCGTGTTACAAATATGACATGTAAACATTGAAAGGTTACTTGTAACTTGTCTACTTTATCTTTCTGAGCTTTCATCAACATCCCCCCCTCCCCACCATCTCAAACAGGGTAAACAAACATGCATCTAATCATTTGATTTTTACATCCACTCTACTAAGCTACAACTTTCGTACTACGTCTATATTATGTTTTTGGTATTATATTCAAACAAAAATAACTTTAAAATGAACGTTTTTAGAATACTGCCTAACCGTTTACGTTCAATAAGTCATTGTGCAGCATTCTGGGACGCTTAGCGTTTTGGAAACTACTCAGCAAACGTTTACTCCGTGGTTCTTTACTCATTCTAAGGTAGATTGTCATTTTCTTAGTTGCAAATCGTTGACTTTCAACTAGCTGAGTAGTAACCAGCCCACTTTCTAAATTGAAAATACGTACGGCGAAATGCATATTCAACGAAAATCCCGTTGAAAAGCGGAAGATTTAATGAAGTTTAACCGAAAAAAATCTACTTTCACCAACCATTCCAGATTTCATAGTAACCTTCCAAAAAACCATGTTGACAGTCCCATAAATTACTTATTAGTACGCTGGTACTCAACGAAAGTCGACATGAGCAGGCAGCCCAGTAAATTCTAGAACGTTAACACTATCGATTTCTATTAAAACGTGTCATGTTCATGTACACTGGGTTAAACGCATTAATTGGTAGAGCGATAATAATAGCTGTATGTAAATGTACGTGGGGTGGAGGGACGTTTAGTGATGTGTCACTATAGAAATTGTTTATTATTTTTGTAGCGTCCTCTCACGCAATTAGAGATTAGATCCATTGGATCATTATTGACTGAAAATGGTATGTTCAATGCCATATGATCGAATAGCCGTACCACCCAAATGCACGTTTCGCCTCGCTTACGAGAAAAGCTCCGGGCGAAGCGATAGGCCTTCACCTTGCTGAGTCATCTAATTATCATTATCATTTTATTGTTCGATTCCAAGCAAACTATTCAATCGTATCCGACACATCGAGCGCCTTATTAGGAAACTAAATATGGAACGAAAGCAAAGCTTGAAACACAATCATCTCACGAGATCTCCGGTTTAGAGAAGGGCTCCAGGGAAGGTCAAGGAAACTGGGGTTGGCTGTCTTCTGAACACTTGAAACAAACAAGCTGTATTCGTTCAAGATGATTCACTTGGAAAGCCCTGGGGAATCGCATCTCTCTGCGGATTGTACATCGTCCAGGTGGCAAAACACACAGGTTACACACGCTTAGCGAACTGAAGACTCATTAAACCAATTTAAACTTGGTGAGAAACTAACACCAAAAAATACGCCTGGATTTGAAGTAAAGAAATTTGAAAGCACTTGTCACGTTTCGTGATCAGTATAGCTCCCTCAGTTGTTCTCACACGCACGTGTGGAATTCATGGTTGAGGAAATCATGTGCCAAACATACCATCAAGTTTGCACATGCGTGGAAACTAAAACTAGGCTATTTACAACTACGCGGCTCCCTCATAGCTCCACGAAACTAGATAATATATTTAACTTTATGTGTGTTGAAAGAATAATAACTTTGCGCTCGTGTACGCTGCTGTTCACTGCGCCGGATCTGGAGTCCAGATAGCCTTTGACAAGTTCAAAATATTCAATGAAAATTTTAGAGGACATGAGTCTGGACGTTGTTGGACGCAGCTATCAGTCCCATTGAGCTGAAAACGATAATCTACGTCTTAAGGCCGGTCCAGACGCTCCGTTTTCCACCACGACTTGCCGACAAAACGTTGCGTGGGGACCGGAAAACGGTGAGGTTTTAAGTCCGTCGGGAAGTCGCGCAGTTGCAGGGATGTCTGAGCTGAGGACCTCTGAAGTCTGCGCAAACTTAAGTCATGGTGGAAAACGGAGCGTCTGGGCCGGCCTTTAGAGAACATGTCTCTGATACAAGCGATAACCTCAAAATTTGATGGCACTCGAGGAATTTATGAGTGACGAAGGAACATTCATTGTCGGTCTGACGATGTTTTCAATCTCATAGGAGAACATCTATAGTCTGATCTGAAAATGCCTTAGAAACGCAACTCGAAGAACGGAATTCGCAAAAAAGTTAGCGTGTTCTGCTCGAGGTGTCAGGTTTGTGTGCTTATACGCTATTGAGATAAAACGGCCGAGCCAAATAGGCTCAAATTTGACGTTTGGCCTCCAGATAAGGGTATGAACCAGGATAATTAGGAGCAACCTCAGACTCCAGAATTCAAACGTTGGGCATACTAAAAATTATCACACTTTTTAATAACCACTGATTGCTCAATAATGGTCGGGGAAGAGGCAGGAGCGCCTCAATATTTATTTATTAGAAATTTTTCAGAGCCTTACACGCCTTCAGAGTCATGTTCTACGTAAAATGTGCAGTTACGTTTTACCAGTTTCAACTGAACTGTTTGAGAAGTAGATTGGATTAGCAGCTACAACCGTAAAAACCACTGCTACTCGTGGGGCTGAGGAAATTTGTGTGATCAGCCAGACCGGATATTTTTGCCAGAAAACCTCTCAAAGATCTATTTGTTCAAGATTATAAATGTCGGTATCGTCAAGGGGTTGGAAAGATTAGGGAAGTGGAAACTTCATAATGACTTCCGGAGAAAGCCACTTTTGGTCCATTATTCAGTTAAGTAAAAACTGTTCTATCAAAACATCTGTGCAGTTAGTTATTCATCTCAAAATAAATCCATTTTCATGCAAAATGATTCACGTTCATAATCACTTCCCCATATTACCCGCATTAATCTTCTACCCCTCGCTCAAGGTTGAAAATAGGCTGATCACACACTACATTTCGCTTGATTACTATAGCAACTCGTCAACAATATACATCTTGATTATCTTCTAGCTCATAAAAACACAGTTCCGTGTCATGCGTTACACATCTTACAGCTAACAGCTAAGTCTGCGAACACAATGCGATCTATGAAATTTAAAAAATAGTCAAAATCTTCTTGAGTAGCACGGTTATTCGTAATAACTGAAACAGACTTTATCGAAGGCCTCCCATCAGAAGGCATGGCAAACTAGTAGAAACAAAATTCTTGAGAGGGACGACAGCTGCCTTACATTTTTCTTATTTTCTTATTTTTTAAAATATTAGTGAGGTCTAATAAATTTACCACATTTTTCAACTTGGAATTTTTTCCGAGGGAAGTTAAGAAATTGTATATAAGTGTAAAGTTTTCTCAAGGTTTTCTATCCTTGCCCACATATTAGTCATAACAGTTATGTGCCTTAGTGTGTTGACGGTCAACAATTTTATGCATTCTGCTATTACCCTGATCCAGCCCTACAAGCATTCAAGACGCAAGCCTCAATTTTTTTAGTTATCCTCAGGCCTACAAAGTAGGAAGGAAAGGTAGGTAGATCGGCGAAAAAAATTTGATGAATAAATAAAACTACATGATATTTTTCAACTTATCTAGTTTCAAATAAAAGTATCATGAGACATAACACCTCAAATTTCCACGAGAAAAAAATGGAGCTCCTTCAGATCTATACGTTTCCAAGGCTTCTGAGTCGGTAAAACACGATATAAAAAATATCCTGTGCGCTGCTGTGAACACGATTAAGAGCATGCAAAAATTCGATCGGCATCTGTTTCATAGGGATCAAAACACAACACGTTCCCTTCTGAAATACATGTTTTCACGCAACTTCTTTACGTTCAGCTGTTTTTATCGTAGTACCAACCAACAGAAACTGTTTTTCGCTCATTTCATAGGCGCCTGGTAGAGTTTAACATTGTATACAGAAACCCTTACTGCTTAACTTTATGAAACGTACTGTCCTCCTATTTATCTCACGAAGTTTTTTAAGTAGCTAGTATGTAAGTGCATAAGACTCTCAACACGATTTTTTTGGAAGGTTCGTGTTTACTGTTCGAAAATGATTTGCGAAAGAAGCAAATGCAAGGAACGACCGTAATTTAAATTTTGGAACACTTTTCCGGAATTTATCGTGCTGCTCGCGACATCTTCCCGCAGACGAAAGTTTTATAACACCGTTCTGTGTTTGAAACAGGTCAAATATAAAAAATTTAATCAAAGTCATCTAACCTGTTTGGAGAAAAAACAATCCTCCCGCGTTTTATGACTTTCCTTCGCCTAACGAAGTAGAAAGGAAGTTTATGTAATGAGTTTCCTTCGGACTGTGCATTTCAAGGGCTCCTGAGTGTGAAAAACACCACTTGTGGAAATGGTATGACTGTGTGAGAGTATCTGTGAACGAAATTGGCTCTACATCGATATTTGGCCTGCACCTTTAGCATGGAACACCAAAATTAGGGTATGAGCAAAATCATTCTTAAACTATGTTTTCACTGTAGTTATAACACCAAAGTTTTTGCGTTTTTACTTTCCTTGCTCTACAAAGTAAAAAGGAAAGTTATGTAATCGGCTGAAAAAAAATTTTGATTTTTCTTCAGATCTTTACGTTTCAGACCCTCCTGAGTCACAACACTATTTGAGAAAATGGTCTGTGTGTGTGTGTGTGTGTGTATGTGTCTGTGAACGATTTTAAGAGAAATCGATCGTATCAAACCAGCTCAAACTTGATATCTAGCCCGCAGGCTACCATGGGACGCCCATTATAAGGGTATGAAAAAAATCCATCGAAAGTTAGCTATCGTTATCATAGTGATCAAAACACCAAATATTTTTTTTCTCAAAAACGGCTAAAACGATTTTGATTAAATTTTTTATATTGATATCTCCCGATATGGCAATTATACCATAAAAGTCCCATCTATGGGAAAATGACAAGCAGCACAATAAATTACCAAACTTTTTGACGTAATCGATTTTAGAGTGGTTTTTGAGAAAACGACCGTACCAAATCACCTCAAACTTGATACCTAGTTTCTGAACACGTCTACGCTGGTTTTCATTAAGTTTTGTGTGTGACCAGTTCAAACGACACAAAAACATCGTTATCCAAACCTAACCACATAAAATTCATTTATGATTCTTGCCAGTAAAAAAAGTAAAATTACCACTCTGATGTGAATTAGTCACTTTAAGCCTGCTCTAAACTCAAAAATTGTTCTGTGGGGTTTGAAAGGCTTGTGAAATTTATGAAAAATTGGCATAAACAAGTATTAAGATGAACATTATTACCTTCATTCATCTGAACTTCTTCTTCAATACGTGATCATCATACGTCGGTCGTCCAGACGTCATCAGAACGCATTTTAATTTTTGTTTTGGTGTTTTGGTTTCCCAAGTGTAATATCCAATTTATGTAAGTACGCACATGCAAATCCAAAAACATTAACAGCTAGGTGTCGTTAGATACTTTGGGGACAACATTTTTTCGATAATATTTTACACGAAAACTTTTCTGACGATACTGAAGTAGCTTCATTTATTCGACAATTGGCTGAACGTCTGATCGTTCGGTCAGGCAATCATTGTAGAACTGCAATCGTAATCAGTTACGTTTTTTTACGTTAATGACAAATTAACTGAGATCTATAACCTGAAAATACCTCTAACGTAGGCATTACATGAAGTAGTCAAGTAGTAGAGGTAGTTTTAAATAAAAACCCAAATACTATTGACTAATTAGAAATTGGCGTTTTACTAAGTACAAATTTTGAATGCTCCGGTTAAGTTGAAAGCTTGACAACTTTAAAGTCGTGAAGCTTATCAATGATAAGACAGCCGGGTTCTTATCAGTTCGCCACCTGTCACACTTATATTATTTTTACTTAAAATAAATTAAGCGCATTAATCGTGAGAGATGGAATGGAACTGACCTTCATCGACATGTCGACTCGTTTAGTGTCGACGTCAAAATTTGTTCATCGTCAACGTCCGAGAGGGCGAAGAATCACGTGACACGACGCGGTTTTCGAAGGGGAACGAGATGAAGCGACTGCCGCCTCGTAACCCGAACGCGAGAAGTTCCCCAGTCAGACTGTGGAGCGTCGGCGCGACTATCGAACGGTTGGCGGAGACGAGCCAAAGCGGCGGGGGTGGGAGCCGCTCGTTCCTCTTCACGCAGCATCACTCGGCCCTTCAGGAGGAATTTGACCCCTCGTCTTCAAGTGGAGTCATTCAAATATCGGGTGAGACGCATCGCACAACTTTCCTCAGCCTCACGTACATTCCAGCCACTGTTATATACGGGAGACCGGGGCAAGATGATGAATGTCTTCGTTTTTCGGTTTTGGTTTATTATTCATTTCACCTGGTCAGGAATATTTTTGTACAACGCCCGTTCAAAATTTTACATTTTACGTGTCAAGGCATGGGGATTCCAAATCTGCAATGTCCGTCCGCCGTCCAGGACTTAACGAGGTCTCCGCTTAACTTTAGCACAAAATTTCCATTTGCTACTCGTCAATTCGATCAGTCGAAACCCGTGGTTTTTATGGGCAAAAAATGGTTTAAAAAATGATGAAACCAAATTTTTGCCGTTTTATTGCATTTACGTCGTGTTTGGTAACGTTTCCGAGGTATTTTTGTGATGTTGGGTCGAATATGACACGTCGGAGAAGTTTAGAGCTGTATCTAGATGGAAAACAGTAAAATAGAGGTAAATTCTACTACTTGAAGGAACTCACGAAACAATGTTGCGAAAGATATCGTTTCTCCCCAGCCTGCGGTCAGTAATTTCTTGCTCTGCCTCTCGCTTCACTTCAACCACCCGACATTTTGTCTCGCCGCCACATGCCAATTGCCAAAATTTCAATTTTCGCTGTTCCGTTGTAGTCAGGTAATGTTTGGTATCGTTTACTAATATTTCTCCAAGCTGAATCGAATGAGAAGCTTCTCGGAGGTAAGGGACTACGTCAAGCTGCAGCGTTTTTGCCTTTAACGTAGTCTAAAAAATCATTTCTCTCACACAAAAACTTCATTTGGGATATAATTCTGCCCGCCTACTCGACAATCCGATCGGATAAAACTATTTATGGGAAAAAATGGTTTTGAAAATTTGCCAAAATCGACATTTTAGCAGTTTTATTGCAGTTACGTCGTGTTTAGTATCGTTTCCGAGATATGTTTTGACGCTGAGTCGAATAAGATGGGTTGGAGACGAAAACAGTGAAGTAACAGTAAATATAATGAGTCAACATCTAATATTTGAACGAACTCGCGGAACAATATAGCGAACGAAAAAACCTATTGTGTATAGAAAGTTTAAATACAACCTATTACCATTGAATTAATTACAGGGAATTGCCTTCCTTCATAGCAATGATAAAGAATATCTTTGAACGGGCAGTCCGGGGCAAGATGGCGAGCCCGTATGTTTCGAAATGTATTAAACTATGTTCTCTGTTGTACTAAATCCTATAAACTATTCTTTGTCTGCGTGTTGCGCCTGTTAGTATTTTTTATTTCAAACCAGTACCTAAAGCAAAACAACGTGGGAAAAGAAGAAACAGCAAACACATGAGGTCAAGCATTCATACAAGCATATCCATTATGGAAATGTTAGACAAAAGAAAGGAAGAAGAAAATCAGGACGGTTTAGCTCTCAAGCTCAAACTAAGTTTCTGCAGCTCTACGTCTGTAAAATCCGGGCCAAACAGTCCAGTTGAATCAACTTCATCGGATGATCTTCAAGATGTCCTGCTTGTGAAGGGCAATATATCTGTCAACAGAAGAATGGATCAAAAATTGTAAATGCCCAGAGTGGTAGCATGAGAAATATTCAGATTATTGTGGCTGTTGTTAGATGCACAACCAAACACTTCAACGCATTACGCCAATGTTTTTTTGTGTTGTCATTTGGCCCCAGTATAGGGGTAACATGACGATTTGTTGGAGTTATGAAAAACTAAACTTGTTTTTTCTTTTATTAGAAAATTGAAATGGCAATATTTTTATTACCACAAAGGACTACTCGAACAGTCTGTGTAAAATTAATTATACCGTCCTTAAATAAATTAACAAATAGCGTAAATTGTGAACATTATTATCATTATCTTGCTCAATCTATTTTTCATTGAGTTGTATCTATAAGTTCTATTATAATGTGCCGGAATGTATTGGGCTGCTGCTACGTATACCACAACCTCCACTTAAAAACTAACGTGTAAGTTTTGATGGGGCAATCAACGTGGTTTATCGTTTCTTGAATAATAGGGAAATCTCTCCGAACAAAGTTAAGCAGTAGAACGATGATAGTTTCTATCCCGAAATTTCGGAGGTTGCTCCTGACTATCTAAGGGCCACTATTACACTCCCATTGCATAGGTAGCTTATGGCCTACCCCCAAGAGTTTTCGGGAAAGATGGTACCATACGATTTAGGTTTATAAGGGAAAAAACTACTAAAACTGGTTGCCGTCGAAATTGACTGTGCTACTTTCAAAATTTACCCCCAAATGAAAATAGTATGATACAGCTGTTTTTGAGAAAAAAAAATATGTTCGCACTATGATAGTTAGGCTAATCGCGTTCATTAAACACACACATCATTTCCTAAACGGTGTTTTTCGAAGCCCTTAAACTTTTTAAGATCTGAAGAATACTCAATTTTTTCAGCAGTTTACGAAATTTCTTTTCGACTACGTAGAGCTAAGGAAAGTAAAATATCCTTAGCTCTACACAAATTCACGGGTTTTCATAGCTTTTGTAAGTAATTCAATTTATCGTTCAGTCAGTTAATTAAACTCGGTAAAAACAACCTCACGGTAACAAAAAGCGGTAGCGCTTACAGTTCTGGAATATATTGTGCTTCTCCTACTGATGCCCTGACCATTATTGAGCAATTCGTTGGTAGAGGATGATACTGCAGCCACGATTGTTTTATAGAAGGATAATAATCAGTTTTCTAGAGTTATAGGCAAAAACTTTTGTAAATGAAGCGATGGCGGAAATTCCGGCATTTCTGGAGTAGTATACATCTTTTTAGCGTTATTAAAGACTCGTCGCATAACTACTTCATTCAACTACCACCCGGACTTTCTAAAGATTTTAATAACATTTGAGTGAGTTAATAAGAAGAAAACTGCTCTGAAATCGATTTTCCACGTAATGTTAGGTGGATTTATTCGCGCTGCTCTAGTTATTTTCCCACGGATGAGAATTTCATGGCATTGTCGCGTTATTTTGAGCTATCTGTACAAAAAACTCAATCAAAGGACAGATTACAGAAAATCATCTGGAAATATGCGTAGTAATTTCGATATCTCCTCAACTGTGATTGAGTGAATATATCTTCAGTAATTAAGAAAGCTTCTGAATTTTGAATATTTGAATTAAACTTCACTGTTACGACTTTAGCTTCAATGGCAATATTAACTTTGACGAAGTAATTTAAACAGGTTCTAAGATCTGAATAACCAAATAGCAAAAGTAATTTCATGCGCCTTTGACTAAAATAGTTTAATTTATTATAAAAACTAAACATTCCTACTACTCCAAACAATCATATTTGACTGTCGTGATTTTGACAACTACAATTTTTAATTTGAAATTAAATGTGGACACCTAAGCACCGAACTGTCCAAGTTTTGCCTTTTCGGGGTCCAACACTATGTTTGTGCGACCAAATCCTCTGTGTGCGCTTCGCTGAAGGTGTTTCTCTTTATTAGTTAAACTGAAACAGTTTCAATAGTGCATCTCTTTATTTTTTCGTGGCTAATTGCGGAAATATCCTTAGTACTTGGTGTGACATTTGCCATTTTCTCGGATGGGAGTCGAAAAAAAAACGCTTAGTACTTCCTCATAAAATTCTTCACCGCACGAATTTGAAAACTGATTATTTTCCGAGGTTTCGGAAGACGGTAGGGATCTACAAAACGAAACAAATAACCGATTCATGCGCGATGGAAATAGCGTACAGAGTACGCAACAAACGTGAAACTTTGTACATCTCTACAAAACGTCAAGATGAGCTATTGATCTCATTACATTCGAAACGGGTAAATATGTCAGAACAGAATCTCCTTTCCTCAATTTCGTACTTCGACAGAGAGAAAGATAGACTGTCTGACAACTGTTTTACTCATTTATTTTCGTCCTCAATATCTGTTGCTGCAAAATTGTCTTAATTTATATGGAGCTTGTTCTACGATAGTATTCCGATTACCTTGGTCTTTTGAATAGTATTGTGCTTTGCGGTGAAATACTAAATGTTTTGTGCTTTTATTTTGACCAGCCCAATTCGGGAGTGTGCACCTGTATATTATTGCCCAAGGACATTGGAAAATAATAAAAAAGAAATCATTTGGTTTGAGCTGAGATCAATGCCAAAACACTTCAGAAAACCAAGTCTTCAAAATTTGTACAAAAATTAATCAAACTGAGTTACCGTGTCATAGCCCAACTTCTGGATCAGTCGGAGGAGTTGGAACTTAGTGGGCTACGTGGATTATTCGCACACGCCTTGTGCCAACTCCGATCAAACTGACAAGATATTTTTTATAGATGAATGTCAGCCTTTGTGCAGGTAAATAAACAACAGTTCATACAGTGCGTAGCGTAATGTTGTCTGCAATGCATTCTATCGCTATCCATCAAAACACATCATAAAGTTATATTTTCTTAGCTTTTCCATTTTTCTCTTATAAATTGCTATCAAAGCGAGTCAAGAGCAACGGAAGTTGTGAGCTGAGCAAGGAGGATCCTGATAAGTTATCCTCCTCCCTCCTTCACCACTCGAGAATTCCTTGAGTGATTATGACCTCGGCATACCAAACTTGTAGAAGCCTTCTTTATTTATTCGGGAAATGCTTTTGAGAGCTGAAATGGTTTCTGGGCCGAGACATTACTATTTGATGTGGCTTTGATAATTCGAAACTGTTATTGGTGAATACTGCTTAACACTAGAGTATTCAGAAAGTTGAATTGAATCATTTTACTGACCGTAGAACTACGAAATCAAACTGTTCGTCACTCACTCCTTAAATTAAGTTAGTAAATTACTTTTATGTTTGAAATTAGTATAGAAGGCTCACGGTTATATTGAGTGTATATATGGAGTCTATATATTTTTTATAACGTTTGCATTCACGTTCATGGTCAAACTTTGCCTAGGGTACCATTATTATTATTAAGGAGACTGGTAAAATGCTTCTGGATCATAATCGAACGCACTTTCCTCCTAAAGCATTTCCAGCTAATTGGCGTGAGAAATCCCTCTGTCCCTTTTTATTCGAGATAAAGAAATGGATGGAGAGCACTTGGCTAGGACTCCAGTGGGAGCTGAAGTGGATGGAGATTAGCATCTCATCACTGGACATTCATATTGAACCTAACTGAAAGAAATCGTTGGTAATTTAAAAGAAAAAAACTTGGCCTCAACTTTTACTACTCATTAACCTAACAGTTGTGATCTCTTATCAAACAAAGCTGCGTTCTACGCCTACTGCATTTTCTTAATTTTGAGAATTAAATATAATTACTTGTGACTTTCAGCATGTTTCAACGTCTGAATCACTTAATTCAAATTGAAAGATAACACAAATTACAAACTCAGTAATGCATTGTCTTAAAATAGCTTTTGAAAAGAGGTACAACAATCCAGAAAACCAATAATTTGAATAATACTTTTATTCAAGAAGGGTACAACTAATATCACAATAGGTAATACACTGAACAACAACCTTTTTTTTCATTCAAAAATAAATGGGGCCAATGGCTTCCTTCACTAAGACAAAAACCTTAAACAATTAAATTATGAAATTCTAAAAAGAAGAATCTATTCCAGTTTTCGTGATTATGTTCTCAATCGAATTTAAGATACGCCTTATGAAACATTCGGATGTACACTCATTAAATCTCGTGTATTACATGTTTGTTTGTTTTTTACATTTGAGACCTATAATATATGTGTAATCTGCTCTGGGTGTCTACAGTATCATGAGATATGAATCCTTGAACAATTATTTCATATAACCCATTCATCTTTCTCATGAATTCCTGTGGGGGAGATGGTTGAACATAGATATCGACTGAGGAAAAGGTCTCCCTTCCAAGCAACATAACTCAATTACAATTCCATTAGTGGGCTGAACGTTACAGTAAATTTAAATGTTATCAGCAATGTAATTTAATAACCTTGGAACGTAGCAAGTTGTAAATAGCTGGAATAAAACACGAAGCAGGATCGATATTGAGGCATAAATGGTACTGTATGGTGACAGTATGCAACTATCAAGAGTGTTCCCTATAACCAAGTTTCCTATGGGACGTGGTTGGTGGTAAATGAATTCAATTTGTAGCTTCAAATTAGCATTAGCTTTGATAAAAGCACCATCCCAGACTTGGAGAGTACAGCAGCTGACCCTATACCCAACTGCTTTTCACTTCTAAAAACATTTATGTGTGCGTGCGTGAAGCAGCTTACTGGGTGGGATCAGCAGGAATCCACGCTCTATGCTTATTCCGTTACCCACAGTTCTTATTATACAACGACTAAATCAGCGTTTTTCAGCAGTTACTCTTATCACCCCTTCCAACATTCAAAATTGAGCATTGTAAAAACCACAGAGGAGAACAAATTCCCTGAGTCTTCCAGCTAGGAACAGCTTGAGAACATTGTTTCTCACCACTGCTTACAGATCTACTTAAAACTTTAAAACAGTAAG
Organism: Pachypeltis micranthus; assembly: GCA_020466155.1. NCBI lineage: Eukaryota > Metazoa > Arthropoda > Insecta > Hemiptera > Miridae > Pachypeltis > Pachypeltis micranthus. The sequence goes on along the minus strand of CM035772.1, from coordinate 35,033,169 downwards.
TTTCTTGCAAGAAGTTTGGTGTCAGTTTGCAGGTATGGAATATGGAAGGTTTGAAATTATGGAGAGTCAAGGGATGGGCAGCCGGACATAGTGGCTTTCATTATTTGGGGGTGACTGAGATGACTGAGTCATGTAAAAAGTCTGCCTCAGGGAAGTAGGAGAGGGAGAAGCCCTCAGACACTGCTGTACTGAATGCCTGGAAGAATGATCTTGAGAGGGGTACCTTAGTAATATTGGCTCAATAACTGTGAGAAGAGGAGCTTTGAGTCTGAAGATAGAGAAGTGTGGCTTCAGACCATAGAGGATGTGAAATAAGAATAAATATACCTGTAGGTTCTGAATCGCAGGTTGGATTACTAAGGCCTGTGTGACATCATTGTAAAAACTCTCCCCCTAAGGCCATTCAACCCTCCATGCCGACATCAGTCTTGTAGGGATGCTCCATTTCACACATTTCTACCAACATTTGTCATGTCTTATTCAATTGATTTGTACACATGTGTTTGATATGTCAGTGAAAAACGATAGAATGATTGCTAGTTTAATAACTACTTACTGACTGACAATATGCTGTTCAAGCGTCACAGTTTTGTATAAAATGGAAAATAAATAAATTTAGTACCGCTCTAAATTCCTAATAAATGTTCCACACTACATAGAACTAATCACTTTGAAGAAAACAAACTTACATTATCCCTCATATTTCACGACAGAGAAATCCAAAATTAATATAAAACTATTACCTCATCACTCTTTTAATACTGATAATTATGCCGTGAAGACAAAACTAAATGTGACGCAAATTTATGCCCTCAACGTTCATTTCATGAACAATTGATAACACGTCACATGTGAGTTCTCTAATACGATAACAATTATTCGATGGGAAATAGTTAATGAAAAACGACATGTACACACTATTCGGTACAGTTCTTGCATCTGCTTAATGACATTCCGTAGTTCTATTGGTTGTGAGCTACAGGATTCACGATTGTTCCTGCCATCAGTGTCACTTCTGTTTCTTTGTCAATTACGAAGTAAGCGAACGGATGATTGGCGACGAAGTGTTGTTGTACTTCGTTGGGAGGCGCATCAAACCCTGTGAACATAGCAATGTGATTTAGCCTAATCTGAGTAAACTCATTTGCAGTATTAACTTCGACACCAATACAACTATACTCTTCAGCCAAATTAGGAGGTCATTTATCTGAGAAAAGGGTGTAGATAGTTGTGCTATTAGAAGCCAACAGAGCATAATACCCATACAAGATTGAAATAACGCTTTCCTCGTTCCAAAGGTCAACAATGAATGAATCCTTTTGTCTAACTACCCGAGGGAATTAGGACCAAGGAGCTCTCTCACATGGTACATGCAAGATCCTAGTATGCTCAGCATAATGTGAATAGCACTGTATCAGTGTACATCTCGTGCATAATAGCTCCTGCTATTCACTCATACACATACCAAACACACCTTTCCCACCTGCTGATGGGAGGTGAAAAACCTCAATCAGCCTCAAGCCCAACCCTTGAGGGCTGAGGGTTAAGTGCTTCTACCTTCGCACTTAGTACTCACAGGGTTTCTCCGACAAAAGCACCGTGACTGCCCCTGGAACTATTAGAAAAGCATTAACTCAATAAAAAGTTGACAAATAAAACTTAAATATTGGGTGCCGCATGTATCATGATATTCCACAGCCTCACGTGCATTGAGCGATATTTATCATTCTACCAACTAACAAAATTTATTTTTGATTCAGTCTAAATAAACTTGGTAAAACTTGACTCGACAGTCTGTGTAGAAACTGGTCGTAGTCAAGGTTCAGGATTAGTGGCTTGCCAATACTTATGTCACGTTTATAAGCCGGCCAAGAAACAGGGAAAATACCATTATTAAACTACAATTTAATTCGTATTATTAAATTGAGAAGAATAATATCTTACATCGGTTGCTGTCATAGTATTTTCTCAGTGAGACAGTGACCACTTGTTCAATTGTCCTCACAAACAGATGGGGTTCGCTGGTCATTGGGCTAAGGTCAGCCCGGAAAGGATCGAACACACTGTGAACTCCGAGCTGAAATTCGAGATAAGAAACAACGAGCTAATACTGAGTTAAAGTTACTAATGAAAGAGTAGAAAGAAAGTGACGACGATTACAAATGTCTAACAATCCTAAGTAAACCCTTTTTGTCAAGTGAGTCAAATTACCCACTCAGCGTTTAGTTCACTCCCAGCAAAGATGTAATGGCTCCCATCAGAATTTTGCCTCTTTATTCAAGAGGAACAGCTCTCTTGAGAAGGTTAGAAAGCGGCTTAATTATGTAAGCGATGCAAGTAATGGCCAATGCTCAGCTGAAGGCGTACTGTACATAAGCTATTGCCACTTAAATCTATTATTTTTCTAATCATCACAGCTACATTGTATTTACATACAAATTATTCAAAATATGACGTTTTATATTTATAAAAGGTAATTGTTAAGAAGACTTTATATAACCAGCATGATTGGTTTTGTGAACACACACTTTGCGAATCTTGCTTAAATTAAATGTGCTTTTTAAATTACTTTTAGAGTCAACATTTTGAAAAATGAGGACATTTTAAACCGCTAACGTTCAATTGGTGAGGTTTTCTTACTTATGTTTTAAGGATAGAGCCTGTATTGATTGAGCCTCTAGAGAATCAACTTAATAGATTTATATTACCCCATATGTATCAACAGATGAGGTAATATTAGCGAGGGATCATAGTTCTAATTAAACATTGGTAAATGCCTCTGTTCATTATTTTTCCGTCTTTGTTTGTGTTTGAAGAATAATCCTTAACAAAATGGCATTCGTTTCTCCAACAATCTTCATGTATCGATTTGATGTGTCACATAAAATTGTCTCCATTTATTACAATTTTAGTCAAACTTAATAACAATTGGCTCTATGTTAACTTAGCCCTCCAAAGTAAGAAGGAAAGTTTAGTAATTGGGTGAATTTTTTTCTTAGTTGTCCTCAGACTATTACGTTTTAAGGACGTTATGAATAAGTAATGTTATTTTATCCTCCACTGTAATGTGAAATGAACTATATATCTCTTCAGCGTTTTCTCCCAGAGAGCGAATTAGTGTTTCCTTTCAATCCCATCTGTAAGACCTGAATCTGATCTAAATATTTCAGATTGCTTCACTCAGCAGCTAAGTATGAATAACATTGTGGATGTTCAATTGAGCTATATTGCAAAGAAGAATCCACAGCAATTTCAGCGTTTGGCAACGCGTTTTCCTTTTCGACATGTTTTTGTTTGTTTTGGTTTATTAAACTGCCATCATGTTGAGTCAATCCACTTTGAACACCTCATTCCCTTTTATTATGAACATTTCATGTTACTATTATTTAATTTCCGACCTTTTTCTGTCTTCTTCAATTATCTTTCCCCGTATATTACTACTATCATTTCCCATTAGATTTCACTTTCTCTTCATTGTTTATATTCTGCCATACTCCTATCGAATCCTTCTTATCCCCCCCCCCCTATCATACCTTCAACCCTTTCCACCCCCTTCTCCTCTTTTTGAACAGCCCTCTCTACTTCGCAGTCCACTGGAATGGACCTTGGAAAGAAAAAGAACATGGGTCTCACGACAGTGTCAAACCCTTAAGCTCGAAAGTTACTGATTTCCCCCCTCAAGAATTTTAGTTGAAAAGTTCACAACGCAATTTTAGTCGGATATCTTCTGCATAGCTTACAGGTCTCACACAGCACCTCATGTGATGTGAAGACCACCTAAGAACCTTCGATCGCACTGCCACCTCTCAAAATAGAACATTACCTTAGCGAGAGCAGGAACCAGATTGACGTGTTTTACAACGGTGAAGGCTGGTACAACTGCATACACGGCAGTCATTTTCAGGTGAGTTCTAATAGCTCGGACTGGGCACCACTGCAGTGAATAGAGCAAATCACTCAATCCAAAACGATCTTCGGGAAGCAGAAGTAGAATTGAATATCTCGGATCCTGCAAATGAATCAACGTTCACAGCTTCTCTTATTTCGTATATTAATCACATCAACCAACATGTACACTTTAAATTATAATTGTTTATTCCCATTTGTAATGCTGACTTTGACTAAACTACAAGTAGTTCAAGCAGTTACGAAAAACAAAACAAAGAACTGTATCCTTCACCATCGACTCTTAAACTGTTCACCAGTTTTTACTCAAGCAGTGTCATCTCCCCTCACTAATTCTCGCCAGCTCAAATTTGCTGGATTCTTCTTCACGTTTTTGGCCATGAATAAGAATTTATGAGTTTTAGAAATTTTTCTAAATCAAATTTGGATTAATTTCAGCAACGCCATTTTACTGACTAGCCCTCCAGCGCTTATGCAATACACACTGCACACCGATACTGAAATCTCTCATTTTAGGACTAGGGCTACTAATTAACTGATTGTACTTTCTCCTATCCTTACAAAAACCTGTCAAATCTCTTCAACGAACGTAGAGTTCCATAACATACAAACTGACAAATGTTGCTATGGTTACAATGATGATTATGTAATTATTCCAAACTTTTTGAATGGAATTTATAAAAAACTACTGTACCACAGCCATCGTAATTTATTTCTATAACCTTTTCTGCTTTTCCAAATCGTGAAAAACAGTCGAAAGCAATCAGATCGCTCTTGTCAGCTTTTCAAACAACGTTTGTCGCAATTCATCCCATTATGAATGAAACAAATCAGTTTTGTGGTATCCATAAGTGCAAATGTTAGTTGTAAGACGGAGGGGAGCACAGACAGCAGGGTTTATGTAACCTGTCAAAGACCAATAGAACGGTTCTTGTTTTTAAAGATGCACTTCAAGTATTATCATAAGAATGATGCTCTTAGTTATGCTGTGAAAGTCGTAAAACGGATTTTAGTGAACACATTTTTCAGAAATTGACACACTTAAATAAACAGTAGCGTTATTATTCATGAATCAAAATTCGCTAACATTCAATTGAAGAATCAGGGTTTTCTCTTTGAATTCAATTCATTTTAAAATTATTACTTACGTCAAGTGGAAGTTGAATGGCAAGACAGGACAGCTCCGGTACAAATGCAAATGGTAGATATGCCGTATATACGTGGGCAGGAACGTTTTCTCCTCCGTCGTATGTGAAGAACCAGAATTCGTTTGAAGGGTTGTAGCCCCACCGACGATCATAGGCATGTGGAACCCAATTGGACCCACTTGTCTGCTGCTCTGGAGCTGAAAATGTAATTAAATGTTGGTCTAAATTAAGGTTAAGAAACAAAATGTAACTCAATATACTTAGCAACCCAACAGAGCCCAGGAAATGAACAGGGTATACTAAAAAGTAACACATATCTTCAGTAATAGTAAACTGCCGGGTTTGGTAAGAGGAAGGGTAGAATGATTGAAGACTGCTGTGCCTAATCCAAGCAATGGAAGCTGTGTATACATTGCGAGGAAAGAAAGATGAGAACACGAATAAAAACAAAAAGATGGGGACGTGTCGGGATTTTGGCAGGTTGAAACTTCATAGCTCCAAGTTTTCGTAAACTTAGTTATTTACCTGCATGAGAACACCAGGTTACCAGAAAAAGAATTGATAAAAATAGTATTTGTTTATATCCATCCCATTTCCGAGGTTTTTGATGCGGGGATGAGTTTAATGAGCCAAATACCTTATTCAATGGTAGGATGAAATTTATTGAGCTAAAGGCGTTTGAGAGGCCAGAAAGGAGGGGCAAGGAGCTCCCCCCCACCCCATTATTCGTTCACGTTCTTGGTAATGGGACATTGGGATATGCACCCTGACAACTATGCTCAAACGGTGATAGAAGATTTGAAAGCTACATAAGATAACTTCTGGGAGAATTGGTGATGGTCAAAGCATGTTCTGTGCTAGAAGAAATCAGATGAGTAGTATGTTATAGCCTAAAAATATAGGCTGCTCAGAAGAACTGTTAAACGGGAACAGTCTAGGCCTACTTGAGACTGCACAGGTGACCAGAGCTGTGGCAGCCACTTCAGGGGTGGCTTGGGATGCAAGAACTTATTGTTTCCACTTATTGTTGTGCTGACTTCCTCTAATACATAGCTGGACAACCTATTCAAGATAAAGGTTGATTTATACTATATGTTCTTCACATAGTGCACAAGTTCCATTGAAATATGGAAAATAACATAATTGAGGAAAAAACAGTGCAGACAGCTGTTTAATATTAGCAAATTGATAACCATAACATAGTCAGCCCTGTAACTGCGCAACTATGTTAATAATGGGTGTGCTGTTAAAGATGGCAATGGGGGTAATTACTATGATTGAGTGAGTAAGCTTTGAGGCTTAATCAGTCTACTCTCAACCTTTATGAGTAAAACAACTGGAATTTAAACATAGTTATAAGTTCGCATAAAATTTTGGCCTAATGAACAAGCAAACATAGTGATTTCTTACTTTTAAATGTGGTTAAAAGTGATCGTCGCTGCCGAGTTATTCCATTTTCACTGTCTGCACTGTCATTCGCCTCTGCAGTATTGATAGTTGGAGCTGCTGCATTCTGTGACGTCTGTCCTAGTATATTGCTTTCTTGAATGGGTTCTTTAGGAATCATGGTAGTAACAGCCAAGAAAGCTTCACTTGCAGATGTGATAGTAGTCGTTTCTGATTGGGTGATTGTACTTGGCACTAATCTTGTAGTCTCGTTTTCTTCTGGACTCATCATTTCTAATGAATTATCAAGGCGATCGTTTAGTGGTGTAGTATGCTGATTATCATTTGACATGGATTGAGGGCTTTTTGGGGTTGAGGTAATATCAGGATTTTGCATTGGTGTTGTTAGTGAAACATCGTCATTGAGAACTGTGGTTTGGCGAGGTGTCGAGGTTGATTCAGTTGTCATGGGGATTTGAGTCTGGGGTCTTGATGGACCTGCTGTGACTAATCCATCAGTGCCAAATCTTTCATCAATTAAATTTGATGGCAGTGATGCATCACTAGGTGCACCTATGGGAATTGGTGCTTCAGTAATATCATCAGGCCGAGTACTGCTCATCAAGTTGGTTGTAGAACTTGGGAAACCCTCTACTAGTGATGTTGTAGGCAGTAGTGCTGCATCAGTTTCTTCATGAATAATGTTTGGAGGGAGAATACTTTCTCCTGTGTTTTTATCTCTTCCTTCCATCTGTTCTGGTTCAGAAGTAGATGTTGGAGGAGCTGATACATTGAGTTGTGGTAATATTTCCAAGGTACTGGAGGTTTTATCAGTCACAGTTATCACATCAAAGGTTGTACCAAATTCAGCGCTTTTGCTAGATTTGGAGGTAAATGGTATCTCTGTCTGCGTTGTCAAAGGGCTTTCTGAGCTGAAAGGTTTGATAGTAGTTGATGGTGTTGTAGGAAGTGGTTGAGTTGTTAAGAGGGTAGTCAGAGGTTCATTTGGCAAGCTGAACCTTGGAGTAGTCATTTCAGATGATTCATTTACTTGAGACATTATTTCCAGGGTATTTGGTTTCTTATCGGTCATTGTTATCACATCAGGGGTTGTACCAAACTGAGCCAGAGCATTCAGTTTGGTGGTAACTGGGACTTCTGTGTGTGTCATCAAAGAGCTTTCTGGAGTGGTGGGCTTGGTTGTTGTAGAAGACACTGTAGTGGGAGGTTGGGTTGATAATAGGGTAGTCAGTGGTTCTTTGGGCCAGTTGAAAGTTGGAGTAGTAATCTCAACAGATTCGTTTACTTGAGATAATATTTCCAGGGTGTTTGGTTTTTTATCAGTCATTGTTATGATGTCTAGAGTAGTTCCAGACTGGCTAATAGCTGATGTGGTAGTGGTTTTTGCTTCTAACATAACAAGTGATGGTGTTTCAGAAATAGGAGGTTTTACTGAGGAAGTGACTGTTGTAGGCAATTCACGCGTTGTTAAGACTGCAGTTTGCACTTCATTGGAAACTTCAAACTTAGCAGTTGTTGTCTGAGCAGATTCGCTCACTTGAGATAGTATTTCAAGGGCACTGGGATTCTTATCCGTCATCATAATCACTTCTAAATCAGTTCTTGATTGAGTGTTCTCTGTTGGTTTCGTGACTGTCGTTTCTGTGCTCATTATTGAAGGGATTTCAGGAGGAGTTGGCTTAGCAGATGTTGTCACAGCTATTGTTGACTGTATGGAGGCCTCTGGGGATATTGGGATAGTAGCTGGAGCATTAGTACTTGGAGTCATTGGTTGGGTTGAAGGAGCAGAGACTACTTTTGTGGTAATAACAGGTGAATCAGGTGTATGTTCACTGCTAGTTAAAGGAAGTGCCATGGAAGTTGAAACAGTATCTGGGTTCGTTGGTTTTACACTGGTCATGTCATTAGGAGCAGGCCTTTCAGGCACAGTCTCTTCAGGCTTCGTAGTAACAGGAGGAGGGGTAGTAACTTGCACACTGGAATTTGTGGACGTTGTTGCTTGAGTTGGCTTAGCGGTTGTACTTGTTTTTTCAGTTGCTGTTGTTATAGGTTTTTGATGAGTAGTTGATGATGTTGTCGGCTTTACAGTAGTCAAAGTTGGAAGTGTTGGGTTGCTGGCTGCTGGGGTTGGGCTGGTCTTAACGTCAAATCCATAAAATTGAAGCAAATCCGTATAATTTCTTCTTAGCCCAATATTTGGCTTGCTGAGCACTAGGCCTCGAAGGAAGCCATCGTTCGAAAAATAGCTCTGAAAAAATTAGCACAATAAAAAACAATTAATAAGTTTTCATTGACGACTCAATGCTGAATACTATGAAAGTACAGTAAGATTTATTGGTAAGATAGGATAAGGCTGGAAGCTATGTTGGTGGTGCTTGTATAGGGGCGTGTCTAGAGGGATAAAAATCGAATGTTAACAGATTGAAGAAACCAAAGTGTGACGCCTAAGGAAAGTATCATCTTGTGTGGCGGAAGAGCACTAGCTCTGCAGGCGTTAACGGTATGCATGAAAACACTGAATCTGAGGTCCACATTGTGTGAGGCCCTGACGACCAAACTGGATCCTCCTAACCCTGGGACTTTGTTCACAGCGACTGTGGAACTGTGGAGCGTAAGGAGGGGTGACCTAAAATCTAAAGAGCACTCCTCTCAAGGTGTGACTAGCCAGCAGCTAAGGCCCTGATCATATAGATTTCATTTCCACTTTGTGGGGCTTGGGAGTGTAAACATTTTACATCTTGTGAAGTTGAGAAGTGTTAAATTGATTTTGATGGCTTCTTAAGGCTGTCGTTTACGATTACAACTTTGTAAAAAAAAAAAACAGATTTTTCTAAAAACTTAGTTTTCTAATTACCCCGTCCCGGCTTCTTCGACCGCTATGACATGTTTTAAGGAAAATAACATTAATGCAACATTTGTTGTAAGGAAAATTATTAAGGAAGGTGAGGTGTAGACGAATCCCATACGTTTTTCAATCAATTTATATGCATATGGTACAACTTGACATGACATTAAAGATGAAAACAGGTTCCCTCTACTCACGCACTGGGCAGTCCTAGATAAAGTAAAAAAGTAAGTGTGAACTAAACAAAAAATTTCGAAATAAAAGAATTGAGTTGGTTTTAAGTCCCTACTGCAATTACTTTTTGATGTAATGTGCGGATTAGATTAACGAGTATGCTTAATTCTCACTTTCAAGTATCGATGTAAGTCCCTGAAGCCAACTCTCGTCACCTCGCGGTCCCATGGAAGTCTTAGAGTGTTGTGGATTTCAGCTGCTGAAGGTCCTGTGGATCCTTCGTACAGAACGAGGGCTACTGATACAAGGCCGTATGGTGAGAAGGCGATGTTCTCCCTTTTTGAAGCGATCAACTGAAACAACAAAACTATTTAATTAATCATTGTATAATCGAGTGTTGAGAGTGATGCACGTGAGAAAGTATGAGTGAGCCAATATAGATATACATTAGAAGCAATAAAGTGTAGTAATTAATTAGTTTGGCTTCTGATTCAGTGGTCTCATGGGAAAGTGACTGAACCGTGTGACTCAATCAAGAATGTGCATAAAACAATCATTCGAGTCCTAAGAAGATCGCACCAGGTCTGACAAGTATTTCGGAAAGCTGAAAGTGCTCAAGCAAGACACATTATACAAGAAATCCTAGTTCATATTTTCAGACTCCAGTCGATGGAGGTATCGCTAAATCATCGCAAGGCAGAGATATCTGAGAAATACTGCGTTCCAACAACGATCAGTTCATCCAGACAGAAAAACTGGTATTATGTGGGACCTGAAATTCGAAAATGAAAATACCTAGTGCGACTCATTACACAGCTTTCCTCAGCCCTACCTATATTCAGCGATTTTCATGGCTGTATTTATTTTCACAACACTTCAAACTCGGGGTTTTATTGAGGTGCTCTTACTTATGCTTTATTGAGCAATCAGTTCACAGGTGATTGATTAGACTGTCAAAAATATAGTTTTGACAAGGATTGTGTTTCTGTTTTGGATCTATTGGGTGAAAGCTGAAAAATGTTAGTAAGTGAAAGAGCGGTGGTATGAATTCTGTAATTTCTGGGATTGCTCATAATCGTCTTATGAGCCTTGTTAAACTATATATATAGTTTAGTGAACAACCACGTAATTTTCTAGCATATGAGCGGGATTTATAACATAAAAACTGTGAAACATTCGATGTTCTTCATCCATTTTTGTCGAGCTAGAGCGAAACTGACGAAATTATTCAACATGGACTTTTCGTGGGAAATAATCCTGCATGGGTTTATGCAGCAAAGGAATTCCACTTCTTGCTGTACTTACATTAAATGCATTCATTAAATGAGCTCAACAAGATCGTGAAGTACTGGTGCTAGACGTTTCACTGTCAGCGTAGTTCTACAAGACTCAGCGTTCCGTGAAGGACAATCACCTTCCTCAGTTCTCACAAGTAGGATTCGACGGCTCAAGCCAAAGTCAGATCTAATTGGTCGGTTTTTCGAATCCTCCTTTTTTCCACCGTATAGATAACGCTTTCCGGCGCTCCAACATCGCAAATGTTTCACGAATCTTTGTTCTACCGGACAACAATAGTTTGTTTTGGATTGAGCAGAGTAAGCGACGAAAGTGAGGATTCTGCTTCGCTATGAAGCAATTTCCTGTAATTTAGATGGAGGGGCAACACGCCAAAGTCGTCCCCGTCTCAATGATGGAAACAAATGTGTAGTTAAATAGAAATTATGCCCATTAAGTTGCTAATTGCATCACGTTTACCCATTTGCCAACCTTTTTATAGTTATCGTTCTTTTTCGTGGCAACCGGTTTTCCAAATGCGTTTTTTAAAAAGTATGACAAAAATTTCAACCCATTTCACGTTTTTAGTGTGCTCAACAAGGTAAGGGAAAATATTGTGACAACAAAAGAGGTAAAACTCCTTCAGACCTACACGTTTTGGTCTAAATAAAAATCACGAGGTCCGTCTATCAGAACAATGAACGGATTCAGGTTATTCTTTTTTTTTGTTTACTTTTTTATTTCCTTGTTTGAAACGTAGAAATATATTTATGAGCAATTTGCGTCAATGAGACTCATTGCGTCAATGACTAACCTTTAACAAAAGTGAGGGTTTTTTTTGCCTTTTTCTCAGAAACCGCTCCAACGATTTTGATTATACGTTTTAAAATATCTTGCACTAAATTTTCGTCCTTAATAAATATCTCTGTAAAGAGATGCAGGCTCAAGACGAAGTCAAGAGTTCTTGAACTTTTTGCAAAAATCGGTAGCTAAGATTTACGTAAAACTCATAAGAGAAGAGTGTACACCCAGTTGATCTTATAGATTCTTTCTGATTAATGTTCGGTTGATGTTCGAGTGAAGAATGGAAATAAACTAACGCTGCAAAGTATTACACAACGGTTTATTATTTTCTTGAACGGCTGTATGTAGTCCCACACCTACGAGACACGAAACCCATCCCCTTCGATTCAGCATCGAAAAATACCAGTAAACCACACCAAACATGACATCACTACAACGGAATGACGGAAACTAAATACCACCTGTGGGGGCACCTGTGGGCAATTGGCACGACGTGGAAAGTCGAGCTGACAGGTAGTTTTAATGAGGGAGGGAGTACTAACGACGAAACGATTACTTTCGCTATAGTTATTGTCCTGCGAAGACTTTCACTATTTTCCCCCTAGACGCAGTCGTACACCTCTGAGAATTGTTCGATTTAAACCAACATCTCAAAATATCTAGGAAACGATACCAATCATGGCGTATTTGTTATAACACTTATTGACCATTTTTTGGCCATGAGCTGAGCATGAGCTTCGTTCGATAGGATTGCCTAGCAGGCAGCACAACTAGATACCAAATCGGATTTTTGTGCAAAAGAACGGATTAGACCGCGTTAAACGCACAAAATGGCCCGGACGGCGGGGACATTAAAAGTTTCATATTAAGAGTTTGGGGGGGTGTAAAACATTTTTCCTGACCAAAAACGTAGGTTTTCTGATTGAATAATAAACCAAAAGGTGTTTTTTACCGTTCTCAAATTCGAAACAGCAAAACAGCCCCGCACTTTTTCTTCTGTTCAACAAATTGTTTTAGAAAGTGTACTCGGTAGTTTACCGTGTAGCTGCAGTAGGTTTAACGGACTTAAAATCAGGTCGAAGGCCAATAGGCACATTTATAGTCAGTTGCACATTTGGTTACTTATCTTCAGAATGATTTAGATCAATCAATAAGTTCCCTTGTTCATTTTGTACTCGAAGTTATCGCTTCCTTGTTCAGCAAAATGAAATAAATCTGTCATAGTAACAGAGCATCGCTGAAAGGAAAAGAGGTCGTTGAATACAATTCAAATTCAAAGGCTTACGGAGTTTGAGCCTGAAACTTGAATATCATCGATTCCGGGGGCATCACAAAAGCCCCTCAATTCCCTATTGTTAACTTCCTGTTCCATTCTTACTTTAGGGGCGACGCCCTGAGCACTAACTTTATTAGTGCCGTTAACTGTGCTTCAACAATAATGAGTTCCAATGAAATATAACCATTACTAGAATATGTTTACGTTCGATTTAGGATAGCAGCGAACTTAGTAATATTACTCGAAGTAACAAGGTAAAGCGCATTACCACACTTCATCTCAAATCTTGATTAAATATATTTGGTGCAACACATCACACCACGTTCTTAATTGTTATGACTTTAGCTACTAGTGAACCATTTGGTTTATATAAACATGATAGCTCAACGTTGTATATAGAATGAATGAAATTATCTTTATTTAAGTGGATTTCAAGAAAAATCATTTCCTCTAATAGGCTGTGCCCGTGATAGTGAGGACGAGCTAAGACATGAGCTATCAAAGAACATTGTTTCCATACCAAGACCATAGTAAATTACTTGAATTAGACGTAATCCACCAGCAGAGACAGGACAATAATATAAGCCACTTAATTAAGGTTATTAGTTTTCCGAAAACCAACTCTTCAATATTAAATTTATATTAGCCGGGAGATAAAATAAAAATAAACATTTAAAGCTGCTGTAGTTTTGAATAGAGGTACAGCAAATAAATAGTTCGCATAATTCATTGTGCTGCCCTCGTAATTTTTCCACGACGTAATTTTTTCAATCGCGCTGACCGTTGCATCCGTAAATGTATTAACAATAACATCAATAATAATATCTTAAAACAGAAAAATAAATAATACGAAAATTGAATCCCCCCTTATATCCCATTCCCTGGATCCGCTAGTAGGAACAACCTACAGCAGCTGCCAGAATGGCTACCAGATAACGCATACGACATGATGCTCCAACCAAAACACGCCATGACTTAAAATTCGCGATCACTGACATCGAAACACCGATCAAAAACTTACAACAACCGTTTCTCTAATTTATATTCAAACATTTTGGCACAAAACTGACGAACTTATTGAGAAAGTTATACGTTCGCCAATAAAACGAAGTGAAACTGTTTTTACACGAAAGTGAATTTCTGAATAAACGAGATTCTCAATTGATTGACGTTTCATTCACACGTTACTTGAAGATGTTAATGATCAAACGATTCTCTTCCGTTCTGAGGCGCTTTTCCGCGATTAATATTCACATTGACGGAGATAATAACCTGTTAGGGAATCCAACGAGGAAGTTCGTAAAAGAAAGTTGCGAATAAGCTCACGCGTCAGTTGATCGGCGGATAGGACTTACACGTTCAATTTTCACGTTGAGCCAGCTCCCGGTGTTTAAGTTGTTGAAGTTGGCCGAACGGCAAACATATTAAGACAAGTCGATGAGCCCCAATTTTCATTCTACAGCCTGATCTTCAATGTGAAGAAGAAAAACAATCAGCTCAAGTATAAATCAAATGTACCAAACATAAGTTCAAATGCAGTGCAAGTGAATGTTTACTTGACCTGTGTCACGGTGTGTGCATGTGGAAACATTACATCTCCGTTGTTACTTTCCTTAACTCTATAAAGTAGAAAGGGAAGTTACGTAATTTAACGAGAGAGAAAAATCTAGATTTTTTCGAATTTTTATTTTTAATGGCTCAGCGAACGTGACCAGATTGGCATAAATGTGATATTCAGCCCCTGAATCACCGAGGGACTCCAAAATAATGGTATTACCACAATCGGTGTAAAACCACTTGTAGTCATCATATTGATCAAAACACCAAATATTCTGTTTTTCAAAAACGGCTAAAGGATTTTGGATAAGCAATTCCAAATGACAGGGTGGTGGAAAAGTGGAAAATGAACATAGCAGCGTAATAAACTATCACAAACCCCATCGTAGCGTTGTTTTTGGGAAAGCTATGTAATCGGCTGACATTTTTTATGTTCTCTTTAGATCTGCTCGTTTCAGACCACCCAGTTTTTCTTAACCCCTGATCGAATGGTACTACCATTCTCAGATTATGTGTGTTCACGTGCGAATAAATGCGCCAGAACGCTCCAGCAACTTCTAAGAGTGCAACTAATCAGTGCACGATAGTTACAGCATATTCGCATTCAACTACCGATTCTGGATCACCTGAGGGCTGATGTTATTAAGAAAAACCCTGCAAATTATTACACAGTGGTTTATTATTCTCATGAACAGCTTGACCTAGTATTAGTGCTCCCCCATCCCATTCGATTCAGCATCGAATACTAGTAAACCATACGCTACAATGGAACCACGGAAACAAAACGTCTGATGATTTTGCCGCGTCGCGTCGGGTCGGGGAAAGCGAACCCGTTGCGAGTCGAAAGGGGAGTTGAGCTGCCCGCCTCCGGTTGTTTTTTATTCAGACGGGAGAAGGGAGGGACGCTGTAGTTCCCGCGTTGTACTGCGTTTCGTTAATTTTTACTTTCCTTGGCTCTACGAAGTAGAAAGGAAAGTTATGTAATCGGCTGAAAAAAAAAATTTGAGTTTTCTTCAGATCTTTACGTTTCAGACCCTCCTGAGTCCGAAAAACACTATTTGCCAAAATGGTCTGAGTGTCTGCATGTCTGTGATTGTGTGTGTATGTGTGCCTGTGAACAATTTTTAGAGAAAACCACCGTACCAAATCCACTCAAACTTCATATCTCGCCCGGAGGCCATCATGGAACGCCAAAATAAGGGTTTGAACAAAATCCACCGAAAGTTAACTATAGTTATCATAGTGATCAAAACACCAAATTTTTTTTTTCTCAAAAACGGCTCTAACGATTTTGATTAAATTTTTTATATTGATAGCTCCCAATATGGAAACTATACCATAAAATTACCATCCATGGGAAAATGACGAGAGCAGCACAATAAATTACCAAAACTTTCGACGAAATCGATTTTAACGCGGTTTCTAGAGAAAACAACCGCACCAAATCAGCTGAAACTTGATGTCTAGCCTACAGGTTACCATGGGACGCAAAAATAAGGGTATGGGCAAAATCCACAGAAAGTTAACTATACTTATCATAGTGATCAAAACACCAAATTTTGTTCCTCCAAAATAGCTCTAACGATTTTGATTCAATTTTTCATATTGATAGCTCTAAATAAGGCAATTATAACATACAATTCCCATTTGTGGGAAAATGACGAGAGCAGCACAATAAATTATCAAAATTTTTGACGAAAAGCGTTTTTAGCGCGGTTTTTTCCTTATAAACTCCGCTGGAATGTTAGTAGAATGTTCACAAAAAAATGGTATTGTAGTCCAATTCAATACCTAGAGGGTGAATGTTTAAAAACGCTCATAAGATACAGGGGGCACAGTCCAGAAATTCCTGAATTTCAACTACCGCCGTTTCGCTTACTACCAGTTCTAAAAGTTTTTACTCAATAACTCTGCAAACAGTTTACAGCCTCATTAATTTTCTGTGTACCAATTGCTCAATAATGGTCCTGGAATGAGTACGAGCAGCACAATAAATTCCGGAACTGTAAGCGCTACCGCTTCCTGTTGCTGTGAAGTGTTGTTTGACCACGTTCAAATGAACTGAGTGGTAAATGAATTGATTAAGTGGACAAAGCCATATAGGAAGTGAATTGACGTAGAGCTAAGGAAAGTTGTGTGTTGCAACGCACCAGATATTTTTAACCATTTTTTGCCCATTACAACCATGGGCTTCGTCCAATCGGATTGCCGAGATGGCGGGCACAACTAGATACCAAATCGGATTTTTGTGCGAAAGAACGAATTTTTTAGACCACGTTAAAGGCACAAAACGGCCCAGACGGCGGACGGCGGACGGGTGACGGGGGAAGGGGGACGGCGGACGGACATTGCAAATTTGAAATCTCCAAGTCTTGAAACGTGAAGTATCAAATTTTGAGGGGGGGTTGTAAAAAATTTTTCGTGACCGAAAACATAGGGTTATTATTCAGAATGAATAATAAAC